>JANZLP010000032.1:24499330-24510494 GCA_026930925.1 Chelictinia riocourii | reverse complement strand
ATGGAGGATAAGAAGAGGAGGGGACTCATCAGTGAGATGGGAAAACTCAGCATGCCAGCATCAAAAGGCACGTGATCCATTCAGTGATTGTGGTGTCCTGTGGGGAAAATTGAAATAATCCCTGGTTTTTCAAATGCAGAACAAGTTGTACCTCCAGATATCTGAAACTTCACAGAAACCCCAGAAAGAAACCTGGGGCAAAACCTGGACTATGACATGAGACTCCAGGAGCTCATCTCTTAACCCACATCTACCATAATCTGAATAGACAGATGTGAGAAGGTCACAGAGAAGAGATCTGGCAGTCTTGGAAAAAAGGCTTCACAAAGCCCAGCGGCTGGGAGCTGATGTTGCACAAATTCATCTGGGAAATAAGATGCAGTTTCCTTGGGATCGAAGTGATAAAAACGCAGAAGTCCTTTCCCCAGAATAATGTATCTGCCACAGCATGGTGGGTTTGAAATGAGCTGGGACAGCCCTAACCCAGCCTCGAGGAGGAGCTCCACAGCCGGTGTGTAGGGCTGAGATCAGTTATTGCAAATATAACCCTCCGAGGAGACACCTTGCCCTCTCCCTCCTGCCCATCACCACAAGGTATGGGCACCCAGCGGATACCCAGCCCTCTTCCCTCACTTCTGAGTCTTTTGGCCCTTTACAAGTCATGCCCCCCTTGGCATCAGACAGTGGGGTGCCAGGGACCCCCCCAGGCGGAACAGCTCTCTGATACAGTCTGCTCTACCTGGCCAGGCTCAGTTAAACCAGCAAACAACCCACTACGGCTCCTGAGCAAGAAGGAGTTTTGTTTCTTTTTTTCAGTAAAAAACAAACAGTAGTGAAGCACCTATTTGAGAGACTACTGAGAAGGAGGTGAGAGGTTTATTATATTTTTCTTTACTAGTAGGCTGTAATTAATCCAAAGGCTTTGGGGTTTTCCTTCTGGTAAAGAAAATCACACTAACCAAAATACTATAGTAGTTAAAGGACTTTTATGTAGTTGTAGAATCACCCACTCAAACTCACTCAGGCTGGAAAAGATCCCAGGATGTCATAGTCTAAGCTCCTGCTCAAAGTAAGATCTATGCTGGATTTATACCAGCCTGCTCAGGGCTTTGCCCAGTTGGGTCTCAAAAACCTCCAAGAACAGAGACTTAGCTGCTTGCATGAGCCCTTTCTGGAGCTTCATTGTGTGTCATTATCTATAGGCATCAGATAGCAGCCAGCCAGTCTCTTTGCTCTGTAAGTAAATTAAAGAACAGGTTGAATTACAAAGAAAACCTCTGTTAATAATACATTGCTCTGGAATTGCAATCAGACTATGCAAAAATGGGACAGTTTTAGCATGAAACATGGTAAGTATATCTCAAATATTTTAAGTCAGCTCTAGGTTTTAATGCCTGAAGCAAAATTCATTTCTTCAATGAAAAAGATATGATTCATTTTGCTTGACCTTATTCAGAGGATTTTCGATAGCTTTATTCCTTGCCTGATTGAACAGCCTCATTTTTGTTTTACTTTTGCCTCCTTTTCTTCCTTTATTTCTTCTTCAGTACTATGGAAAGCTAAAAAAAGAACCAAGACAGGGAGAAACAATATTAAATATTAGGTAGCAGTGAAATTAGATCTCTCTATTAAAGTAAATAAAACTAATCATTTCTATATCTAATCTAAACTATCCATGAAAAGTTCTCATTTTCTTTGGAAATATTTTTCGTGAATAATAACACCGCATAGATACCGTAGCTCTTGATGCTTCAGCAAACACAAAAATCAAGCATTATTGATTCTCGTGACAAATAAATCCTCTCTTAGAGTCGCAACCATGTTTCCACAGACCTTTTTTCTTTTTACAAATGCGTCCCCACACACCCCCTTGTTACAGGATCAGCTATAAATAAGTGCCGAGTGCCCGCAGAGCGCGGGGGAAGCTCACACCTCTGCGGAGCTGACTGCAACAGCTTTCAGATGCTTCGCTTCAGCCGTGCTTGGCTCCCAGTTGAAGACTGAACAGAATTTTAATAGGAAAGGCTCCGTGCTTCGTGCCTGCCCAGGGAAAGCACAGTTGCTGTGGACAGATGTTATGCCAACCTGTGTCTTCTGACAGGTGGGTTATGTCACGGTATCGCACAGTCCAGCCACAGGCGTCGGTGGGAAGGGACCTTCGGCCATCTGCTTGTCCACCTCCCGCTCCAAGCGGGGCTATACCCGACGTGAGATCGCGTTGGCCTGTCTGGCCGCTGCCTGGATTTGCCTGTGAGGGCCGAGCTGGAAAAGCATCCCGCAGTCACGCCGTGGAGAACATCGGTTCAGCACCAGGGTGTGCTCATGGAAGGGGCCGCAGGCAGTCACCCCCTCCCTGCCACGGACGAGGTCTAGGTGTACCTCTGGGCTGCCCCACTGGAATTGTGGAAACACGCCATAGAATGTTAGTAACACCAAAAAATACCACCTTGGAGCCTGTTACACAGCATCCGCTCAACCAACCTGACGTCGGTATAACAATTCCCTCTTGGCAGTCTCCAGATTCAGATCTTCAGTTGTTCACTTTGAGAGCTGGCCATTCCTTGGCATGCAAAAATTTGGTTTTTGGCACAGACCGGCGGCTTACAGAAACACTCAAGTACTGTGAATACGTCAAGGCTTACTCAAGGTGTTGAAGGAATTTTCCAGTAGCTTGTCCTTGGCCACTTTTTCCGACTGGCTTGCCTTGTTTAGAATATCCTTGTTCCAGACAACAGGAAAAATACATTTATTCTTATAAGCCAGTTCCTACAAGTGAAACAACTAATGGAAACTAATGGAAACAGACCCTAATAAAATTTTCATAATTTTATAGTACACTGTTACATTTAAGATTTCCTGATTTCCATTATAAAACCTATTTGCACTGTAACTGAAACCTATTTACATGGTTACTCAACTGCAAAAGAGGCACTACCTGAACTTTAGTAAGAGAACTAGCACTGTATACTGAAACCAAATCCGCTTGATAAGTTTATAAAATAAATTAGTTTAGCCTTTTCTATGTTTTACAGATATTGGGCTGATTATTTTTTTTAAGGTGTTGTCAGCTAAACAAGTTTTCTTTAAAAAATGAAAATTATGAATTTGTAGTTATTTCCAGGGCTGTTTTCAAAATTTAGATAATATTAAAATAAATCAGTTTGATGTGAATATTTTTGCAGAGCAATTTTGTATATGACTTTCTTATCAACATGATATAATTTAAATATCTAGTAGCCATTCTGGCTTTTTCACTGAACATAGAGAGCTTGGTAATCGTCTCGACTTTTTGGTACAGAAAACTAATATATGTGCTTCTTAATGCAGTATATGGATTAAAATTGCCTAAAGAAAGTCTTAACCTAATTACATTCTAGTATGCAAGAAATAAACATATAGCTTTAGAAGGTTTCAGAGGAAGGGCACAACCAGAAGTAAATAAAGTATGTCAAAACATGCAATCTAACCTGTGAGAAAAAAAATCAGAGCATTAACAAGACAGGTAGCTCTGCCTTCCAAGCTCTAAGCCAATATACAGCAGGGGCCAAATCATCTCCTAAACCATAATGAACAGGTAAAAAAATCTGAAACAAAGTACATAAACAAAAGAAATACTGAAAGAAGTAGTTAAACTTTACTGGACTTTAAGGTGTTGTATATTATTTTTAAGGTATCTTTATAATCCAATTCTGATAAATTATTAGATATGTTCTGAGAAGTTAAAGAGAATTTTAAAAACATTTTTCACTGGGTTTTTCACCACTCACACCAAGGAAATTTGAGAAATAGCTGATAAACTTCTAAGACTTCTGAACATTCCTCACTTTCATCTTCTCCCCTTTACTTGGGCAGTTGCTAAAATGCATCAGTCATTATTTCCTCGACAGCTGCTACACAGGACTGGGCTGGCGAACTTTTGTAGCATCTGCCATAATAATTCAGCTTACAGTCAAGGAATACTTGAGCATAAGGCATGGGGGCAGGATATGAGCTGGGGCCAGCTGGAACTGTCCCATCTCCGAAACTTCCTAAACCCAGAGTCACAGATTAACAACTATCCTATAGTTATGAAACAGAAAAGGTCCAAGAAGTGGCAGGATTTGCCCAAGAGTATTGGAAAAATATATTTGTCCTTTATCTAAAGCTGTTTACACCTAAATACTTGCCTTGTGTATATATGTATAAACCTTTGCTCTTTGCTCAAGAATTACCCAACGGTCTCAAATCTAAGTCCAAAGCAAACAAAAGTCAGGCTGGATATCCATCCCCAGGCAGGACAGCCACTGCTCTCATTCAGTTAGGATGGTCCCACATTTCTGCTCTCGCTCCCGGCAAGGTCTACTCTGCCCCATCCCTGGTTTTGGCGTTGCACTCTGCTCCGCTGCCCTGCTCTCCCCGTTGGCTCGTTAATTAATACACAGTCACATGAGTGCTGGAAGGGGACATTCAAAGGGAATCTTCCCACGCAAAACAAATGGGACCAAACCACCCTTGAACCCTCCATGCTGTGACGGTCTGCAAATGGCCGTGTTGCCATCAGTCCCTGCTCTGCTGTCATGGCATCCAGCAGCACCGGTGGGCTCCAGGAATTTCTCTTCTGTCTCTACAGCAGCTCCAGTTGTCTTCCCGGGTGGCTTGGTGTAACCCAGGAATGCACAGCTCGCTGAGCGGGCAGGCTGTTCTCCCCCTTTTTTATGGCATCAGCTACTTACTGCACTAAAGAATACCAAGGGAGAGGACTATTCCTCTGTCCTCTCCTGTAAATCCACTCTCCAGGGAACTCGGGTCACTGAGAACCTGCTGGCCCAGGGTCACACAGGGACCCAGCAACTGAACTGCATGTACACAGCTGCCACTTCCCTGGGTTTTCCACAAGTCCAGAAATTTTCAGGCAACACTGGGGCTATCCAGGCATTGGCTTGTGCAATTTGAAGCGGTCTGATGAAACAATATAGAATCCATCCTAAGAAACCGCATCTGCTAGAGGGGGCTTCAGAATCTGGCTTGCAGGTACAGGAGGAGCATCACGCGTGTCCCGTGAACACTGACAGTTCAGGTCAACCCCTCGGTCTGCGGCCGCCTGGATCAGTGCAGCTTCAGTAGCGACCCTGGAGCAGATCCCTGGCAGGAGGTACCCAGGCAGGGAGACCCGGCTCTGTGCTGGCACACCAGGATTCAACGGCATGTTTACGTAATGAGGCTCCTTTGCATTTGGACTTGCCAACGTTAAATACAGAATAACTGAAATGGTTACGTTTCCTCCTGCGAGTTTTACTCTGATTAAGTGGAGCCACAGTGCCCATAGCAGCTTAAAAGCACCATCACGTACTTCTAAAAGGTAACTGTTGTTTTCTATCACTGGAGTTCACCCTTTTTCTGAAGCCCAGGTAATGTGGAAAAAAGAACGTTATTTGTATTTAATGAAAATTGTTTGGAATTGGATAACACTGTCATTGATGTAAAGGTCATAAAACCCAGCAACCTAAACAGCAGCTCTGGGTACTTGCTAACATTCTGAGAATGCCATTTATTTATAAAAGGTCTGAGGTTACATAACCTTTCCTTCACCCAAAAGAGAAAAAACGTGAAGCGAGAGAGTCATAAAACTGATTTGAACTGTTGTTTTCATGATCCATTTCTCAACAGAATAAAATTGTTCATCAAGTAGCGGTATGTTTATCATGATCACAGAGCTGCTTTCTCGGTGGTAAATATGCAATCTGGGAGGTGAGAAAGACTAGAACTACAAGTATAACCAGAATAAATTTTCATAATGTAAACCACTTACAACAAATGCAGCAACAGACTTGGAAATAGTAAAGTAAGATGGATATTAAATGTATTCCACCTTTGTCTGTCAGACATTTCTGTTTCATCTCATCCTCTCTTGGGCAGACACACATCCACACGGCAGATCTAAGTGGTGCTGACAGGGCTGGCAAGTCCATTACTCTTATTAGTTTCACTGACATTTTATCTTTCTCCAGCAATAGCAGGCAATGATACTTGTGGTGTATAGAAATATTTGGACACACATATATCCAAATAGATAGGACTTTAAAGCTTGGGACTCCTTAATTCTTTGTTTATAATTGTTTTCCTGGAAGGTCTCAGAAAGATATATATGTTCTACAGTCTACTGGCAACTCTCGTACAGGGACCTGGCCATAAAATTTCTGTGAAATTTTGTCACATATTTGTTTACTCTTATTGGAAAACAATAAATGTTTTTTACTCTATAACTGCATTTCCATCATAAAATATCTTTGTTCCAAGTCCTGCAGCCTCAGTTTGTCAAAGATATGCATGTCTGAGCACTCTGTCCTTAGAGCCCTGCCTTTCGGATGCTGTGGCTGAGTGGTGCCCAGCTGCCCAGGTACCACTCGGCTGCACTGGGCAGCCCAGGCAGAGGCACAGCCCCCGGAGAAGGGAGAATCTCACACCTAGAGCCTGCTGCAAAGTAAGCCTGAAGGATGGAATAGTGGAGATTGGAGAGAGAGTTGGGTTAAAGAAGTGGGATTTTCCCTGGAGGAAGCTCAGAGCAGGTGGATGGAGCACTCGTCCCTACCAAGAAAGCCAAGAGCAGGGGAACGTGACACCAAGACCACTCATGAGCCCTGGGTCGTCATATGGCCGCAAGCCCACATACCCATCAAGGAAGCCAAACAGGCATGTTTTCCCAACAGTCGTTTAAAATTTACGCACTTAACTTCTTTGATCTCTTTGCTTAAAACAAGAAAGCAAACAAATAACACATTCTTGCCAGGCTAAAACTGAATATTCTACAAGACCAGAATATCTTTCATTCTTTCCCCCTACCCCAAGCAAAATTTCAGGGAAATAAAAAATCATTAAAATCAGCACTTTTATTTCAGTGCAGTTGTGCTTTCTGAGACCAGATCATTCTGGCAGAGCTTCTGATGAGCACTACAAGGAATGGCTGTGCAGAGAGAACAAACCACATCAAGTTTGCCAAAATTTTGCCTGCATGATGTTTTGACATCTCAGAGTTTACTGTGTTCCTGCATATCAAGTGTTTGTGGTGGGGAACTGGAAAGATGATAGAGCATGGTGCAAGGTGAGATATTAAGTAAGAAAGATCTAACCTCTCTTCTCCCAGCTGACTGAAGCTACAAACGCCTTGAATAGTCTGTAGTTTAAATTGATTTTTTGGTAGTTTTTGAAGTTTGTTTTGATTCATTTTGCTTTTTTGAAATAAAGCAAGACCTGAGGAAAAGAGCATACGGTGATCTGTGTCTGGGATTTATAATTTTTCTTTTCTGGTTGTTGGTTTTGCATTCTGGCTTAGAAAAATCATTCATACAAACCCTTAGATAATTATTTTCAGTATTAATAAAGAGTGCACATATATAAATTCATAGCTATTTACCTTGAAATGAATTTCTTCAATAAATGTCATAAAATTAATGAATATTTTCACAAATTTATATAATTTTGTTCTCTTTTTTTTTGTAACTCTTTGCAGAGATTAATATAACGTCTCCTAACCCTAGAAGTTAGATTTAAAATTGTGACCTACTAAGTGGTATATTTTTTGGTTTTCAGAAAATGCCAGAAAACCCACTGAATTTGACAAACACAATGTTCTTAATGTAATTTATTACTTGTTATGCTAACCAATTCCTGTCCTGAAAAACATATAACCAAACATATTACCAAATAAAAATTAATAGAAATAATAAAAAATTACTTCTCACGCAAACAGGCAACAATGTAAAAGAAGAATGAAGCAGCAAGACAGGAACTATTTTATTCCCTGAACCATATCAAAACATAAAATACCTTGCTGGTGTGGTATGAGCAATTTACCAAATGTTCATATTCAATTCATGTTAATTCCATTTAGATTTAGCTTTAATTTATTTAGGGATAAAATCTATCCCTGCCTAGAGATTTTCAATGAGGTTTACATTAATCTCTTAAGAAGGGATTAACAGGTGTAGACAGAAGTGCTCATCAAAGTTAATTTTAAAATATTGGCCATTATATTAGTCAACCTTAGCAAATAGAATTACTGTCATTCATACCCACCAGAAATCTTTCTGAAAGGATTCCTCTTTGTTACAAGTGTTGTTGAAAAAACAAAGCGCAGAAGAAAAGTATGGGGAGGAAAGAAGAGATTGTAATCTTCATTTTAATTATTCTATATAATTATATATTGCTGTAATTGTTTACAAAGTCTGGATTTTATCGGAAGCAGGGCCTTTTTTTTTTAAGTCCAACTCTAGTCTAGTGATAACCATCATTATTTACAATCAGAAACATGTGGAACTTGTAGTCAGCTTGATAGCTTTAGATATATACAAACTCTAGTCTCTGATAGAGAATTAAATTTCCACCTTATAGTGATGAAAGGTCACGATGCCTACTCCAGTGAATTGGTGATGTGGATACTAAATGAAGCTTCTCCTGGCACTTCCACTCTTATCAGTTCCTGCATCTTCATCTCCTCTCTCCTGATTTTCTCTCTGAGTGCCTAACTTCAGACAGGCCACCTGGAAGCATGATAACAGTCTAATTTGTTAAGATCTAGACTAAAAAACAGACACTATGTGCATTCTGCAGGACATACGTGTTCTGTGATTTACCAGCTATGCAAGTTCATATCGTGTGGGTAGAAACTTAGACACACATTATTCCTTCACTTGCTCTTTTAGAAAGAAAAGTGAGTTTGGGGAGATGCAAGGAGCCATGGGACAGTCTAGAATGTCCCAAGTCAGGAAACTGGGAGGTCTTCAATATAAAGTGTGTCTCGCTATAATAGAAACACAACCAGAAAAGTCCTTGTCCAGTCTTTCTGTAGCTTCTGAAGTGGATACTGAGAATCTCAGGAGTGCTATTTCACAAGGATCTGGCTATGTCATCCTATTGTTTGCCCCCAGATGGCCCCTGAACAAGAAGAGGGGCATAGTAACAGTTTTCCCGTCAAGATGAATAAGGCCTGTGCAACTTATTTTACGTATCTTGATACTCTGATAGTCACTTAGCTTCAGTTCCTATATTTCCAACTCCTGTTATACATTCACAGGTTTGTATAGACAACCTCTGCTCCTCAAATTAGATGCTCTCATACATCCCTTCCTTGCTTGTTTATACTATGTCCTTGGATGCTATTTGGTTTTCTTGCTTTTTGGGATGGCCAGCAGAATAGCGTATAGTGCTCAGCACTCAAATCTACAATTCAGGCTCCTAGCCTGATCTCAAAACATTTTAAAATTGACATAAAATTAAAATTAAAATTAAAATTAAAATTAAAATTAAAATTAAAATTAAAATTTGACAGCCTTGGAAACTTACCCACTTACTGTGGAGGATGTATATACAAAATATGATCATCGGCACAGTGTGAATGAAGAAAAAGGTACTATTTTATGTTGTTCTTTTTTAGTAAGGTATGTAATTTAGGCAGCGGCACGATCAGTGAATGGGTTGCTCACAGTACGGTGTGGTGTAATGAAGAGAAGGTGTGACATCATATCCCTTCCAGACAACCACGATGTCACATCCCAGCTAGCACAACCATTTTCCTCCTCGAGTATTAAAAAGTCCATTTTTCAGCAATCCCGTTTCTCTCATACATGAAGTCTAAAAATCACTGAAACCCCAATGTCCAGTTGGGTAAAATAACCGTAAGTGTGTTTGAACGGGCTCCTATCAGGCATTAATCCTCAGGTGACATTTGTGTGACTGTTTCTTTCCAGGTGCACTAGATTCATTGCCTGAAAACTTGGAAATATCCCAATAATATCCCCCACAACTGCCATAGGAAGGCTTTCCTCCTGCCAAAGGGCTGAAAGCTGGAACTCATGCAGGGGAATCTTGCAGATCCCAATCAACTCATTCAGCTCTTTGAATACATGGGGAAAATTTTACGTGAGTCACCGAAGAGACACTAAAATTAAATAAACCCGAGGAAAGAGCATGTCCTGCATCAGAGTTTTCAGAGGCGCTTGAAATAAACACGTGTAACTGGATTTTAGGTAGTATTCAGCACCCGCCTATTCACGCTGGTAAGACTGAAGAGCTTTCTCACAGGTTTTGCATACCAGGAGCTGTCATTTCTGTTTTTATCCCTATACAGACTGTCAGGCTTTTATATATTAACCACTGATTGGTTTTGTCTTCCTTTAAGAAATGCAATCCCGGCAAACGCATCGTCTCTCGGTGCTTAGTCTGCACACGGAGACGGGCTCCTCGGCAAACTGGAACATGGAGAATGCGAAACCGCATCGATAAGCATTGCTGCACTGGTAAAAGCATCTAGGCTATAGCTTTCTCATCTTCCCCTTTTGTAAATCTCAAAATTTAATATATTCTATATGCTTCTCTCTCTCCCGCCCATTCTATTTACTTATTTTTTTATTTTTTTTTTCCCCTTGCCCTAAATTCTGTATGCCTACCCTCTGGACACGGGATTGGTAAGAGCAGTTTCCAATTAGCGCCTACAGGCAAAGAATTTCCCAACCTGTGCCTGTGCGACGCTCCTAACGATCCCCAGCCAGGAGCCCAGCACTCCGCGGCTCGGGCTGGAGTGGGAAGGGGAGCTGGTGGCAGTTGCTGAATTGTGCCTGACATCTAATTATGTCCTAGACCTTGGCAACAGCTTGAAGATAACCTACCTCTTGCCAATCATCCTGGAAAACTGCTGCTTTTCTCCTTGATGCCTTTAGAGGTTTCCGCAGCGTTGCACTCCCTTTGCACGTTTTTGCTGCCAGGTACACCGTGGACCTGTGATTGTCTTGGAGAAAAATCCCTTTTGGGCCCTGGGAATGTGCGTTATGTTCCACTTGTACGCCTCTTTTGTGGCTTCCCAAGTTTTCTCTGGGAGAGCAGGAGGAGAAGGGGAAAACGGTTTGCAGCGACTGCAGAAAGTTGCATTTCTGGCCTTATAATACAGCTGTCAGCTCTCAAGCAAACACAATTACCTGTTTCCTAATTAGGACAAATTTGGCTGAGATTGTATGAGTCACTGGGAAGCTGTAGTCTATCATTTACCCCAGAATAGCTCCATAGTTTCACAAATGTTTTCCCTACAGAGTAAACCTTGAATTTATGATGAAGGTCGTGTGCTGGGCTCTGCCCCAGCTTTGGCACCACCCTTGGACCTTCTGCAGCCCCAGTGTCAATCTATAGCTCAATTTCA
>JANZLP010000032.1:24446676-24459846 GCA_026930925.1 Chelictinia riocourii | reverse complement strand
GCACCATTTAAAGGTTTTGCAGGTAACAATCTGCTCAGTCCCACTGAAAACAATGTACAGAACAGAATCTCTCTCTGCCACTATTCATCTTTCCACCTTGTTGGCTGGTGTTTGTTGTTTTTTCATTTGTTTGGTTGTTTGTTGGGGTTTTTTTTAATTACTGAAATGTGCAGGTTTTCATTAAAAACTTAATCACATAGAAAAACTGCTTTTAAAAAATATAATTCTAGGAATTTCTACAGAGGAAAACAGATGGACTTAATATTTCAATTTGCAACAAAAAATACTAATTGAGATTCAGCTCTACACCTACCACCTATTAAGATATTCAGTTGATTGTAATTATTTTTCTTAAAATTAATCAGATTGAAAATATAAGAAGTGTGAAATCAAAAGCAAAATTGCATATATTCATAAAGTTTTACAAATCCAACCCAGAGTTTTACTGTTTTTATATGCTGATCATTGAATTAATCTCGCTCTTTTTTTCTTCACCGAACTCACATTTAAAAAGCTTCTCGAGCTCTTGTAGCACGGTATCTCAGAAATCTTAAGACCATGTTAATAAGATGGGTTTAAGACAACAAATGTGACTATAAATGAACTGTGACTGAACTTGAAGATTGTTGAGATCAGGAACACGAAGTCTAATTATTACATATAGGGACTCAAGTGAAATTTAGATCTGGATTCACAGTAAATGCACACCGACTTCAAAATATGTGTTCTTATGTGCCTCTCCATTTTTAAACTCTTTTAAAAATAGACATTTGCAAATGGCCACATTGCGGAAAGTAACTTTTATGTCTAAAATGAACTTCTTTAACTTCAGTCTGTAATCTTCTTTTAAATCCACCTCTACCCATATTCTTACGCTAATACGACAACTGTAATTTGAGTATTTATGCAGACTCTGTGTGGGATGCTTAACTAGCGTGGAAATAGTAGACGAACCTTTATTTTTAGTGAGAAACAACGCAGTCGTTGCAGCCTCCTTCATTTTCAGCTTCAGCTCTCCCTGGCCTAATGTTGTAAATTTCAGTCTGATGTGTACATTTTAAATATTTTCTGGTTTCCATTGCCAAAGGATGAAAACACAATGGTGGTTTTTATTTATGAGCCACCCAAATCTGAATCCTAATTTATTTAATTGGAAGTGTAATTTTATTGGGTTTTTTTTTACTGTTTTAAGGAAGTCACACAAAGTGTGGACAAGAACATGACCATTAAAGAATCCAGACAGTGTCTCTTCTGATGTCCCTTCTTGCCTAAATCGAAGAAGATTACCCCTCAAAGATCATGCCAAATCTGGAAGGATTTGTTGTTGGTTTGGGGTTTTTTTTTGTATGATAATATTGAAAATTATCTAGTGATACCTTTAAGTCACATAAAAATAGAGGAGTAAGAATCCACTAAATATAAACCAAAACCACCAAAGTAAGGAGTGAAAAAGTCCTGTGCATCCAGTTTTGTGTAGGAAGCAAGGAAAAAGAAATGGAAGTTAAAGGAAATAAATATAGTCTTCAGTTGAGAAAGGCGCCTATACTGGTGGTCTCGCTTGAAGATAAAGCTTAACTGTAGACACAATTTTAAGCCTTCTAACTCTAAATGTCCCCATAAGCGGGTAGCACTGGAGAGCATACAGCTGGAGTAAACAGTTTGGGGGTTTGCCCAGTGCAAAATTTACCAATAAAAAGAGTTTAAACAAGTATCTTTGAAGCCAAGGATTAATCAGAAATCAAACAAACAAAACTGAAGCATTTTTAGAGAGTTTATGACTACATGTCCATGCTAAACGTTGGGTTCATAAATCCCTGTGCTTTAGGACAGTGAACAGAGTGGTGTGGGTTACAAAAGCCGCACCATGGTGGTGTGGTGTAACCCCAGCCGGCAACTAAGCACCACCCAGGCACTCCCTCCCCTGCCACCCTGGGGCGGGCAGAGAATCGGAAGGGTAAAAGTGAGAAAACTCGTGGGCTGAGGTAAAGACAGTTTAATAGGTAAAGCAAAAGCTGCGTGCACAAGCAAAGCAAAACAAGGAATTTATTCAACACTTCCCATGGGCAGGCAGGTGTTCAGCCATCTCCAGGACAGCAGGGCTGCATCACACATAACAGCAACTTGGGAAGACAAATACCATCACTCCCAATGTCCCCCCATTCCTTCTCCTTCCCCCAGCTTTCCATACTGAACATGACGTCATATGGTCTGGAATATCCCTTTGGTCAAACTATCTCCTGTTTTATTTGTTCAAAGGCTTGCTGCTCCTCAGGGCCCCATTCAAAGTCGTTCTTGTGGATCACTTGATAAAGAGGGCTTATGATCAGAATAGAACCTGGAATATGCATTCTCCAAAAACCTATGGCACCTAAGAAAGCTTGTCTTTCTTTTTTGTTAGTTGGTGGAGACATAGCTGTTATTTTATTGATCACATCCATTGGGATATAGCAATGGCCATCTTGCCATTTTATTCCTAAAACCCAGATCTCCTGTGCAGGTCCTTTTACCTTACTTTGTTTTATAGCAAAACCAGCTTTCAAAAGAATCTGGATTATTCTTCTCCCCTTCTTAAACGCTTGCTCCGCTGTGTTACCCCACACAATCATGTCATCAATCTACTGCAGGTGTGTGGGAGTTCCACCTTGTTCCAGTGCAGTCTGTATCAATCCATGACAAATGGTGGGGCAGTCGATTCCAGGTATACTGGATACCCCTCCATGTGAAAGCAAACTGTGGCCTGCACTCTGCTGCCAGACAGGGGGATCGAGAAAAACAGGTTGGCAATATCAGTTGTTGCATACCGTTTGGCAGCCTTTGACTCTAGTCCATATTGGGGTTCTAACGTGTCTGGTAGAGCAGCACTCAGCAGCCGTGTGAATTCATTCAGGCCTTGGTAGGCCACTGTTAGCCTCCATTCTCCGTTAGGATTTTTGCACTGGCCATATGGGGCTATTAAAGGGTGAATGAGTCTTACTGATCAGTCCTTGACTCTCCAGTCACCAGATCAACTTACGTATGGGAATGAGGGAGTCTCAAATGGTGCGATATTGTCGCCGGTGCACCATCACGCTAGCAATTGGCACCTGCTGTTCTTTAACCTATAGCAACCCCACCACCTCTGAGAGACCAGGCAAGCTAGACAGCTCTTTAACCATCTCCCTACTCAAGGCAGCTATACCAAAAGCCCACTGGTACCCTTCTGGGTCTTTGAAGTACCCTTTTTCCTTGCAGTTCCTGCACCCAAACTTCTAGTCTCCAGGTAGGTTCACCATCCCACTTCCTCACGTCCTCCCCCTGGTCACACAGGAAGAACCACAGAGTTGCACGTGGTGTGCTCCTCCAGTACCCTTTCCCTTCAACAGAAAAAGGCTGACTTAATAGCTGAGGCCTTGGTTGGTGCGTGAGGAAGACCTGCTCTTCTCAACTTGCCCAGACAGTTTTTGGGTCAGTCTGTCCACAGCTGAGACGGGGGCCCACATGGAGGAAGTGAGATTATCTTCGTATTCTCAGAGTTGTCTGGCCAGTTCATCTACAGCTGGTGCCTCCGTGTCTGTCCAGCTCATTATCGCCAGTGTGGGAGTGTATGGCGTCAGTGCATTTTGTACACTTTTGCCACATGGACCATGTGCACTGGATTTCATCTGGGTCTTTGGGTGCCTGGGCATCATCCAGGTTGTTATAGATCACCTCCAACATGGCTAATTCCCTCAGATACTAGATACTTCCCTTAATATTGGTCCATTTGCTTCAGGAATTTGCAAGCTCTGCCTGGAAGGGATACCTGTCCTTAACACTTGATAGAAGTCCCCACCAAAAATTGAGGACTCCTGCCTTTTTTCCAGTCCCTTTGTCAATGGCCTTATCCTTAGCAAGGTATCCTAGCTGCTGGGCTTCCTTGCACTCAAATTCCTGACTACTGGCCCCCAATATCCCAGCATCATAGTAACCAGCTGAGACTTAGTTCACATGGTTGATGGCTAAAATCTTGTCGCATATCTTGCAGCTCACTTAGGGATAGGGATTGGGTGATTTGTGTCTCATTTATGATTTCAGTCTCTTCCTTCTGTTCCTGTAACTGCTCTGCTGTAGAACAGGCTGTCTTTTCCGATTCTTTCTCCTTCTGCCTCTTACAAGTTTCTTCATCCCTTATTAAACAAGCTGACTTCCATTTCCTTTGTTTCTTTTTAGTTACAGGGGTGACTTAATAGAGTGTCTGGTTTAGCCACAGTGTCTGTTGGTTTGTTTTCCCTCTCTGCTCCCTGAGGGTGCTGCATAATATTGAGCAGTGTTTTGTAGATGCTGGCCAGAGCCCAGCACAGTGCAGTAAATTGTGCCTCTTTGGAATAGACGCAGCTTTTTTTATTATTTTTTTCCAAACATTCTATCACTTCATCAGGACCCTGTAGTTGTTCAGGAGTGAAGTTCAAGACCATTGGAGGTGAGAAGTTCTCTAGACACCTGCCCATATTCCCCCACATGCCATGCCACCCGTGGCCACAGTCTCACAGAGCCTGGGTCATATTCCTAAATTGCTTGTTAACCATAGACAAAACTGAAGCAATATTCCTAAGAAATACCAATAGAAGTATTTTAACTACTTAAGGATGTTCAAGATAATGAGAAGTTATTGCAACGAGGGAGAAAACATCACAGAAAAAGGTAGAGAAGGTGCCATTCTGTATTTCTTCCACAAAAACCTCTCAGAGAAAGAAATATAATTGTTAATTGTCTCCATGAGATGGTACCCGAAGTACAGTAATGGTTTCAGTACAGAGCCCAAATACCAGATTAAGCTCAAGGTCAGTGTTTTAATAACAAATCTCCCAGGCAAAACATCACTAATCACTACAGAGCACAGCAAACTGCAAAAGCCAACACCAATCTTTAACATGTACAGAAAAAAAGAGCACGGCGCAGATCAGATAAATTAATATCGAGAACAGATGAATCAATATCATGACCTGCAACTGTTAATAGATATAAATCCCTTCTAATATGCTCCGGTCAATCTTTTATTATCTGAAACCCTTTGTGCCCCACGTTGGGAGTCAAGAAGGACTGCTGTGGTTTAACCCCACAACTAAGCACCACACCACACATGCGAAGGCTCTACTACACCTGTCCAAGACAAGACATTTTCCCACCAGTCAGAGTCAGAGCAAGACAGAACATTTACTTAATCTTTTACCTCTGAAATAAGAGGAATGAGACTCAGTTTCACAGAAACAAAAGTGTAGAGAAATGCACAATCTTGCAAGAACTTTCAGAGTCAAGGGAGAACATTATTCCATATTCAAAATACCTTGAGATGCCATGAACTAGCCCAGAAACAGCACTTGAACTCAGTTACTTTGCTTTATCACACAGTTAAGGAAATCAGAATTATTTCCAGTGGGACTTCTACTTCAGAAAGTAACCCAAATCAAAACACCCTAAGCAATGAGACCTGCTATTCTTACATGTGCAAATAGCCATGTAGATTTTTGTATTTTGTTTTTTTTCATCTTCCTTTCCTAGGTATCAGTATGGGTTCAAGCTTAGTGCAAAGAATAACCACATGATCAATAAATATATTCATGTAAGACCAGAAACAATCTAATCTCTTACAGTGCCAGTATTTTAATGCCATATTTTTTCCATGTCCACACCACTAAAACAGATCAGTGCACACAGAGAAGAAAGAAAATAAAAGTATATTTGGTATCCAAAACCAATACCACAAATCCTAACACGCATAAAACAATTCTAATTTAATTATGCAAAAAAGGCTTCAAACCTTAATAGCAAATCATTATCTCAGACAAATCTGACTTGGCTTATACAGTGTCAAAATGTGAATATCTTCTCTTAGCAAATAAAATGCAACCTGGAAAATACAAAACGTGTCTGGTTTTTGTACCAGGGAAACTCCATAGCCAGGGACATTTCATTAAGCAGAGACGATGAACCAAGCACCCACATACCCGGTGACTTGATGTCATCCCTGTTTAATTAATGAACAAGCTGATACAGGCTGAAGAGAGCAATGAGATAGGGCCAGTCCTACTCCCAGCCAGCAGGGATTACGGAAAGCAGGTGTCAAAGTGAACTGGTCTGGTTTTACTCTTAGGAGAGATTACAGATTTGACAGATAGAGGTAACTATGTAATGTTTGTAAGCTGTTTGACTTTATCTTTGGGTTTCTACTAAGAGGACGTCACCAAATGAAGGTGTTTTAGTCGGATTACTTAGTAAAAATTACAAAGACAGACACTGTTCTCTGCTTTGAGGGTGAATATATAGGTACTATCCAAAAAGTATGAAAGTGACAGCACTGACAGGAGTTAAAAATTGATTATATGGATTGTCAGGTAAACTGATGGCAAACAAATGATATGTTAATACAGACAAGCATGTAGCCAATGTACAGCCCTGATGAACAGATAGAAGATGGCAGTGATGCTGAAAAGGTCAGACTGGCAAGTCACCAGCTGGCTCAGTGTTAGCTCTTAATTTGATGCCAGAGGTAAAAAAAATGCTTGAGATGCATAAAGGAAATAGAGTAGATGTTTTATTTCTAAAAAATAAAAGCATTGGTGAGAGAAATACTGGGTTAGTGAGTTGTCCAATGCTTTTTGGTAGAAGATACAAGTAGAACTGAGACATAGAGACTGAGAAATAAACTCTGCCACTTTGGGGAAATGTCCCATGAATTAAGAGTTCAGACTGCAACTGAGGTTCAGGAAGGTGCTAGCCAAATCCCCCTTGGAAGTGAACACTTTCCAAGGGGACACCAGGAGAAAAGAAGAGGTTGAATTCATGGGTGAGAAATAAGATGCTCAGCACACAAGCGATGGAGGAAAAGGCTCCTCTCCCAAGGAGAAGGGAGGAATTGTTGCTTGTATTAAAACCTCACTGGGGTGGGAGAGCTGCAGTGGGCTGAGCACATCCATGGGCACAAGGATTTTTCCCCAGCTTCACAGGAAGCCTTGCTCCTGCAGCCAGGCCAAGCTGGGGAAGAGTTGCTCCGGGAGGGAGGATTTTGGAAGGCAGGAGAAGGCAAGAGTCTGTTTTCAGTGCAGAAAAGCAGGGGAACTCATTAGTGCAATGTGAAGTGAAACAGAAAATGCTTAAATTTGTTGGCAAAATGGCAGGAGGAGGGGAGGAAATGCTCTTTCCATGTCAACGCATCGCTGGAAGGATGGTGAAAAGTTTGTTTTGCTTTGGTGGCCGTCAAGCCTTTGCATATTTTTTCCTCTTTCCTTTTTCTTTAACTCAGGTTATTACAAAGCAATCCTTGCTGTTTCTAAGAAAAATATCATTAAGTTTCATTTTGAAAATGTCAAAACAAAATGTTTTGGCATTTCTGAAGTGAAACATTTCATTAAAAATGCTGCATCTGAGTGTTTTGACATTTTTTAAATCTGCTCTCCTCCTCCTCCCATTTCCTCAACCTAAATTTGTTAATATTTTTAGTCCTTCTAAAACTTAATTTTCCAGCAAACTGTAGTACTTTAAAAAAAAAAATATAATGAATTGCTGCCTTGTGTATTTTGAAAGCTATGAGTAATGGGAAACCTGGGCAGCCGAGGTTGCCGCTGTCTTACACCCTCGGTTGTCATTTCCATGGTGCGAAAGGAATGTGTAATCAAGTAATTTTGTAGCAAGAGCTTTATTCACTTTTTGTTCACTTAGAATTAGTTATAACGGGCATTCTTGGACTGCTGAAATAATGTCTGTCTTTGTTCTAATACGAGACCCTTGCGTAGATAGACAATCCCCCCAGAAGTGCATCCTTGAGAACAGATAGCAGGCCTTTTCTAAATTGCAATTTAAATTGTTTTTGATAGAAAGGATGGAGGGATCATACATAGGAGAAAGATCTTTTAAAATGAGAGCTGAAGCAAATATAGTTTAGTAGTATACGCGTTACAGAATGAACAGCATATTGTATGTGCTGTGTTAGAGGTATGTTATGAATAACAAAAGCACTGGAGCATTTACATATTTGTTTTCAGAAATCCTGGCAGTTGGATTTCACCATTCTGTGCCTCTTTGCCAGAATCACTAAACAGTGGTACATATGGCTTCTGAAGTACCATATGCCGTAGAAAACGTTAGCTGATGCCTATACTGATGCGACACACTATAGTCTTTATTTAGATTTTTTTGCAGTTTTGAACAAAGAATATTAGATCATGCAAAACATTGTGCAAGCAGTATGTAGTACTACATACAGTAAAACATAATACATTACACCCAAAGAAAAGCAAACTAAAAAAGGGTAAGAAACGGTAGTATTGTGGATTAGTATGTACACGTGCCAAGAAATGTATCAAACGGTGTGACATGGTTTTGTACGGCTCAGGCAGGAGATTTTCTACTGCTTAAAGCAAAGAGTTAAGAGACAGAGCTCTGTGGACGTACATATTTTGAATCAAGTCCCAGGTCTAAGAGACATCCCCTGTTCCAAAAAGTACTTAGGCTTAAATTTAAGTACATGCTTAAAATCCGCTGAGAGTGAAGGAAACACACGCGTGAGCGCTGCTCTGCACAGAGCCCTCATTGTAGGAGCCGCGATAACTCTGCTCTCTCCCACACAGTCGTCTGAGAACAGTGACAAGGAACACAGTTTTGATGAGTCATGTCAGAAACACCTTGAAAATAAGATGAAATGGTTTCAAACACAATGACCACCACGTCCAACCTGGAATTAAAAAATGAAATCAGGCTTTTGTTTTGACAAGACTTTTTAAAATATGTATTTCCCCTCCCTCTTGACAGCCCTAGTGATTACTGCAGTCACGTAGCTGATGCCGGTGGAAACGCCGAACCCCGAAGGGAGCCTGATGCCGGTGCTGTCGTGCAGCAGGAGCAGCCGAAGGAGAGCGTGGCCCTGGGGGGGAGCAGGGCAAGGCGGTGTGTCCCACCGTGGCGGCTCTCTGCTCTCCCCTTTCCCCTCTCTTCTGCCTCCTCTGCATGGAAACCACTGCCCCGTGGGCACTTAAGAGGCTTAACTTTAAGCACCAGAGTAGATCAAATGGGATTACTCGCATATTTAAGCAAAGGTATAATGTTAGGAGATGGGGGAGAAGCATCACATCTCTACCTCTTGGTTTGGTTCCTGCTCCTAAAACACACCCAGCGCCAGTGCCGGAGGATGGTACGTAACGGGATTCACACAGCCAGTGCCAGAAGTATGTCAGTGTGGTACAACAAGTGTTAAACCATGGAAAGTTGGAAATTGGGGAAATATGATTTGCAGACACTTAGCTGGTTGAGGCCAACCAACTAACCAGAGCAGAGACAAAGGTAGTGCAGGAACAAAAGGTGGATAAGGCTAAAACCTCGAATACAGCCGGAGCAGAGCGACTTCCCCGGCAGGCGGGAGCAGAAGGCTAAGAGGAGAGGGCTTACAACTGAGCCCACACCACAGATGGCCGGGCAGGGGACTTGGGGGGAGCCACGGGCTAGGGGGAGAGTTGTTTGATAAGCCTCGGGGAGAGCACGTGTGGGGTTAGGGGTGGGCATCGCCACGGTGCAGCACGCTAGCCTGGTGGGGGAAGCACGGACACGGGGCTGTTGGGGGGCTGCGGAAAGGTGTATGCGGAGACCGAGTAGCACAGGTGATGGTGGTTGCACGGCTGACACTGGGAGGAAAAGCCCGTCATTCCTTGACTGGCTGACAGAAGTAGAAAAGGCACTGCGAGCTATCAGTGGTCTTTCACACCCTGAGCAAAAGTAGTAGAAGATTTAAGATACTGAGGCTGTCATAGAAATTCATCTGTGAGGCAAGGAGTGTATGCTCTTCTGTGTAGGTAGCGTTTTTACACATTTTATGAACCACTACTTAAATGAATGGATGTAAACAGAAATAGGAGTGGAAGCTGAAGGAAGGCAGGCAGAGGGATGGGGGAAGCTTTCATTGAGCACCTATTTGAGATTGCTTCCTGGGCTCATTGAAAACCAAATACTGGCTCAAATTCAAACCTCATTAGGTGGTTGTAATTTCATGAAAGTAATGAGAGGAGGATTAACATCTTTGCCTCCATCTCATCCCAAGGTGGTTTAATCCCTTTGTAGGAACAAGGAGTATTACAGGACCTACGAGCAGAGGGAAATGGAGCCTCTCCTCCCAGAGAAAGACAGTAGCAGCAGTGCCGAGCAGGTGCTCCTTCGCTTCATCTGCGGCCTTCCTATTGCTCCAGGGAAAGCACGGTAAGTGCCCAGCCTGCCCCGTTTATGCAGCTGCCCTTCCCAGGCTGTGAACCAAGACGTGAAAACCAGCCCTGAGCCCGCTGAGTCGCGAGCGGGGAGGATGCCCGACTGCAGCGGGCAGACCTCTGGAGAGGAAGGACGATCCGAGTCGGGCGGACTGTTGAGGAGGTCGGTGCAGCTCGCTCCCTGCACAGGCGGCAGGTTGTGCCTGAAGGAGCTGGGCAGGAGGGGCTGCTCCGGGCTCCCGGGCACTGCAGGCGTGGGTGCTGCAGACTTGCCCTGCCTTCCCTTTCACGGGGTGTAGAACAGCTCGCACACAGGAAATCTGCTTCAAAGCTGCTTGGGTTTATTTCCCAAAAAAAGCCCTCACTAAACCAAGAAAACCTCTGCCCAGCTCGGTTGCAATGGCATCTCAAAGCCCTTGAGTCTTTGAGTTCAAAGCCACGCTCACGGATGCGGAGAGGGGTAACACCGATGCATTCTCCGGCCTGAGTTGCTTTCCAGGCTGTCTTGACATGCAGTCTCCCTCCACTGAAGGTGACGTGCACCCTGTATGGGCCTAAATGGGTGATTTGCTGAATTAGTCTTGCTACCTTTCCTTTCAAAAAGCATCCACCACTGTCTGCCCTGTTGTTCAGAAAGGGGTTAACGCTTTCCCTTTCTAAACCTCGACTTGCCAGGACATCTCCCGTGTGCTGCAATTATTAAATGACACTTCACAACTTCATCTCCTCTTCTGCTACATCTGCTTGCTGCTCCCATGTGCAACCTCGCTCACATCCCAAACATCTAAATGCATTGTTTCCTCTGTTTCTCCTGCCAGCATGGAAGGAAGCCATCCTTGAAGCAGGATTGCCTTTGAGCTGGCAGCAGATGAGTGATTGGCATTGGGCATTACTGCTGAGACTCTGGCAGGCCGAATCGAGAGCTCATTACAAAGCACAGGGGCAACTCACTGGCTACCACACCTTGCCCAGAAATGTTATGACAGTTGTTAGGGGGTTGTTACCGCTGTATATCGCACGCACTGGGGCTGGTGAGGCGGACGAAGCCAAGACCAGCGGCCCATTTGTTGCCTGCCCTGATAGACATCCTATTGATAGCTCCATCTCACACTGGCAAAGCCCTTTGTACCACTCCGGGACAGCTGCTCCAATGCCAAGAATTCCTCGCGGGCCAGCCAGCCCTGGTGGTGCTACCAGGGAAGCTCCAGTTTCAGCAAAGAATTTGATGGTTGTCTGGCAAGTGTATAAATCATAAAAGTCGCTTTGTTCTGCAACACTTCAAACCTTTCGGGCTCTCTCGTATGGCTGCAGTTTGCTGGCACTTGCTGTTCAATTTATATAAGCTAAGCTGTGCAAGCTCATACCTTTCCAGCCTGTAGGCAGCCTGTTATACCACACAGAGATGCTGCCCCACTACTCCGAGCTGCGTTTTGCTGACAGCAGGGCCTTTTTAGAAAAGGTGCAGCCGCTTTTTTTTTTCAAGATTTAATTTCACAGGAAACCCAGCGGAGTCCAGGCTTTTCAAACCAATTCATTTAAATAAAATCAGGGGAGAAAGATCTCAAAGCAATTAATAAGGTTTTATTCTTGAGATGAGTAAAGGGCATCAATACTGCCTGTTGTGAATGTGCTCTATCTGCAATATCTGGATTACTTGCCAACTCTTAATGCTTCACAACTGGAAAGCTGTGCTGCTTGTAAGAACCACAGCAGCTTTTAACATGAGATCATGATTAATTTGATTTACAAGTTCTTACTTCCTAAATTACATGGCAAAAATTATTCACAACTTAGGATGATTCTCTGATGACTGTTGCTGTGCTATTTAACATATATATTATTACTTATTTAGGAGGGCATTGTCTGAGATACTGTTTCGTTTTAACACTTCTGAGGTTACATGTTGACAAGCTGAACTTTAAGAAAACTGGCAATGGAGGACACTTGGCTTTTTTTTTCCTTTCCATTGGTGCATCTCTCCATTCTTCAAAGTCATAAAACCTTACGCTAAGGCAGCATTTAGAACTGTGCAAGAACGCAGATTTGACGGCTTCAGGACAAGAAGTGTGGTAGCGTTTACTCTTTCTCCTTTTTCCTCCCACTCGGGTGTTTTCAGGCCTTTTTTTACGCCGAGGCACGGTGAAGGAGCCCTCCTGTCCCCTCCCCATCCCTGCTGTGCCCTTCTGCTTAGAGCTCCGTGGCCTGCAAGGCAAACCCAGGCGGGGTTGTACCACAAACAAGGCGTTTGTATGGCCTCTGATTTAAAGTCCTTAACTTGGAGTGCCTTATTTTCATCCTCGAATAATATGAAGGATCGGTATCTCAGATTAAACTCCCTTTTCAGAGAAGCCCTGTGGAATTGGGCTAGTGCAGAAACAGAGCACCGGGCCGCCAGCCGCAGCGGTGGTTAATGCCGGGCTGCAAACATGCTTTTCGTTTGTCTGAGGAAGCTGCTGTCTGTTGGCTGTCAAAGCAGATAAATCCAGGATTCCTGCAGTTACAGCCTTCCAAGAAAAGCATCAGGCTTCACCAGGCAAAAGAGAATGGTGATGTGTTAAAAAGAAGAAAAAAAGATCTGTCTCTTTTGGTATATGTGTGTAACATTAGGAATCAGGATTACTTGGACGACTCGGAACCTCCAGAACTCTGAAACTATTAAAATCAGTAACAGCCTTGAGCACAGAGCGGTGGGATGATGCTGTCAGCTGGATACTATTTTATTCAAGAAGTGCCAGCTCTCCCGTTAGGCTCCCTCCTCAGCTAGACTGAGGGTGACTGGGCACCAGTTTCCCTTTACCCAGGGTGAAGATCAGTCGTCTTTCTTGATGGTATACAGATCCCTGAGTTGTAGGGGGCAGACTAAGTGTTTAAATAGTTTTATTTTTCATAGCACTAAGCTACTTCCACTGTTTGAAACAGTGTGTGGGGTTACTTCAAACAAAATATGAGCTGACCTGAAAAAGAACAG
>JANZLP010000032.1:23215267-23226154 GCA_026930925.1 Chelictinia riocourii | reverse complement strand
GTGCAATGTGGACTGTGCTTTTTCTGAGTCACCAAAATTATTGGTATCGCTCCTAGTTCTTGGCTGTCTCCCATGTAGACCAGGTCAGGTCAGCTTTGCCTTGCCTCTTCTACAAGAGTTGCATAGTGTAGATACTGCATGGTAGTGCGTAAGAGTAGATATAAAAGCCATTAAAGCTTTTTCTTGTTTAAGGAATATGGCCTGGTGCTCTTGGGATCTCGCTGGTCTTATCATGATACAGATACTAACATCGTCTTCTTGCAGTCAGCGCTTTTCCTGCTATTTCTTTGTTGAAATCCATATGAAAATATGCCTTGGAAAATATTTTACATCTGAACTAGTTAATACAGCACCTTGGAGAGAAGGTGTCTGATGCAACAGAGTACAAATGAAGCCTCATTAAGCAGGAATTCAGTGATTCTGCTGAATGCCCCAGCAATTAAATTTCATCTCGATTCATATGCAGGTCAGGAGAGTTTGGAAGGAGAATAGAGGAAGCAAAGCACTGTGGCTCAGTACTATGCAAATTAGTGTTAACATGGCATTTCATTTATTGTTAATGCACTGTTACACTGCTACTCATTGAAAAGAAACTGTGTGACAACTGCTAAGACTGATGACCCACTTGCTTATTTTTCCATCTGTGTTGGCAGCATTGCCTCTGAAAAGACCAGTGCCAAGATAAATCTTTTAAGGGGAAGATGCAGAGGTTTTTCTTCCCACAGAGAGGAGTGGAGTTGGGTGCGGACTAAATGTTAAGACCTGTCCTTCAGGCTGCACTAAGCTGTAGCATTGCCTGCCTCTCTCTTTTTTGGGGTGAGGTGTGGCATGGCCCACATCACTGCTACTGGAAGGACCCTTTGTTAGGGTGCAAGTGCCGAATCCTTTTGAAGCAAGAGGAACAAGTCTTCAGTCTCTACTATTGCAAAGACCTGAGCTCTTGTGGCATGTAATGTGGTAAGGAGTTCAGGGATGCTGACATGCTTTGCAGCTCCATCTGCGCATTCACACCTCTGCTCCCACGGGGCAGCTCCCTCCTGTCACTTGAGCTGATTGAGCTGTGGCACTGCTGTCCTGTTTTCGGAGGGCAGAAGTGCCAGTTCCCCATTTTCTGTCTATAGCAGGATATGTTTCCTCTCTTCTGTTTTTGATTATGTGGTCTATGTGAAGGAGCTTTTTTCATCTAAACTGTCTACCCATAGTGGGGAAGGAGGGTGAATACTGGCTGGCTGCTAATACAGACCCATCACTATTTTTGTTCTTGGTGATAATAATAAAATACAAAGAAGAAACAGCATGTCTGCTGAAGAAGAGAGATCATGAACAGGCCCTGCCAGGGCAGCACTGGTGCTGATATTGAGGTGCCAAGTGCAGCTGCCACATAGTCACTGTAAATTGCAGTGGTTTAATGACCTTAAAACTGGGAACAAGTCCCACCACTGAAGAACTTGGACGCTTATTTTCTCTCCAGATTTTTAGCTGTAAACAACTTGCTATCATTCTGGCGCATTGATCACTAAAAGTGAGAAGGTGGGAGCTATTAGGCATTTTGGTTTCCTCCAGTTGCATGGTGCTGCTCTTGGTCTCCGTTTCTGCATGCTTCCTCCATTCACATGTAGTTCTCTGCTGAGCTGGTTCAGTGCATGCTCAAGAGGATTTTGCTTGTGTCGCAAAGCTGTTTGACATCTGCTAGCTACATTGCTATGAAAGATTTGAGGGGGAACAAAAAAGTAAAGCCAATTAGGAGCATCCCCAAATGGGGGTGTGTCTTTTGCCCAGAAACAGTGCTGCTTGTGTACAACACAGCCACAGAGGTAGAGATGAATGGGAGAAACATGCTCTGTCTAGCTGAAAGTGATAGACCTGCTTTTAGATGCTGTGCATGCAGCTTCCAGAGCTCTGCTCCTTTTGGACCAGGTCATAAACTTCCACCTTGCCCTGGTGTGGATGGTGGTTGCTGATAGATCATTAACCTCCTGCTGCATTGCTTATTGCTGTGTCTTGTCAAGCTCATCTCCATTTGGCTTAAAAAAACATTAGAAAGCCGAGATTCACTTTTGTTGTGATGACCTTTGCTAACAAGGTCCCAGAACGAGCTCTTTTGTATCATTAGAGCTGGCTGGGGAATAAAGGTTCTTGTACTTTGCAAGTTATTTGTCTTCCACTGTATTTATCAGCACTGGAGCCCTCAACCCTGTAGTGTCCTACTCTAATTACCCAGATCCAGAAATCCAGAGTTTGCAGTAAATTGTGGGGTTTCTCCTAATGTTCAGTGTCTAAGAAAAGAGTGACATAGCATATATACAGTATTAAGGGAGAAAGATGTGCTTCATGCTGCCCTGAGGACCAACCCTCTATGGCCTCAGCTAGGGCAATGGGGCTGGGGCTGCTCGTTGCATAACCTGAAATATGACTGAAGGAGCCATAAATGCAATTGCCCCCCAGAGTTCAGAGCACTTTTCCTCCTATGCGGACTGAACATCACAAGTCCTTTTACCAAGGTTTTGGGCCCGTTTTCACAACTTCAGATCACTATTAGCTAAAAGGGTGCAATAAGGAGGAGTTGCCCAGAGGAGGCAGGTTAACCATGGAGGTTAAACCTAGAAATGCTGGAAAACGCTTTGAAGCAGTGTGTGCTTTGGTGGGGGCATGGCTTGCAGGCGTGATTCTGGTGATGGTGCCTATTATTTATGGCTCTTGACTCCTGTACTGGGCTCCCTCATCCGCAGGCCGGTGTCCCTTCCCTGCAACCTCCCCCTGGCCCATGAAAGCTTGGGAGAAACCGCTCAGGAGCCAGGCTGGTGTCCCTTCACCCGTAACGCAAAGCCGTATTTATCTCCAGGGGTCAGGAAGGAACTACCTTTGATTCAGATCCCCTGAGGTCCCACAGTGATCTCCTGTGATCATCTCGGTGGATTTTAACCTCCCAGGTCTCCTGCCGTGGCAGGAATTGATGCCAGTGACAGCCCCGCTTCTCTCCTGTCGCTTTTAGTGGCTCATCATCATGTCTAGAAGTTTTGATCCCTTCTAGGAATGGTTTTATCTTTATCAGAGGACATTGTGATGTGTTTTATCACAGAGAGGGTCAGGGTAGAGATTTGATTCCTCTTGAAGGCTTTAACCTCTGCTAAATGGATGCCTGATTTCAAGGTCCTATTAATCACTCTGTCAAATATTCCTAGCCTGAAACCCCAACTGCTACAGCTGGGAAAGCAAACGGTGCCTGTATGGAGCTGGGTGCCTTGTTGCAAGATCAGTAATATTATTTGCCATAATATTCGTTATTAGCTACGGATTACTATTGTACTAAAGAAACAAAGTTATCCGCTCTCCTTCCCCAAACCCAAAGTGATGCTGTCCTGCCACAGAGCTGCTTAAGGAGCTTTGCAGAAGAGTGGACTTATTCCGTGTTGCGAGAAATTTATTCAGGAGAAAACTTCAAAGCCTTTCTAAAGAGATGAAGGAATTATGTAAGGAATGTATTTCCCAAGCAGCACCATTTACACAGTTATCTCTCCTTTCCTTTTTTTCCCCCTCCTCAGTCCTTTGAAATACTTTTGGTTAATGTAGATGACAAATTTTTTAACTTTAATCTGCAACAATATATGCATGAAATTCAATGAATTTTATAGGGGCGTGCTGTGGCACTAATGGAGACATTAACTCTTGGGGGTAGAGTCAATTTGAAAAAAAAATACTAATTCCATCTGGAGCAAAATACTTAAATTACACTTCATAATGATCAAACTGCATCAGAGGGACGTCTGGGGCACTCAGATGGGCTCTCTCTCTTGTCACTGATTTCAGCAGGACACAGAGCCGAGCCTCTTCTTTTGGCAGCTTCTGACATTTCTTTGCTCATTAATGCAGTTCAACCAAAGCTGCTCATTTGAAATGAACACCTTTCATTATAAATAACGAGTAAACACTCAGGGCAGCGGAATACGACCCTGTAAATCACAGGGGTTCAGTAGCGAGTCCAGCTGAACGACTGTCACCCAAGGACCGTATCACAACAGTGCACGATGCCACCAGACGTCGCATTGCGCACGCAATTCTCCGCTCTGCTTTTCCACGGAGGGCACGTCCCTCAACCTTGGCCACAGACACATCCCATCCTTTCGCTAAGCTGAGCGTCCCCAGTAGGTGCCTGACCCTGCAGTGGTAAGCTGGCGATATAAGGCGATATATGTATTTATAGGCTGCCTGTTGTATCCTTAAGCCAGGCAGCAAGGTCCGTGCTGGGAGCACTAAATAAACATGAAAGCTGTGCGTTTGGAGCAGGAGACTCCATCGGTATTTTATTGAAGTGCGATGCTGTAGGTTAATTACTATAACAAGGTGGATATTAATGCAACAGGGAACTGTAATTGGGAAAACGGTAAGTTTTTCCATAATTTACTCTGTTGTCTGAAAACAGTGTCTCAAGTAATTATCCCTCTGACAATTTTTGACTCTACCTCTGATGATGGGAAATATTCAGCTCAAGAGGAAAGTGTCTTCTCTTTTCCCCCAAAGTACAGCTTGCCCTCCCGCTCCTTGGCAGCAGGCATACCACCAGTCAATGGATTTTAAAGTCAAATCTTTCCTGATAATGAAAAACACTGTTTCCAGACAAAAGGACTCTATACAAATACAACGGCCAGCATTTAATTAAAATCTGCATTTGGCAGTGCATTTTATGGGCCTCAGAGACGGGTTGCTATTAGCCAGCTTGGCCACATGCTCAGAACAAATCACCGCAGATGAGTGTTGGCAAGGCACGGAGCACAATCCAGCCTGCAGTTCACAGCTATTTGCAGGAGGTGCCAGATGATCAGAATCCCCTATCAGTATCCCGCAAAACCTATTATCTGCATGTCTGTGACTTTACAAAACTGTTGTTAAAAATACTGCATTTAGCTGAGGAATAGAGGGGCTTACGCGCACAGCAAAGGCCACTCTGCTCTCTTAAACAGGGGAAATGGAAATAAGCCCCTACGGTGCCTCCAGAGTTATCCCGAGTGTCCCCGGGGGATTCAGCTTGTGCTTCTTCAACAGGATTTCAGACAGATTTTACCTTCCTGGCCAGTCTCCTAATAAGAAGTAGAGGAGCCCCGTGAACGTCCCCTGCCAGCCAGAGTGATGGTAAGGGTGTAAGACCCTCACACTCCCTGTAAGGGGATAAAAATCCCAGTGCTCTGGCAGGGTCATTTACTGAAGGGCAGATCAGCCCCTCTTTTGCCAAAAAATGTCTTTGACACGAGAAGGTGTTAAGGAAATTGTAACTGAAGGTGATAGCAGTGGTCCTGCTCAAATCTGAACTAGAACTGACACCTTCCTAGATGCCAGCGTGCAATGTATCACTTCCACGTGCTCTCGGTTTTTGTGCGTTTATTCTTTAAAAATACTTAGTAAGTGACTACCTTACTGAGATAGCTGTTATGCAATACTTTTTCTGATTCAAAGCACTGTAGTCCTCTCAGTTCTTCATGACAGAATCTTTGTTATATATCACAGGGACTGGGAAGGTATAAAACAAATCTGGGCTGCACTTTTACCCATACAAATTAACCTATAAAAAGTTTTAATTTCTGTGTCAGTGTACTGTTTTACTGCAAAGATTCACTTCAGTTCACTCTCCTTAAATTTAACTGGGAGGTTTATATTCTTTCCTGCTTAGACTCCTAAATGGAAAATAAAGTTTGCTTGATGCAAGAGCTGCTAAAAAAGTAATTTAAGGTTCCAACCACTCTGACATTTATTTGTTATATCGGTGCAGAGCTTCATGGCTTTACATTCATTTTACGTTGAAGCCTTTAAACACAACAATGTAAAAGGTGAAAAACAACCAAGTAGAGGAGCTTCCATTTTGTGTACCAGCTTGTGGCACCAGTGAATATGGTTTTAAAGCAACGCGAGTGGGTGCACCAGTAGCAGAAGTGACCCCCATAACTTTCCTGAAAGCAACAGGGCCCCGTGCAAGGGCTGATGCTCAGAGTCCTGGGTGAAAGCAGCAACCAGGGCGCCGGGAGCTGCTGGCGGTGGCTCTGGGTGCTCTGCCAAAGCCTCATCCCGATGGTCGCCTCCAAGCAAACCTGCCCTTCCACCCAACGCTCGGCCTTCTTTCTATGCTGAGGGGGTGACCCCAGGTGGGCACCCCACCACCCTCCTCCAGTCCTCTGCATTGCTAGTGCCAAATCCTTTGCGCCTCTCTGCCCGGAGCTGATGTCCTTGTCCTTCCCCTGCTCCCGCTAGAGCCCGTCCCGGCTCTCAGGAATCCTGCCCAGACACAACTGCGATCACCTCAGTTTCAGCTTTCCCAGCCATCTCTTCTCTCCCTTTACCAGGCCATTTATTATGCTCGGATACTAAATCATTTTTCTCTCCTTCACTGTTGAGACTTCTTGGATTTACCCTGACTTCACCAATGCAAAACTCTCCCACTCCGACCAGCTCCCTTGTACTTGGCCCCGTGCTCTGACTGTACTGTAACACTCGTACCCCTCTTCTCTGCACTCTTCCTCCCCAATTCTGCCACTTTGTTCCACTCAAACATCATGTAACATTATACTTCGCGTATCCCTCTCCTTCAGTTTTCCTCTAATTCCTGCTCCCCCCTGCAATGCTTATGTGATCAGGTATGTCAAATTTCTCTCCTGCCATTGCCTCTCACGCATGGAAATAAAAAGAAAGGGTCAGGATCAGTAATTACCCATAAAGCGAACCCCAAGCTGCACGTTTAAGATAGCAGTTCTGACTTGCACTGAATGACTCTTTTTCCCAAAAGCCATTTTCTCCCCCAGGGGACCTGGAGGTGACAGAGAGGGGACGGAAGACCCCGGAGAACATTGCACCGCAGGGCACAGCTTGTGACTCCTGTCTTCCACGACGATACTCCCAGCCTCACACACATGAGGGCTTGCTCGCGGCAGCTGCCTTTTTGGGTCTGTTCCAGTTACAAACAGCTGACAGCGTGAATGAGAAGTGCCCGTAAGAGTCTATCAGCATCTCACTGTCAAACCAAAAATGAAATGTGTGAAAACCCGTCTTAACTTGTATGTGCCTAGCGAACGAGGCGTGCAGCTCTGCCGTACCAGGAGCTCTGCGCAGGCCACGCTGCTGCTTTGGTACCTTTCAGCAAAGACTCAGAGACATCCCTTTTTCTGAAAAAGGCATGTATTTCCAGAGACCTCTAACACAGGCACTGTACCATGGACCCTAAATGGTTTTTTCACAGGAAGTAATATTGTATTCCAGTTGCTTATCTGAAATAAAAATACTTTTTATATTGGCTACCAGCATCTTCTGAAAACTGAAAGACATTCTGTCTTCAAGCAAATAGCAGCTGTTCTGCCATCCCACCTGTACCAGATGGGACTTTCAGCATGCCCTGGTCATGTGAGGGCCATCATTGTGCTCTCCCAGATCAGTCAGGGGTGTGAATATGTGCTAAAAATTCTTATGTTTTGGCAAAAGAGAAGCAGTTATTTCTTGCACTATTGTTGTGATTGGTTGTTCATTGCATGGCTTCTGATAAGCAGTACAGTTGCAGTCTTACTGCCCCAAGGGGCTCTGACACGGGAAGAGATGTGCACAAGTCAGTTCACAGTGGTTGGCCAAGGACCTCTTTGGTATGGCTATCAGTCTGGACATAGGTTAAGCAAAAGTGACCCTTAAAGTTTCTTTTTTTGCACATGTGAAGTTATGTCATACCCTTTTTGCTAATAGGTATTACATGTGTAAGTAAAGAATGGCTGCTACATTAGATGCATATTCCTACCACTCTCCTGCTCCTTCACTCAGAGCACCAAGCATGCAGCAGTTTGAGAAATGAAAACAACCGAAAAACCTTTGACATCTAAGATATGGGCTTACAGAAGAGTATTGCCATTAGTATGCTCTTCACAAATGCATGAGATTTTCCTATGAATGGAGGGCTGTGACATATAAATTATATGGATCTCGCATGCAAAATAGGAAACTCAACAAGTCCATACAAAAGGTTTGTGTTCAAGATTTTTTGTTCTGTTTTTCTGAAGGAGGTTAACTGATTATGAGGCTTAGCTCTACTTTTCCCTTTCACTCCCTCTCTTCATTTTGTTTTCCCAAGTCCCAACTTACCCAGTAATTGTTGAACAGGACCAAAGTAAAGGAAATAGGACAAGGAAATATGTATGAAAAATAGGGTAGGATGTGTCATCAACAAGGTGGAGGATAGACTGGGACACTTATTAGATCTCTGCTGTTTCTGTGAATTTCCCTCATTTGCTATTAAACGTACTGAGCTGATGTTTCCTAGTTATGCTGCAGTTTCACTTCTGTCACTTATATAACTAATACAATGGCTGCAAAAGATGCAAAGAGTTCCTGTGATTTGCTCAAGCAGGCTTCTGGAAACCTGAAGAGAGATGTGATCAAACAAGCACTAGAGTAATAGGAGGGCTGTCACTACAGCAAACTCCCCACAAGCCAAAGGCTAGGAAAAGAGGACACCAGTGCTCAACATATTGGATGCTTAATCATTACCAATATTATCTTAGCCAAATCAGGTTTTAAAGATGACCAAAGGAAAATGAGATGATTTCTGGATTTTTATATTGCTCAGTCTGATGTAGTAGGAGATCAGATCATGCTACTAAAAAAACCAAACCTAACCAAACAAATCAGGGAGGGATAAAAAAAGGGTTTGGCTCAGTTTTGATTGTCAAGATTTCTGTTAATCAGAATATAATTGCTAGTACGCATCTCTAAACTCTTTGAAATGAAAATTAGAGTAATGCATGTGCACCTCTGTGGCACTGACTACATAGCACATTCAGGATATAGAGTTAAGGATCATTCTGAAATAAACAGAATATAATGATACTGTAGAAAAAAAAACCTTGAAGAGTGAGATTTTCCTCTTTTTTGTCTCATGTCTCTATGAAACAGACACACATTGGCAAGATTTCAAGATTTCATTTTTCTTGGTTTTGTATGATTTAACTCTGAGCACCTAGCATACTTTAAAAACAGCAATAAATAACGTAATCTTTACCCCAGGTGAAACAAGATTATGTACATATCCACTGCAAATAACAGGGAAAGTTATCAGACATGACAGCATGACAGTGATTTGGCCCCACAGAGCTCTAAAAAGAACCTAAATTAACATATACCAAGCCACAATTCCCAGATGACATTCTCTCAGGGAGCAGGATTTGCAGAAGCTTCCAATGAGGCAAATGAGAGGGAAACTTCTTATTTCCGAATAATTTCAGATTAAACTGGCACTTGGAATAGGTGCTACTACCCATCTTTGATGAATATGTTTTGTACACAGAATGTAAAGCCATTGAAAAATAAAAATAATTATTTTGCATATGAAATGTACATGGGTTAAAATGAAATGATTAATTTTGCTTAGAATTTTGACACAATTAGAGGCTTAATACCTGGATTCCCACATGCGCCAGATGCTCTGCCACATTACCACACACAAGCATGAGAACTCAAGAAAATAATTTCCTGAAGACAATTCAATGGTAACCTTTAACTATTAAAATTGTTTCTGTTGGCTTTTTCAGACCAATAGAATAATTTCCATGAACGTAATTTAGGACCTATTAAATTAGTGAGTACCACTGTAGCAAATAATTTCAGTCACAGGAAAGAATGAAAGAAATTTTTCATTTGATCCTTTCTGAAGCCAAAGTCTCTCTTTTTTTTTTTTTTTTCCCAAAAGTTCTTTTAAACTTGATTTCTTCTTTGAAAATGCAGTATGATTATCCTTTTCTCCTCATCCTCCCCAACTTGGCAGTAGACAAGCAGCACAGACAAAACCAGCCTCAGACTGTGTTTTTTATTGAACCAATTAATTTCCCCCACCCTCAAAAAAAAAAAAAAAGTCATTTGAAAGGCCAATCAGTGTGTATGTTTAATTTTTTTTTTAGGGTCATGTAACTAAAAAGAAAGTGTACATCACTGCCTTGGTTGGTGAAGGTGCATTTATGGTAGCAACTAAACCAGTTTCAAGCACTGTGCTGTAGTGCTACTCATCCTGTTTCATTTTTCACATCCTTCATAAGCATTGGGTTTGTGTCTATTTGTACTCTTTCAAAAACGTCTTGACTTGATTCAAACATGGCACAAGTCAGAACTGCTCCTGATATATAGCATGAGTAAACTAAAGCCATTTTGTATGGGGGGAGAGCTACATCTGTTTGTACAATGCCTGCTGCAGCATGGTCCATATGTGCTACACCATTGTACCATAAATGGCTACATCTGTCTCTAGAGCTGTTATTTTCCTCTGACTTTCTGAAGAACAATCATCCATTTCTATAAAATCTCCAACACCCATATAGTACCATTTTAGTAGTTACTGTTTTGGAGGAGTGTGATAAGGAAGCATTTAGGATGAATTCATTTCACTTGATCTACAATGTAAATGTGAGATTTGCTAGACACGCATCAGCTGTATCACTCTTTTAGCTCCAGACACCATAGTGACTTTATTTTCAATTACTGTAATAAGTGCATATACATATAATGCACTTGAGGGCTCCAACATGGTGACACCTACTTCTAAAGTCATGAATTTCAACCATTTAGGCCTCATTCTGTTGCCTACCCATAGATGCTGTAATCTGAGATGTACCAGAGATCCGAGGCATCTGCCTGGAGATGCAGACATAGCACAAGACCGAGTTATCTTGACTTGAAAACAGAGCAGCAGAACTAATGTAACTCAGGCTACAACAAATCTGTATCGTACTCGCCTTATACTTTCCTCCCACGTTGGAGGTACACAACAAGCAACTCGCCTACTGGCAAGCCAAATCAAACATTGCTCGGACCTCGGCACAGGCCAGCTCCAAATTCCGAACGTCGGGCTCTACCTCCGTCCTGGAAGGAGCCATTCCC
>JANZLP010000032.1:23118537-23130752 GCA_026930925.1 Chelictinia riocourii | reverse complement strand
TAAGTAAGCTCTCCAAGTTTTCTTTCCATTTCAGTCGTTAATTCCATACCCATAGCCTCTTCAGCCCTACTGCCTTTAGCCTCAGAGCCAGCATCATAATATACCTGTAAATCCAAGCAAACTCATCATCAAATTTGCACTGGACACAGCTTAGCTTATAAAATAATACAACATAAGGATCCTCAAACAGGATCCACCGGTCCCGAGGGCCTGGGGGAGAGGGAGAGCACGGAGGGCACTGGAGAGCCTTGGGACAGGAACTTTCCGAAAGCTGCGTCTGTGATGTGTTAAACAGCATTTAATAGATGATTTTGCTATCATTTTCTCCCATTACTTATACGGCCATTTAATGTTTGAACATCCCAAACTTGCCTACAATTTGCAATAATGTCCTCTTCTTTTGTTTGTTTTGCCGTTTTCATTCGATGCACCACATTCGGTGAACAATAATTCTCTGTTCACCTCTCCGTGGCAGCTCTGCTTTAGGGACTTTTAGCATATATTGATATTCAGTCCCCTTTTTCTTCTTCCCCTGGTTTATTTACTTATAAGATACTATAGCCTTCTAAATAGCTTTTAAATGAAAGTTTTCCCTGCTTTTAAGGTCAAAATAGTCTTTAAAATAGAGAATTTCCATCTATCCATGAACAGATGATACCCAGTGACAGAAAAAGAAAATTAACTTTGGTTGCTCATTTCAGGGTTACACTTTTGCAGGTAATAACTTTAATGGAAAAGGAAAGGGATGATAAAAACTACAATATATAATAGTAGCCAGAGCTAACAGTTTATTTTTCTGGGTTTTGTTTTTACGAGATAGTGACTTCCCGGCTAGCAAAGGTGCTAGTGTCTCAGGCGTCTTCGGAGACTAATGATGCTCAGAAGGAAACTTACTCTGTAGCTGTTCGGAACTTATATGTGCTTAATTCATTTGCATTAGCTCTTCCCCAAGGCTTTAGCAATTTGATTTAATTTACTTTGCTGTACTTATTCTTATCTTTCATAATGCCAGCACTAGTTTTTGAAAAATATATGGAAAAGCCGCAAAGGAAGTACAGTTCATTCTCTTAAACAATTATCTTTGGGAAGCAAACAGTCTGAAGTTAAAACAGGCTTTATATTAATGTTTAATGAATTTTTTTAGCCTAAGTACATTCATGTCTTAAGGATTATAAAATGGAAAATGAAGGCTCTCTAGTTATCAAGAGAAATGACAGCAAGGATGCTTGTTTGTTTGAAACCAGACAGCTGCTCTTCACGGTGCGGATCATATCACGGTCTTTATTGTAAGATTTGTTAGGAAGAAAACATACCAGTCAGTGAATTTATTTGGACTGTGTGGCCTTGAGCAGAGACTTTACCTGCTGATTTGGTTTCTCCAATTTGCATTCTAGCCTAAGCAAATTAATTAGTTTCTCTCTCCCAGCTCTAGCAACAGGAATACATTGGAAAAAACGATGCCTCTGCTGCAGTTTCTACTGCATGTGTAGCCACTTTTTATTTGATTGACCCAATAAGAATATTCTGACGACAACCAATGTCAGCTACAGAGAAGGAGAAACCTTTAGTTACTCGCGGGGTGGGATCTGCACCGCAGATCTCCTACAAGAGCAGTAAATGATAAAGCAGCTCAGGGGGCACCATCTCATCAGGGGCTGAGGTCCCGGAGACCTGGCCCGTGACGGACAGGGCGATGCGGGAGGGGGGACTCGCACCCTCCCAGCCAGGGAACGCCGCTAAACCACCGCATATTTAAAATGCCAGTGAAGCCAAAATGATTTAAGCAAGCGCCGTTTCCAATATCTGATTGAAACGTACTGTAAATTATTTTATTGCCTGAGGGATGTGCCGTGGAAAGTCAGAGTCGTTCTAGCTTAAAAAGGCAGCCTTTCTTCTTTCCTTTGCTTTTTTTTAAGTTATCGAGGGCATGTTTGCTTGAGAGGGAAAGTTACTTGCTAGGATTTGTATCCTGCCTGGTAATGAAGGCTTGGGCTAGGCAGTCAATTTTATTTTTTTTATTTTGTGCCTACACCTGTGCCTCTGATATATCACGCCCAGGCTCTGAAGATTACTCTCAGGAAAATTGCGTGGCATTTCTTCAACTTCCAGCAGAGGCAGCACTTCGTCTCCCAGGTCACATCAGTGAGTAGTTTATAGGTTACAAAGCAGATATTACATACCGCGTTGCTGGCAATGGGATTCGTGTGCTTTTATAAGAAAAAAATGATTCATTAATACATATGTGTAAATATACCGGAGTTAGATGCACGGAATGCTGTCTGATATGTGCTCGTATAGATCAATAGAGTCAATATAACACATATAATATCTATTCAAATATTTTAATAGGTTTTGCCTTCCTCCAGTATCATTTGTTCTGAACCTAAAAATAAAGGAAAGCTGTGCACTTTCATTTGATATACAGCGCTGCAGACTTCCTCAGCAAAGCTGCCCAGAGACGCCGCACTCCTGGAGCCCCCGTAGCAGACAGTCAGTAGAACTGACAGTAAAGCTGTATTTTTCCTTTTTTTTTTTTAAATTGTAACAAGGTACCTCAGCAAAAGCTTTTAAACACCTTCCCCCCCCGCAAGCTCTCAAGGATTAGGGTGCACCGGTGTGGATGGGGAGGGGTTCTTCTTGTGTATTAGTAAAAGACTTGAAGACAGAAGATACTGGGAAAGAAGAGCTGGTGAGTTCACAGGAGCTGGGATACCACTGGGTGTTGGTGTGGGCTCCCAAAGACCCCCAAAGACCCCCGTTGCTCACCTTCATGGGCAGTACAGCAGCCTGCAATGCTGGGGGTGTCGCTGGGGATTTAAATCTGAATCTGGCTAACAGCAGCTGGGGAAGAATACGGCAAAATTGAATAAATCGGTAATAAAACCCATGCGTGTAATTAATTCATCGGTTGCAAAGAAAAACCCAGTTCCTAATGAAGTCCAGTCTAACAGAGCCTAATCAAGTGATGCCTTCAAGCAAGGAGATCTCGGAGCTGCCGTGGCTACTTCTCTGAAAACAGCTCCATGTTCATTAACAGTGCAAACAGCCGGCGACGTCCAGAGGTAACTGAAAGGGAGAGACCCAGCGAAGCTACCGTGCAGCAGCAGGGTTAAGGGAAATGGCAGGAACTATTCCTTTAGATAAAGTATTGCAGCCATTTGGGCAACTCGTTGCCACGTTTTGTGCTGGAGGTTAAAGTCAGAAGAGAGTCAGACCCAGGCAGGCGCGATACGCCAGTGGTGGGAATACAGCCTCCGGCAGATCGCTGGATGCTGAGACATGCTGGGGAAAGATCACTCTATTCGTCTGCACTGCAGGACTCGTTACGATGCTGGCAAAGCCTTACACGATTTCCACCCCTCTGCAGTCGTTATTCCCGTGTCTCCATCCTCCAGCTGTTCTCTCCGTGTGCCTCCAGCTATTCTGAGGATTATTTTCATATGCAATTGAAAACTAAAATGAAATGGCTCTTTAAGCTTCCCAGGTCCTGACTTGGTTTCATTTAATGCAGTAGAAAACAAAACATCACCAAAAAATAAATTCAAAGCAGCTTCCTGGCTACCACGGAGAAGCAGCCAGACTGACGGCAAGGGCTGGAGAGCGTACCCACTCCGGCAGTGCTCCCTTCCGAGGAATCTGTATAAACGCTCAACTGGGACCACTAAACTGCTCTCGCCCCAGCTCTGCTGAAAGGAACTACCCCCAAGACCCCTCTGATGGCAAAGGACGTGCCAAGCAGCCTGGCCGAGAGCAGACGGCAGCTCCGCCTGCAGCATCCACCCTGCCAGCCCTCCTCCGCCGTGCTTTTCCAACGATGAATCCACCAACCCCCTCCCAAACCCCAGGAGCCTTTCCCCAGGAGGCAGGGGAAGGGGACGCACCCTCATCTGCTCCGTGAGGAGCCGCTGGAGAGCTGCCTTTGCTTTGGGCACAACACGAGTCCGTCCTCTCTGGGTGCCATGGAGGAACGCTCTCGGATATGAGCACGGTGGAAGCATTACGCAAGTCTAGGCAGGTAAATTCTTTAGTCTTTACAACTCTTAAGTCATTTACAGCTGCTGTTATCCAGGCAGGGCATGATCTCTGTGAAAACGCCTCCCAACAACTTCCAGAAGTCAAGGGATAACGGAGCATCTCAACCTCTGTCTGCATCTTTTTGAAGCTAAATGAACACTGTATTTTTCTAGATAAATAAAAATCAAATATGCACACATTGGAAAAAAATGATAATAATCCCTATAAACAGTTTTACAGTTCAAAGTTAACTCTGGTGGGTTTGGTGGCAAAATTGAGATTACGGGATGCAATATTCCCTTGGCTCTCCCAGAGGCCCGCAGAGAGCAAGGGCATATATACTTAAATGAAAAAAATGAGCAGAGGCTCTATTTTGTGAAGTTGAGAGATCCTAATAATGCTGAAGAGTTAGGCAAAAAAGAATCATGAAAATACTCTTTTGAGGCAATGGGAAACTTCTTACAGTGCTGCCTTACAGATCTCGCTTGGTCTTTCAACCAGACAGAAAATTCAAAGGACTTTGACCAGACTGTAAAAGCACACTTTGGAATTTACGTATTTCTGGAATTCTATAGTCAAACTTGTGGTTTTACTTAGCTACTGGGTTGGATGTGAAGGCGACTGAGTGAAACCTGATGTCCAAGACACAGAGAAGACCAGACTAGATGGCCAGAGAGCTTTAGGAAACTCTCGTACATAAGGATCATGATCCCCATGAAAATGACAACAGTGATTTTCCAGGCAAAGCTCGGAGACGGATATTACAACCTTGGGTAATGGAATTATTTCAGTGAAATGAAAACATTATGTCCAGAAATAGAAAAAAATCACTCGCATACCTACCCATAAATTAAAATAGAATTGCAAAACCAACCTGGAACCATGCATTCACAAATCAGCCCTGTGCACAGAAAACAACCTGCAGCATGCCAGGGGCAATCTCTATTTGCATGGAAATTTGCTTCCCAGGTGTGGCACCGCGGAAATTTTCTGAACCTTCTGGACCAAGGGACAACCACGGAGCCTCGGCGTTTCTCCTCGGTGTGGTCGGGCAGGAGCAGTGCTAGGGAAGGGAGAGGACATCGTGCCGGGGACCTCTGGTGCTCCTGGCTACCTATGGGACCAACACCATCATGCAAAACAGTGGTAAATGAGCTGTCTTTTTGAAGTGCACCTTGGATAATTAGAGCTAATTAGGATAGGCAGCACACAAAGGGAACACCCACCGTATTCACAGTGTTTATCAATCATTGCTTTTACAATATACCACTGGCATTTGAAAAAATACCCTAATAGGATTTATTTTAAAATTCACACTTACTATAAATTACTACATTCCCGTCAGTCCTTAGAAAACATTTCTTACGTAGGACACATCTCAGTACTCAAGGAAGGTGCCCAACTGGCAGCAATAGCCAGGGAACCATGGGTTTCATCGGAGATACAGCTCTACGGATGCCACCTGAGCATCTGCCCCAATCTCTTGTTCAATTCCTGTTTTCTTTCCCAGAAATCCTCGTGAGGTAGTTTTCAGAGATCCTTTTCTTGTTATAAGATTACTGAAAAATATTTTAAAAATCTTTATTTGGAAACAAAAAGGAACAGGGAAGATTGTTGCCTGTGGTAGAACTATTTCAGGTATATTTTCACTATAATAAAATCTAACTCATATAAAAAAAAAGAAGATATATTTTTAAATAAATAAATCACCAACACTTAAACTTAAAAAACCGCAAACAAACCTAGGAAACTAAATAGACAACTGAAATCCTGCAAACTTGGCCATGAGGATGCTGTCGGCTGTGCCAGCACGTGGGGTTTGCTGGCCGGTCCACCTCTCCGGGCACCATGAAAGCTGCTACAGACAAAGCAAATCGTTCCCGTAGGAAGGGGAGGCGGCTGGGTCAGTAGCTGAAGGCTGAAACCCAGCATGTAGAGCACTACACTTGTTCCACCTCCCCTTTTCTCCAGCTCCCCTTTTCCATCTTTTGACTTACCTTTGTGGTTTGCTGCTATGGAGTTAGAGTTTGGTTTTCTTTTTTGTTTTTCTAAGTGCAAGACATACTGGAAGGCAAAGTTATACCAATAATTGCATCCTCCCAGCTATCAGGAACATCTTATCTGAAATCAAGGCGTGGTACTGTGCTTGAACTTGGGTCTGGAATTCACTAATTCTCCTCTGAAACATGGAGCCTCCGAACTTCACAGGTCACACTAATAGGACTGAAATCCCTCGTGGGTAAGGAGGAGCAAGAACTCTTCCGACAGATTTTCCTTTCAGTCTTGGTATCATTTTACTTTGTCTCCTAGGCAATTTTCCTTTAGCCAAGAGAGGTTCTGTCACTCAAATATGTCCATGGGACATGATGCAACTTGTATTGACCGAAGGGGGAAGGAAATTATTAGTATTCTTGGAATTGCAAGGGTTTGGTAAGCCCCCTAATATGAAGTCAGTGGCTCCAAGTTGAAATATTTTTTTTTATTAACAGTTAAGTGAACTCTCTGAGTTATTAAAAAGAAGTCACAAGGGAGAGTGAAGCTCTATTTGACCCTTTTCCAGAAATTATTATTTATATTGAAAGATTTTACAACCAAAGTATCAACTTCTGTACCTAAATGTTTAAGGTATTTATACCTAAGCCATTTTGAACTACAACAACAATGCCTTTTAAAAGAGGGGAAAAAAAACCCTCAAAACATTTCTTCCATAGTATCCATAAGTATCTATTTCTTAATCTGACAGAAGAAACAAATGGATAAAACCATCGGATATTTTCTATGGCAAAACAAAAGCCTTAGAACAAACTTGTTAAAAATATATTAAAAAAACCAGGTTTGTCCTTTCCATAGTGTACACTAAGAGAACCAGTAAATATTTTCATATTTCAATGAGTGTTATCTGATATTTTGTTGATCTTACAACTGTTTTCTTACTCCAACAATTTTTGTATACAGTTTTTATTCAAGTGAGATCAGAAAGAGTCTTCACCCAGTCCCAGATTGTGTACCGAGAGCTGCAAGGGGAACATGCCTGGGGGACACCTCATCCTTTAGTGAGAGAAGACCTGGAATGTGAGAGCTAAATTAATTCTTCTCAAAGACAAACAACCTTGAACCTTCTCAACAAAACTTGAACACAGACCTTGTATAATACTAGAAATAATAATGTGCCAGGCTCTCATCCAGTATAGTATTGCGATACGTAGTAATTTTAGGAGTTTTAGTATTTCCATTAATGTTCACGTGATTATTTGCACTGGACCAGGGTTATAAACCATCTCTGCCTAGGAGCCGATAAGCATCTATCGCACCTGATAGCAAGAATAAACAGGTTTTTAAAGGGGCATACCAAGGCCACAGCAACATTTCAGACTACTACAAGAGCAGCTATTGAGTTTATTTAAACAATTTAATCGCCTGTTTCACTCACAACAGTTATAATTTCTCTGTTCTCTCCCCCATTTTAGTCTCCTCCTCCTTCTCCACACATGGTGGACAGGGCACCCTCGCCTCAATTCTCATGCCATTTCTCAATTTGGAAATGCCCATTTTTCTTAACTCCCAGTGAAGATGCCATTGCCCGTCCCTTATCCTCTTCCTCTCCCGCGTGTAAGGAAGAGCAGGAGATGGGGCCAGTTTGCTCCACAGTGGAGTTTGGTCTCAAGCCCCACATCAGCCCTCGTTGCCGGGAGGGCACCCAGAGGGGCAGCAGCAGAGAGTGAGGCATAGAAGAAACCGGGCTGCAAAATTTGGGAGCACATCATGTTAAGCAGTAGCCTTCTTCACCTGTTTTCTTGAGCCAACTCTGTTCTACCTCATAATAACGCTGGGAGTGATGGTTTGGACTGGCGTTGTTGAAACAAAGCGTATGTTGGGTATTTTGCCCAGTTTGTGCTACTCCTGTATGTGATAGCTGCTATGTTGCTGGTCTCTGTTCCCAGAAAATCCATCCCTTTAGCTGAACTAACAAATTTTTAATGTATTAAAATGTAGTAAATGTAATGCATTAAAAATGAATAATTTAAAAAGGGAACTGATTTAGTTATTCCGGTTAAAACACGATGGGCAATCAGCAGTGGCTTACTTCTGTTTACTTGACATTGTTGACAATGCCTCCAGAAGTGAAATCAAGATCTAAGTAAATGCAGCAAGAACAAAAAATTCTTCTACCCCTCACATCCTTCATTAGCTTCTGGGAAAAAGAACTGCCCAAGCATCTTAAGCTTATAAACTTGACATACACAGAGGGACTCAAAGGGAATAGTCCCTACTGACTGATATACAAATGCTGAAAGGTTCAGCAGTGCTCAAAGCGAGCAATCAAATTCCCTCCCCTGTCAAACTTCTCCAAGTCTCTGAACATTCCAAATAAAAGGGAAATTGTAAAATGCATAGCTTCAGCTTTGGAGAATACCCTGTTACCTGGCAATATATACACAATTTGTCCGGACTAACAACAGATGAACAAAGCCCCTGTGTAATGGGTAGTCTTTGTCTAAGACTTACATTATCAGTATTAATGACCAACACAGAATAAAATTAATAGTATTTTCAGACGATAGCGTCTATAAAAGGGATTCTCTGCTGTCACTGTCTGGCTCTAAGATCATTTATAAGGCTGCAAATAAATGTTTACCATCATAAAAAACTTGTTTTTTAAAAGTAATACTGTAACAATTAAACAAATGGAAAGATACTAACTCTGAGATGGTTGGTGAAATGAGGCAATATATTTAAGATTAAACAAACCAATATGGTGGGGGGGAAAATGACCCAAATTTTTGGCTTAAAACCTTGTATTTAGGTGTGGAATACAGTAACCCAGCACAAAGCTGTGTACCAAATAGCTTGTGAGTTTAACTTGCTTATTTTAATCGGAACACTTGAGATTTACCTGTGGAGTAGAAGTAGTAATCCTAAAGAATCGGTCATCTCTCCGAGTAACACGCACAGAGCCTCCCTGCACTCGTGCTGCCACTGGTTTTCCTGTATCCTGTTAGCCTAGAACTTGCTTGGAAAAATCACAGAGCAGCAAAGGATCTGGTGTGACTTCCTAAAGTCTCACTTCGGAGTTTGTAGATCGGAGCTTTAATATCTGATTAAACTCAGTCTCCTAATGCGCTTCATTATCCCTTTGAAAATGCACATATGTGTACTTCCATGGGATCTTATGTTTGAAGGAGTGTACATACCTACTAATAGTTGGATCATCCAGATAGAGGTAGCAGAACTCCCACTGACTACAAGAGGTGTAACTTCATCCTCTGTGCTTTGCTGAGGAACACATTATTACCACACCAGCTATTACCCCACTACTGTTTTAACAACTTTTTAAAAGCACTTTAACTGTCTGTGAATATGAACGACTCAATTCAGTTCACTCTTCCTACCAAACCCACATAAACATACACGTAGACATCAAGTGACAGCTGAGTCCTTTTCCAAAAACACAATGTTTTTCTTTTTGTAGTGGCCATCAGCTTTTACTTGAGAACAATCAGCATAATTTATGTTAATTTCAGTTAACAGCACTCTCCTATTGGTCAGTTCTGCAGTTTTGTTGCTCAGTAAGACATGTTATTACAACTTCTTTTTTGTCTTAAAGATTATCATCCTTATGACCAGGATTATACTCAATATAGATGTTCAGCAACATAAAAAATTATTTTCAGGGTGCCAGAGCCTGTCAAGATCAATTCAGAATCTGTTTGTGTATTAAACAGATTGTTTATAATTTAAGCATCTATTTGATCTCTGAATAAGATCTATACATTATTAACATTGCATATGAAGGTTTTGGCAGAATATTCATAGCTGAATTATGGTAATGTCATACCACAACGTTGTGTGGACACGCACAACTCGGCAAAGCAATTGGGAACATCTCAGTTCACCTAATTACACAGAGGCTTACAGTGAAAAATTATAATCTGAATTTCTGAGAAGGCACTGGTTAGATAACTAGATATCTCACACAATTATTTGAGATTGCTCAAAAATTCTCCAATTTGCTATTTGCTAATAAGTAGGAGAGGCTGTCAGTATAATTTCCAGTGTAAGTTTTACCCATATTATCCAATGGAAGTTTATGGGTCATAAATCAGCTCTGATATAAATTAACGTAGAGCTATAAAACTTTTGCAGTGCTAGTAAGATACCAACAGTTAAAATGAAAAAAGTCTATGATACTATTGTTTCTTCTAATAAAGTATTTTGTATCAAAGAAAGAAACAGATATTGCTATTTGAAACACTATAAAATGAAGGGCTAAATATTAGGTAAGAAGTGGAAGAGCTAGAAGCATTTTTTAATCTTAAAGTTGAAAACGAGTATAAAAACCAAGCCATAAATATGGCATTTACTGAAATCATATATACTTTTTATGGTGACCATCCAGGCAGACAGATTAAAATATCCTTCCTAGGTTTTGAATTTCTTACTCTCTAATATCAAAATATTATAACAAATGACCTATGGAAGAGCCATTTTTCCAAAGTAATTTCATTGTTTGGATTCAGGATTAAAACATCATCATCTACTTACAAAGTTAAATCACATAACTGAAGTAAAATTCTAAGCCAGAAAGCACAGCATTTTTTCCAAATAATACTTCCTCTCTTCTACCAGATGTGAATGATAATTTACAGCAATTGTCAAGCTTCAGCAAGCTGTGTTCATGTGAAGGTTAAAGATCATTAAACACATAATTATATAGGGTCTAGGTGAATGATAGAGAGGCATAATGAATATGATAAATGAGTATCGGTTTCTGCTGAAAAAGCCTCACAAATGTTGTAAATGTGAAACTGCCTTCCACACCTGTAGCTTTATTTGTTGTAACTGTGCTTGAAAGCTGACCTCTTATTTTTCAGAGCAATATCGAGAAATGTAACAAGAATTTTTATTTTAAAAAGGAGACATCTATAGCTAGCCCCTATGTTCCAATACTAGACAGCATCCCAAAACAAACAGAAAATCATGTTTACTGGAAAATTTAATCATGTTCACAGTGAGTCAAACTCACTTCCTTCACGTGAGATTCAATTAATTAGACTTCAAAGGAAGTGAAATTTTCCTCCATCACTGCCCTACCTGTGAGACTATAAATTCAAACATCTCTTTCCCTTAAAGTAGCAGATACAACACCATCACCCAAATCATGCCTGGATTTATAGCAACAGGAGGTGTTTTGGATCCTCTCCTAGTTTTAATAGTGACACAGATGCCCTGTATTAATACCCAACTAATGGCTCCCATGTAGCCTCAGCAAAGGTCCATTCCTAAACAATGAACTTTATTAAAAATGAACCCTATGAACACTGCAGTTTCTAATCATTATGAATTCCTTTGCTATTCTATGTTATAATACAGTTGACAATCAGTGGAGCCAGTATTAATGGTGACAGCACACACAGTGTACTTCCACAAAACTAACATTATTTTCACTAATAATGAACACATATCTAAAAGTATTGCCAACACACTATTCAAATATATAACATATTTATAGTCTCCCATGTACATACATTACAAACATGCATAATTACAATAAATGCAAGAGAAATTGCAGAGATGAAACGTACTCAAAGAGCCTCTATATTCTGTAGATATGAAAGTACTACTTTGCGGTAAACAGCAAACACATGAACAGTTCTCCTATCCCATACATACCTGTTCATCATATTTTTAACCATATTTTCTTAATATATGGACAAAGGCTGCAGAAGCTCTAAGCCAGGTATGTGAAGTTCTTTTGCAGTTCTGAGTACACAGAGAGATTTATGAGTCTTCTACCTATGGAAGCCGTTTCACTTGCTCTCAGTCAGCTACCTGGCAAATCAATGGTAGTCAAAAGAGCAGCTTGCTCAGCACAATGAATTTCATGTTCAAGCCATGTGTTCACCATCAGGAAAGTACATAATGCACTTGGGTCTGGTCCATACTCAGAATTAGCAGAAAGCTGTTGACTGGCCTTAGTAGTAGGACTTCAAGTCCTCTCCAGGTGTGTTGTTGATGCACAACTTGATGCAGACTAGCCCGTAATGAGATGCATCATCAAAGGGAGGATATAACCCAAATACCCTCATGTTAGTAAAAAAGCATAAATATAACAGTAATTCACAAGAGAGCTCGTGGCGCTCGGCCTCGGCACAGGCCACGTCCAAATTCCCAACGTCCGGCTCTAGCTCCTCCCTGGAAGG
>JANZLP010000032.1:22684908-22695532 GCA_026930925.1 Chelictinia riocourii | reverse complement strand
GCTCCTTGAACAGCCGTGACAGGGACAGGGAAGCAGCCAGAAATATAGAATGGGGAATATGATGGGAGATTTATGCTGGTGAATATGAAGGGAAGAGGAAGTCATGTAAACACTCTTTAATTCCAGAATTTAATTGTAGCTCACTGCAAGCCTATTAAACCCTGACTAAGTGCACCTGACAGACTGACAACAGCATAATGCTAATGCATGCCAGGGAAGAGCAGTAATTAGCTTCTTTAAAAGGCTAAGATTTTGGGGCAACTGCTAACAGAACAAAAGATGATGGGTGTAGGGAAGAAGGAAAGGAACAATAACTTTTTTCCTCTGTTACACCTTTTTACATCTTATGTAAATCTCTCTGCAGAACTCAGGAGACTATCAGCACTGTGCCATGAAAACTTTTGAAATGGCAACCCCCTCCAAGACTACTGGGGAGGAGACAAGGGCTGGTTAGTTTGAACATCTATTTTCTGTGCAGACTGTGTGAACAAACTAAAGTAATACTGAAAGTGATGGTAGAAAAGGACCTGGAAGGAAGGTGACTTGCTAGTTTGATATTTCTGCCAACTCCATAGAACTGGAAACTTTGAATAATCTTATACAGTGTAGTCTTTCCTCCTTTCCTGCATACATCAACAGACAGAACTCCTCCAAGCAGAATCAGAGGGAAGCAGAATTAGTTCATGTCAATCAATAAATATCTCATAGTAGGTCATCTCGTCTCTCTGAATAATTGCATTACATTTCATTAGACATCCAAGTTAAAAGCCAAGATTGTGCTTTACGTTAATTCTAAACAAAGATCAGAGGCTTTTGCTGAGGTAATGCTCCAGAGGTTTAGAGTACCAAAAACTTTGGGGGGGTTAAGTTTAGCATTTTAAAACTATACTGAAACATATCATGTTTGCCTGTACATTACATCCAGCTTACTGTAAACACCAAAATCATGGCAAATTTCAGAATGAGTCTGAGCTAATCTTGTTAGCTTAAATAATGAGTTTTACTAAAACTTGTCACCCTATCTTTTTATTCCAAAGTATGAAGTAAGAATTTCATGTTATATATCTGTTGTTTCTTTCACACTGGCCATTGCAGCCTCATCCTTAACAGATATATTCTCAGGCTGTTTAACAATAACTAACGAATAACAATCCTACAAAATCCACAACACTTCCAGGATTCCAAATACAGTACAACCTCTTGGTGCTAAGACTGTTTAAGGCTACAACCATTCTTCCCCAAAGCAGTGTGGCAGTGGCCTAACAAAGGCACCATCCTATTCTGACAAAAAGCTGTGACAGAAATCTGTGACAGTGAAGGAACTCCAAAAAAGTTAACAAGCTGAGCCCATACTTAGAAAACTGAGACCAATGAGAACATCACTCCTCTTCCACTTACAGCAAACATTTCTTTAAGACCCAGGAGCACATTTATGAAAAGCAGATCCACTATCGTGGATCAGTGGACTAATTTCAAACTATAGGAATATTTTCATGCATCTGGTTCCTTATTTAGCTACCTTTGTGGCATAAGCTTAAACAATATTTAAATTAACACTAAAGAAATCAGACTTCATAAACATTTCTACCTTTATTAAGCTTGTTCCTAATTCTAGCATGTATCAAAGCAAACTGCCTACAGTACTGTGGTTCAAGTTACTGATCTTACAGACCATTGTTGATTTCCAGGTCCTGAGGCTCAGAAGCAAAATTATAACACTTAGCTCCCATTTCTTTGGAAGAGCATTTTGCGCACCTGGTGGGAGACGGGTCTCTTAAATGGCTGCCCCAGGAAAGGGGGAAAGTCCAAGAATTAAAGTGCCTCAGTAGCAATAACTGCACAAGCTGTTCCATTGGCTCCGTGCTTGCTCTTTGATAGCAATGACCTTGGCAAAGGTAGAGAAGGCAGCAGGAGAACCCGAAGAAATAAAAAATAGTAAGGAAACAATTAAAGAGCAAGATCATATTCTAGGAGAGGGGATCCTGAAAGCTCACGGATGGGTGTCTCCATTTTTTCAGTTTCCCACTCTATCTGATCTTATTTCAGTTTACTGTAGGGTAAAAAATTCTACATTGGAATATCAGTTACTTAATTTGTGATTTCTTGTATCGGTGGATGATAAATTTGGATTTTTATCTGACATGTACTGCATATTAAAAGACACTTTTTTTTGTAGATCCATGTACCTCTCACTTAGGCTGGCAGTAAAGCATGGCTGTAAGCAGGAAGCTAGAGGACTAAGGCCGCCCTTTGTTGTTATAAAGAAACTTCCTCCAAGACTGATCTTTTTACTGTTGGACTCAGTTTGTGTCTTTAATGATGCATTGAAGATTGGAAGCATTTGTTCACAGCTGCCTCTGTCCCTGAGTCTGGATCCCTTCCATCATCTCGGATTCCTTGCAGGAGGCTGTGGTAATTCATTTGATTACACCAACTTCCTCACTGTGTTACCATGTGTCTGTGTTAGAGCAGCCACTCTGCAGGCCTGTGGCTTCTCTCTCACCTTTTCCAGTTATCATTTGAGCCATGTGGCAAATTGGCATGTAGGTGAGAGATTTGGCATTGGGAGAATCTTATGGTGCCAGGTGCTCTTTGATGGACTATACCTTACTTTCCTAACAAAACTGTGTGCAACTGCCCCTGGAGAACTGAAACACGCTGATTTGGAACAGGCAGAGAAATTTCAAGTGGGGTAGCAAGGCTGACCACTGCTCCTTTTGTTCCTTGCTGTTATTCCTCGGCATTATTACCATAATCCTCTCCAGACAGCAACATTCAGTGTCTCATCCAAAGAGCCAGTAACCAGCTTCTATTTGTCACAGCTAGAGGGTCTCATCTGCAGGTTCACCTAATGCAACCCATCATATCCTTCCACAGACCATGATCCAGGTGGATCCAAGAAGCAAGGCAAACCCTCCGCTGCCAAAGTGTACAGATTAAGATGGTATTTTGGCTTGGAGGAAACTAGTGGATCCCAAAAGAGAACAATATGAGCTGGAATTTAATAAATATGAATAACAAGATCCAGTATTTAATGTAGTAAATGCAACCACATCCAAGAGGAAGAAACACCATAAAATCAAAGAGATAAGACTAAGACATACTATGAGGTCCACAGCGAAATTAAAAATGAGCAGTAACAGAACAAGGACTGCTTCAACACAAGCAGAAAAGAAGAAACTAAGGTATTTTGGATGTACTATTGTTTTCTGCTTTATTGCTCTCTTCCCTTTATGCTAATTTGTCCCAGTTTTCTTCCAAAAGTGAGGACAACAGCTTGCAGGAGGGGGAGAGAGGGAAGAATCCTTCCTCACCTCCCCAGCACCAAGGCACACCTCCCTCAGTTCCCCTAAACTTGTCTTTAATGTCCTCACACATGGCAGGAGTTCCAGTTTCATCCTTTAAAAAAAGTGGTACCTCATCTCCCAGATCAGAGACTGTCATGTGGAAAAGAAAGCTTCAAAGAAGAAAAAAGCGTTTTGGGAAATGTGAGATGTTTATAAATAAATACATAAATAATAATAATTACTAACATATATGAAGCTTTTATTTAAAAAAAATCTCTTCTATGATTTTCAGATATCAAATCAAATGTCAAAAACAAGATATAAACCACTAATCTGTGACAGAGAATTTTAAATTGTAAGACATTTTCTCAGAGAATAATCTACATAAACTATGATGGTATCTCAAATGCCATGTAGTTTATTCTAAATGCATCAGTACCATTCAGACTGCTATCCTTCCCTTAGAGCACAGAAGGGACAGTATTTTGTCTATGTAAAACCCAATTATTCCCTAAATATGTTAAAAGAGCTAAAATAAAAAAGAATTATAACTATAATGTTTCACAATTTGTGAAACATTTTGTAAATACATTGAAATAGTTTCACCTTCTCTCTAGTCTGTGCAATATATGATAAAATGCATTAGTGAAAAGAAAGGGGGCAAAAGTTTATTAATTAATACTAAGTTATTTAAGATGAACTAAGTTATTTAACATGAAACGATATCAAATCTGGTGAGGCTATGCATATAATTTATCACGTACAGAGTCTCAGGACATGCCCAAAACCCTGTAAATAAATAACATCAGCAGGTAGAGTACAAGCTGTGCATCCCACAAGGACCAGCCATGCTGCCCAAGTGCCTCCGCTGAGGCAGTCAGCACAGGGGCAGTTCCCGTGTGGTTCCATTTCCAATCGCAATAGTCATGTTTTCTTTTCCACCACACTTCACATGGCTAGATATAATCACCAAGGGCTACATGCTAAAGCAGCATACCAAAACCTGTTTCTGTCCATGTGTGAAATTCTCTGAATATTCTCTGGCATTCAGCTTTGTCCCTAAACACAAACTTTTCCCTCTGCAATACAAAGTACAGAGTCTAAAACTAACCCCCAAAGAAGGAATAAAGATATATAGCAAAGGCTAACAATTCTGCCAGGCCCTCTGTATTTTGTAAGGTCTTTACAAATTATGTTGACCTTTTGTTTCTTCCATCTTTCTTCCAACTTGTCCAGAAAGGTCATGGCAGGATGGAGAACCGAACCAAGTGAATGAGGCTAATTTGGTCTGTAAATTAAATGAACATTTAACACAGGTTTGTGTAGAATTCAGATTCAGTACAGATCATATCCACATCAGGTGCAATCACAATCCACTAAAACAGATGGCCCACAGGTATTCCATCAAGAAGAACATAAGCAATCAATTTGGAGTTGAATTCTGGTACAGAAAGTCAAGCTAACTGGAGAAATTGGATGCGTGAAATGGAGAAGGGGTTGTGGGCAAACAATTATCCCCAAACAAGTAATGTTTGGGCCTATTTATTGATTGGAATCATCAGGTTTGGTTTAAATGTGTCACAAATAAGTTTAGAAGAGTAATGCAAAGCGCGAGGATTGCTGGCAACAGTCACACACGGGAAAAGGGTACAGGTAATGGAGACATCTATGGATGTACCTGTTAGTACCCTAAAACAGTACTTGGGTATGTAAGACATGAAGAGAGTCTGAAAGGGAACCCCAAGCCACAAGAGTTCAACCACTTCAAATGTGGGTCCACACTGGAATTGCTTCGGGAAGCTGTGCGCAGCACTTCGGACGTACATGGTGCTTTGTGCTGCTGAGGTCTCACGTTGCACCCGTGGACTCCTCTTTGCCAAGGGTATTTGCATGTTTTTAGCCCCGAAGAGTCCATGTGAGAAAGCTTATGGGAGGCTGGTTCTTAAAAATGTTAAGCCCTTCTTCCACCCCAATAAAAAGAAGCCAAAAGTACCTACAGCCGGCAAAGAGGACCTACTCCAATATGACAGAGGTAAAGTTCAGGCCTGCAAAGTCATTCAAAGAAAAAAAAACAAACACAGAGGTTGGTGTCTTTGCCAGTTTATATAAAGCAGCCTAAAGATTAAGGCTCTGACCCAAGAAATAAAGAGACCTGGTATAATGTCTGCGTGAACCATGAACTGTCAGCTTTCCATTCCCTTTCCTACACTCCTTCCATCTTCCAAGAGACAGTCAGTCACTAAGCTTCAGATGAATTTGGATGGAAGACCTTCTCTGCCTCCTGCTGTGTAGATAGTACAGGGGTGCTGATTTTGAAACCGAGTTCTTGTGCCTAACCTCCTTCATTTACACATTTTACATTAAATAATCACTGCATAAAATTCAGAAATGCTGAAGGAGGCAGGATCCAGAGTCCAGGTGTCCCTGTCCCTAGATCTATACCTGCACCATTATGCTCACTGCTCTTTGGCTTCTCCTTCTCCTCTTCCTCTCCCATGAATGTTGCTTTCTTTTCTGCACTGTGGCACTATTTCAACACATGGGATTTGGGCAATTCTTCTGTGTTCCTCGTTCTTGCAGGCTCATGCTGGGGCCACCTGGGTATTGCACCGAGGCAGATTCGCTGTCGCTGGAGTTTTCCAAATGCAAACAGGGAACCCAGGTGAATTTTTTGGACTGTATGCTTGAGTTAAGAAAGAAAAATCAATTTAAATCAATGTTTAGGAAACTGTGACCCTTGGTCTGGTCACAGTCATGATTCATGAGGGTCTTACTGGAAGTGGCCTTTGTACAAGGGCAGTGATGCATAGTCCTCCATCACAGCCACTATCACTTTACAGGGACAGTTATAGTAAAGCTTTGACATTGTCTTCTGTCTCCTGGGGTAGAACAAGAGGGGAAGGAAGAAGCTTTAAATGCATCTCCCAAAAACAGATGTTTGGGTATGAACTTGCCATACTCCACAGGCAAAAGACTTTATTTGTGTTTGCTGTTGCCCATACCCATTTTTTTTCACATACATTTTTTGTCTAAGGCCAGTAGCTTCCTGGTTAGTCTTGTAACCCACAAAATTCAATTAGAAGAGCTGATCATCAGTGGTTCCTAGGAGATTTGACTTTACAAAATGAGATTGCTCTTTAAATGTCTTGGTAGTGAGGGAGAATGCCTCATTTCTCAGGTGAAAGTTTTTGGCCTAAAATTTTCCTTTGCATTTGGCTGCAGGGAAGTGAGTTTAGCCAAGCTTTTCTTGCAGCATTTCTGTATCTGCCAGAACAGCTTGCTGGGGCTGATGGAGCTACATGTGATGAAGAGTGCTCTTGTGGCTGCTTGGCTCCTACACAGAAAGCACCCAAAGCGTAACCAACTGAGTAGTTGCCATCACCTCCCGGATGTCCCAGTTGGAGCAGTATGCATTTTATTTCCAGTTTGAGACCAGAAGAATAGGTGCTAAGAGCCATACTTCCCCCTGCCAGGGTCTGCTCAGGCAGTAAGGTCTAAAGAGAGTGGCCACATGATTTCTGGAGGTCCTTTCCAATCCTTTTTTCTATTATTCCCTCAACATTTCTAAGAAAGGATGTTGCTCTCATCCTCTTACAGATATGACAGTCTGACTGACAGAAGAGTCTTTGATTTCTTCTTGTCATGTAGAAGGAGAAAAGCCAGACCTAAAATTAAATTAAGTTATGCAGCGTTATGCAGCAATTCTCTATCATTATATGTCTAATTCTGTTCTTTTGGAATAAAAGTTGTGTTCTTACAGAAGCCCCGAATGCGATGAAAAATAAAGAAATTATGCAGTTGGTCAAATGATTTTTAGAACAAGAGTATGTTTCTTTGGCAGGAGCGGAGGCAAGAAGTGGGTCTGCTAAATAAAGCCACCAGGTGTAGTGCTGGGACAAACAGAAAGATGTGAGATGTCACCCTACCTCCGTGTTCAGCTTCCCACGGATCACTGATGCGGTGCCAAAGGGGCCATGGGGACTGTACAGTCTCGGCTTTTGTGTAACACAGGCTGCAGGACTTCCCTGAAGTAATTCCAGTTTGAATTAAAGCACAGCATTTACAAAATAATTATCTAGTCCTAATTTAAAATTGCCAACGGCAGAGGAACCACAACATCCTCTGAGGGGCTGCTCCAGTGGTTAATTACCTTCATTATTAACAATGTTCGCCTTATTTCTAGCTTGAAATTTTCCCTAGGTCTGAGCTGTATCCGCTGGAGTGCCTCACACCTTTAGTATTTGGATTGAGTAGCCCATTAGTATCTTTTGTTCCACTTGTAGAAGACCCATTCCTTTTACTATTTTTCACTGAAACAGCTTTAACTCCATGAGTTTTCAGCCAGAGATACATATTCAAGCCTTCTGTAGGGCTCTTTCCTATTTATCAGTGTTTTGAATTTGCAGACTGTAGAGCAGGATGCAGCAATTCAGAAAAGCCTCTCCTGCTGCACACTTGTATTTCCAGACATATTCTGCTGACGCCATGATTTGATTTTTTTTTTTATTTGTTTTTTTATCTGCAGTTTTCCCTCTGTGTAACTCAGTTTCTTTGCCCTGGAATGAAATGCTGGACTGACTGAGGAAATGTGACTTTCCTCCAATTTCAACAGATCGCAACTTCACCTGTTTTAGACAAGTGGGGAAAGAATGAAAGCCAGGGATTAGAGCCAGTCTGGTCCTTACACCCAACATAATCCCCTCTCCCTGTTGAAGCTCTGTGTAAAATACCTTTCAGTCCAACCACACATTACACAGAGATGGCAAAGACAAAGAAGGGGCAAATCTATGTGGCGTCTATTATGATTATGGATCATTGGAGAAGTGTCTTAATTCTTTACATCTATATTTGATTGATGAAAGTCATGCCAGGAAGATTTTAAAATTGTTTGCCAGTTACTGTTGGGAGTCCAAAACATTTTAAAATAACTTTTTGAGAGCCTATGCATATGTTATCAGACTGCAAGGCAAATTTGTACATTATTTAAAACTTGTACCTTCTGAGAGCTAATAAATAACTAATATATTATATGATCCTTCCAGGCAGCCTTGTGCCCCTTGCCATAAGAGACACCTCCCTTGCCAGCAGAGACCTCGAGCAGGAAGGACGTGTCACACTGCTGGCATTTTTCAAGTGACAGAACATCTTTTCATGCCTGATAAAGTGGGAGAAACACCTGAAACTCTATTAAATATTTGATATCCCTCTTGCCGCAGCATGGTGCAGGGCACCAAGCTCGACTCTAAAACAGTCCAGTTCAGGAGAGTGAGGAGGAAGGAGGGGAAATATAAAGAAAGATAATGAGCCAAAGAGCAGCTTTTTCTTCGAAAACCCCACACCCACAAACATCTATGTGCTTGCACACATGTATAAGAAACATCTCCATTGGGGCAAGGATGTCCTGCTAGACCATTTCACACTGCCAAGTGAAAAAAAGCCCTAAATGACAAGTGAGGGAATACCTACAAACCCTCCCTCACCTCGTGCCACAGAGGTGGGGGTGTCAGCACCCCCTTCCTCTTCCTCTTCTGCATATGTACATGCTTCTCCTGATGGCAGCCGTCACCAACATCCCACACATCTCAAGCATCTATGCCATAAAATGCCATGTTGGGTCTGGAGAGCCTCGAGTGTAGGTGTGTAGGACATCCACAAAGTCAGCATCATCCGGGGAGAGACGGGTGAGGGCATCAGCATACTCAAAGGTAGGACCAGCTGGATCCAGCCCTTTATGGGGAAAATCATAAAGAAAAACTGAGATTATTGTCTGTCAAGGACACTGACAGTAATAATAAATGCCAAACTCAGCTACCATGGACCGGTTCCAGCAGTGGTATGCTGTGGGGCCAGGGAAGGAGATCTTCCCTCGCCTACCGCGACACCAAAGTGACATCTCCATATGGAGGCAAGATGGAAACACTCCCATGGAAACAAATGTGGCTTTTCATCAATTTTTGTTGGCATGAATACAACTGTTAGTTTACACAATGAGCCGGCCTGTGTAATCGTATGGTAAACATGGTATCGGCTATTCTTCTGTCGGTGCAAAAAACTATATTTAGTGAAAACGTACATCTACAATAGAATTTAGATTTTGTAAAAATGTAAAAGAGAGAAGATAGAACCCAGAGACTACTTGGTTTCCATGTTGTCTACGTCTATTACTCTGCCTAATGTAACACAGCATTTAAAAAATAAAATGTAAGACAAATATTTCAGAACAGTGATGCCCTACCTCTCTACTTGGCATGTTCTACGTAACAGTTCGCAATGTATTTCATATTCCGTTCAAGACAAATGTCAAGATGGAAGCACTAGAAACATATATTGTTTCAGCTCTCATGTGATTTCCCTGCAAAGCATTGCTTTTTGTTAGCTAAAGCGAGCTGAGTTCTTTAAAGCAAAGAAATTAGTAACATCCTATATATTTTTGAAAGGATTTTTTTCAAGAAACGTTGTTCCTTACATGGGCACGCTCAGATACAGAGAGATGTCTATTCATACATATCTCTTACTGTCCTCCATTCATACCACGTTTGCGAGGCCAAGGTGCAATTTATCTGCTCTGCACAGAAGATCTTTTGCTTTTTAAAGGCTAGTATGAACAGAGGCGTTGTCCCTACCTCTTTGCTAGTTTAGCCTTGTGTCTCTCCTAGTATCCCTCCTTTCAGGAGCCGACCCAGCAGGTATTCTTTTCATACCCAACAGTCACATAACACGTGGGGATCTACTTACTGTGTCACCTCACCTCTTAATGGACATATGAGGCTGACAATTACACGATAAAAACTACAATAATGAAGTTACTTTATCCTGTGCACTACATGATTTATCACAGGGTAAAAGATTAAACTAGATGGCAGGTTGTTTTCTTCTGTATCTGTCAAAGGGATTATCAGAGGGATTTATTTATTCAAGATTTATTTATTTAGGATTGATTTATTCAAGATCTGTCTTTCCCACCTAGCATTCTTCTGCTCTCCACAGCATGGATTCCCCATATAAATCCCTATTTTAGCTCACTCTAAGCTGATGTAATACAGTAACACTCAACCTCTGATTTTGTCGGGCTCCTGAATAAGGTATTTTCAAGCACTGGTTCTTTGAAAGAGGGCCAGGCTATCCTAGCCTAAAGTTATACACATGGGTTTTAAAGGCAAATATAAGGTTAAGATTGGAAATACAAGCAAATAATATTAGAAGAGTATAAATGAAGAGCCCTGACTCCAGGATTATTTGGGTGGTTTGGGTTTTTTTTCTATTGGTAGAGTAGAAGTGAGAAAACTCATGGGTTGAGATAAAGACAGTTTAACAGGTAAAGCAAAATCTCCAGGCAC
>JANZLP010000032.1:21068059-21078941 GCA_026930925.1 Chelictinia riocourii | reverse complement strand
CCAACTCCTTGTGCCCCTCCAGCCTTCTCGCTGGCTGGGCAGGAGAAGCTGGAAAATCCTTGACTTGGTATAAACATCACCCAACAGTAACTGAAAACTTTGGTGTGTTATCAACATTCTTCTCCTACTGAACCCAAAACCCAGCCCTGTACCAGCTACTGGGAAGACACTTAACTCTATCCTAATGGAAACCAGGACGCCAGGAATATAATTTGTAAAGTGTTCATCAATTGTGCTGCAGCTGGAAATCCTACAACATCAAGATGCACTGAGAAATGGGAGAGCAAACTGATGCCTTTAACAATGTTTCCCGCTCTGTAGGATGGAAAGCCATTACAGATCACATTCTTACTTAAGAACACCAGACCCCAACTGTCCAGAGAAAGTACTATAAAAACAGTGATCTAAACATTCTTACCCTCCTTCCCGTCAACAGGTTTTGATACTTCCATATCAAAGGTCTCTTGCAGCTGCTGGCCTTTGAAGCGGTTGAGATGCTCCTGTTCTATTAAGTTACTTTCCTCCTCTTCCAGAGGTTGCCATGTGCCATCAATAAACCACTGTCCACGCATTACAGGGATCTTTTCCGTTTCTAAAATCAAACAAGAGATTTTTAATTTTTTTTTTTTAATGCAACAAATCACAAACTGACAGCTGATAAGAGGGAAAGGGAATTCTGGTTTATGTTTTGATGAAAAAGTTACACTCCCACGGCTGGGACCCCTAACAAGGTAACCAAAAATGCCTGGAGAAATACCACCACCTTCTCCCACGGGGCTGAAATGAGTAGTGGAAGTAGTGTTCATCTGCAAACACCTGAGCTAAGGAGGCCAAATTTTCAGAGCCTGTGTGAGGATGCGAGACGGACAGGACGATGTAGATTCTGTAAAATTTCTTAAGGGTTAAGTTCAAACAACAGTCCAGCTTTAATGGGATACACTCCTCTCCACCCAGTTGCCTTGAATTTTCAAAAAATTAGGAGCTTTGTGAGACTCGTTCTCTTCTAGAAAATTTGGCTGATAACAACCATTGGTTTCAAAGTTATCAAGGGGATGCAGAATGAGGAGGAGATACAAAACCACTCAGGCTTACCCTGACCACACAGACTCTTGTTTCCTTCGGGAACTGCGCTTACAATAACCCAAATTACACATCAATTAGCATAAAGAGTGATTTTCAAGATGAAAGGGGTTTTTTATTAAAATCAGTCTTTCACCGAGGGCTGTTTTCGGTCACCATCATTCTGGTTTCAGTTTCAGCACTCCAAAGGAGGAAGCTGGGCGCCCAGCATTTACTGTCCGCGTGGCAAAAGAGAATTCTCTAAAAAACCCTGTCCTGGTGCTTACTCCTCATCAAACCACGCTTGATGCCCACACGAACTGCTGGGGCTGTAGGGAACAAGAATTCTCCTCTTACACCCATCCCTGCAAGCAAGATGAGAGAGTAATACCCACTGTAGCTCGGCTCAGAATTTCTCCTCCTGCATCTGGGAAATGAAGGAGAAACAGCGCGTGGCCCTGTGCTCCACCAGCCCGTAGGACGCTGACCGTGAGCCTGACGGGGCCAGCGCAGGCACAGGTCTGCCGAGACCTCCGGGCAGCCGGACCGTGCTGCTGTGTGCCGCGTATGGCCGGAGGCCTGGCCAAACGCTGACGTCTCGCGTGTGCGCGCACCAGCCACAGAAGTGTAGCTCTCCGAAGCAGCCGAGAACTCAGCCACAAAAGAAGAGGCTCAAAAAAGGAGATGGGGGGAAAAAATAGGCTTTACTACTCAAAGATCTGTTCCTACCTGGAAGAAAAAAGCTGGGAAAGAGCTTGCGAAAGAAACAGTAGATGCAAAGAAACAGTAAATGAAAATTATATTTAAAAAAACCAGCCAAGAAACACTAGAGAGCACGGAGATTTCAGAGTTACCGAGCAAAGGAAGGGACCTCTCTGATCTATCACCAGACCCGCACAAGCGCAGCTGGGCGAGGCGACCCAGCCACGAGCCGTGGTTTTTAGCCCAGCCACTAGCTCCGGTCATGGAAGCGTCTCCCTGGCGGAGCACCGCACCGGGACTGGGCACGTCCCACTAACCCGATGGCGGTTCAGAAGCCCCTGCACTGCCCTCTGCTAGACACGCTGCTAGTGCTCGTTACGCCTCTGGACACCAGTATACGCCAGAAGTATTTTTCATACTAACTGCTTGCAGATGAGAACGCGATAGCGAATTGCAGTTCTCTGTAATTCACTTGGAACCTCTAAACTGTTCCGAGTTCTTCATCCCTCGGGCCACTGCACCTATGAGCTATGAAAGTAAAAGGAAAATTTCCTTGCAATAATCTCCCCACAGGGTAAGTAACACTCAAAACGTTCCAAAGGCAATTCTGAAACCTTTCCCATAACAGATTTACAAGAAAACACTATTTCCACAGTACTAGAAATTATATCAAGCTCTTAACAGCCCCCCCTTGTCACAGAAGGAGGGCACACTTGCAGGTGATGGCACCCCTTGAGTCGGTCCAGCAGCAGTCAGCAAGGAAAGCTGAGCGACGGGAAAGCTCACGGTGGGAAGGAAAGCAGATGCTGGAGGCAGATGATCCGGAGCAAGGAGCCCAGATTTCCACTGAACTTCCCTCACCTGGTGCTGGCACACGTGCTCTCCCACTTACCCGAGTGTTCCTGTGACTGAGCATCCGGCAGGCAACCCGATGAAACAACCCCTCCGCGCACACACGGCACAAAAGAGAGTGAATTTCCAAAAACAGTGGCTCCGAGCACGGCCGGCCTCTCGTATCCTAACTTCCCACAGATCCATTTTCTTTGGCAGGCATTGGGCATGCTGGTTCATCCCTCCCAAGGCCCCCAAAGCCCCATTCAAACTCTTCAATCCCCCTGCATCCTCAGCTCTGCCTATATATATATATATATATAACACAGACAGTGCTGGTCCTGTTGGCCTGACCAAAATGCATTCGGCTTCTGTTTGCACTGCTAAAATAGTTATTCCAGATAAGGAGCCAACTGCCACACACTGAATTTCTAACATTTCAGCTGTTGATGATCCATCAGATGAATAAAGAGGTTGGAGTCTTCCAAGAGCATGGTCGTTTAATGAAAAGGAATCCCAAACCTATCAGAAGAACAAAAGGTCCAAGTGGCTTTAAACTGCAGAAGTTAATAGCCGCTACAAATGACACAGAAAATTCAACTATCTATGAAAATTTAAACTAACTTTGGAGTCTACATCCCATCAATGAAGTGTGAAACGTGAGTATTTAGTTTTCATGAAATGAAAGTTGACCATAGCAACGTTGTCACCATATACAGCAGTCTCTCATCATGCACTTGTCTTTACCTTTGCTGGATTCCCCTACGTTTTACACCTGTCAGATATCCACAGTTTTCAGTGGAGCTAATGCACACAGACCCAGTTAGGCTTCCCTTACAAATGAAGCGCTGTCTGCAGGAAGAAATAAAACGCACATTAATATGTGAGTGTAGATAAAGGATCCCATTGTTGCTGAAGCAATGTCGTGACTACGTCAGAGGTTAATCCTTACTGGGAAAATACGTAAGCCATTCCTTAATTCTTGACTAAGCATTCTGACGAGGCTCCATTCATTGAATCCATAAAAAGATTAAAAAAAAATAAAAATGAATACTGTTTTGTACTCCAAATGAAATGAATATGAGACACCTCTGTTTCAGTTTTGAAGGACTTTAAGTTTTTCACATGGGAATTTCCACCTACAGGTTTCTAAAATTCTAAACATAAAGCATTAAAATAAACATTTTCAGGCTCTTTTTGCCCGAGAGAAACTTTCCCATAGTGGTTCTTTTCAAAAGTAGACTATAGCACTCAACAGCAGCTCTCAAAGATAAGATGGGCAATACCTTTTCTAGAAAGGCTCAGCCAGAAAAAAATTGGCATATTTGAAATATGGAAAATTTTATTGTAAAATCTTTACAGGACAGTTTAGTTTGGGAATAAACTAATATATCTGGCTCTGGGTCTGGAAAGGGCATTTATATGGAAATATAAATCACTTTCAGATCCAAAGACAGCTTATTACGGAGCTTTGCTTTCAGACTAGGTCTTTAAAACCCGAGTGAGGCAATTGTTTTCCAAAGCTCAGTGGGATTTTAGGGGTACCCAGGAGTTGTTTTTTTTTTTTATCCCCTCCTTTAAATTGTTGCACACCATGCCTGCAGCCACAGCACCCTGAACTACAAGCTTGTCTTCTCTCCCAGGCCCAGCCGGACAGCAGGTTTGATCACTCTGCTACTGGGGAGCCTCAAGAGGAAACTTCCCGGTAGAGGAAGCAAATAAATGACATTTCCTTCCATCAGAAGCACGGTTGGGTTGCAAGAAAAGTGAACACGGTCTTTCAGAACCAGAGCAGTCAAATCTGTGATCACAGCCCACAAAGAACAGTTTGATCTCATTAGAGAGGCGGCTCGGTAAAGTGAGAAAAAACAACTTCCCACCAAGCCCCGTGTTTCACAACTGCACAACGATGGCTCTAACATTAGAAGTGCGAAACGCGGGGTTTCGGTCCAGGTCCCGATGACGGTGACCACCCACCGGTGCCAAAAGCCACCAGCCCCAAAAGCAAGTGGCTTTCCAGTTATGAAGAAAGAGGTATATTAATAGCAATTACGCTGAATATGCTGGATTGGGTGGGGAAACGAGGCAGCTGCAACTCGAGATTTTTCAGTAAAATCTGTTCACTGTGGGAAAGAATAAAACATATTCTTCATAAATATGTTTTATTTATAATAAATATAACTTCATAAACACAATTCCTCTGGTTAATCTCAGCTGCTGTTATTTAAAGATATCTTCGCAATTCATCCAGAGAACTTGATGCAAGCTATTACTGTAACCGACGTTAAAAAGCCATGGACCAAAATCGCCATTTTAGCACCCAATTTCACTCACTCCTATCCACCTTTAGTAAATTCATCTGTGTCTTAGATATTCAGGTGATTTTAGAAAGCTTAAACTACAGTCTTTCAGTTATTTTTTGTTTTATGGGAGAATTAAATACACTGGTATCTACATCATGTTGTAATTTAACTTTCTTTTTGCCAATACAGAATTCCCAATCTATAATACATGTAACACATAATCCATCGTGTCCCTACAATCTTGATCCCTAGGAAAGGATTTGCCTTGATTTCTTTACTGCCTTAAGTCTTACGCCACATAATCTGCAACTGGCAGTGCTTCAAACTGAAAGATACCAATGTATTTGGCCGGTTATACCCTTGCATGGTTTATTTATACAAGCAATTCTAAATAAATCTGAATGGCAGCGATTACAAGCTGATGAAAGGCGCTTTATTTTAATTAGTCATACATATTTTACTGCTTTTAGAGGAAAAATAGTTTAAGAGATCTAGACTGCAATACAGGATTTACTTTTAAACAAAAAGGGCTTTTTTTCCCCCCTGAAAATCCAATGAATAAAAGAATACAAGAGCTGTAATTAATGATATGAAGAGACAATGAGCAATTTGCATTATGATAATCACCTAAATCTTCCAAAGAACAAAAATTACGTTAAAATAAAAGCTGTATGTAATATACAGTACATGTGCAGTTATATATATATATATATGCCCCAGCTACTCCTTTTTTTGTGAAGATCTTTAAAACTGCGTGCTTACAGCCGATATAAACTGCATGAAAAAGCGATGTAATCCATCCGAACACATGAAGAAAAGTAACAACTGCGCACAGTTGGCCTTCATTTTTCTTCTTGTACTACTACATCAACGCTATCGCTTCCCTCCTGCCACCCCAGTGGTTGAAACAGTGTACACCACCTAAATTTAAATACCGCACAGCTCCGACTGTGCTTCACATAGCCCTCCTTCACCCGAGGATGCAGAACCAGGAAACTGTTGCAAAACTAAGATGAGACAGAGATAACAACTACAGCTTAACAGAGCTTAAACCAGCAGCCAGAGGGCGGCCTGTTTGGGAAGTACCAACACCAGCTACCAGGCAGCCTGGGAGATAAACAGAATAAAAGTATCAGAGAGGAAGATTGGGTAAAGTTCTCTTTCATTCCTGCAAAGCCGAGGTCCCGTTCAGGTGGCTCGATGGCCAAGTTAAGGCACTTTTCACTCATCGCTCTCAAGACAGAACAATTTACCCGCAACTGAGATCTAAAAGGTTAATACAATACTCAAAGGCTCAGAAATTTAAATTAAAGCTTGTGTTTTGCTGAACTCGACAATGCCGATTTCCCAGCGTTCCAAGCCCGAAGCCAAGAGGTTGGACAAGGAACACAAGCTCATAAAACGCAGTCAGCGAGAGATGCTTTTCAGCATAATAATTTCAGGGTCCTGCTTTTCAGTGGAGTAACTGCTGTTCCTTAAATTTGACTTTCTTATTACTACAGTTGCAAACAATTTGCAGTGCGTGAGGATGACATCTGCACAAGCTCAAGGTAACTGTGAGGCTACCATATGTGACACCTCGAGCTGAAAGCTATTTAAATAACGAAGAGAAGTGCCCACACATTTACCAAGGGAAAAAAATCGTGGGCAAAACCAGTTTGGGTGGGTTTTTCCCCCCAAAGGCGTGCTATAAGCGCTGCACATCCTACGTCTTGGAGCACAGCACTCCCAGCAACTGCAATACACGCAAGAACCTGAATGTCGACATCAGCCATTGAAATAAATGTATTCCAGAATAACGTCAAGGGTACTGTTGGAGACTTAAAATTCTGCTATCCGTTCCTATTGTGTCAGGCCCAAAATTTATTTTGGGTATATTGACCACTGCAGAGCCTGTCAGACTTCCCACTAGTGCAAAGCCCGTTAAGCGCAAGGGCTCCGCACCGGCGTCCCCCCAGCCGCCCCCGCAGCAGGAGCGATTTGCAGATTCTACTTTTGCCAGTGCAAATGCACAGAGGGCAGCTCGCAGGACAAGATCCATCCCTCTTACTTAGTCCCTCACGGCTGGGTTTGTACAGTCTCAGGAAGGAAAAAAAGCGAAATTCATGAGGACAGGAAGCTTTATTATGAGAACAGATGTTTACAGAAAGCAATCCTGAGACTGAAGATTCCTGCGTTTTGCTGTCAGTGACATGATCATGCATGCCGGGTGAATAAACAGATGTTATTAAAAAAAACAGCCCCAAACTAAAATTTCATTATTTCATGTTTGCTAGGTAACGTAACAGACCTTTTCACTTTTTTTTTTTAATAGCTTAACATTCTACAGCTTTCTAACTATTGCCTAACATATTATTTCAGAACAGAACGGGTTACTCTCATTTAAATAAATGGAGCCACTCATCTAGTCACAGCCCAGGTGACCTTCCTTTCTTGAACCACAAACACTTGCAATCTGTTCTGCTCTTTCAAAAGTAACAACATAACCTGAAGAGGAGTTCAAGGGTGAAAGCCTGGCCTCAGAAAACTTAACAGAGCTACACTTCTATTTTTTATTCAGTGTCTGAGATGAAAAGCAATTTCATCCACCGAACAGTAAAGGATATTATTTTGCTGGTCCATCACGTAATTCTAAATTGCTTTATTGAAGCAATTTCAAAATTGCAGGTGGAAGTTACTTCTGAGTTTCACAGAGACTAAGCACATTAAGAGCAATCTGATTGGCACAGATGGGATTTTCTTTCCAGACTGATCTACAGAGCAGCTACACAAGCGAGCCTCCGCGCTTCTGCAACGTTCGATGCGGCAAGGGAGGCCCAGGAGCCTTGCTCCACTGAGAATGTGAAATTGCCTCTGTTTCTCGCCCAACGTATTCAAGCAACAGCTTGTAACTGTTTTTCCCTGAACCAGGTTTAATCGGTTTACACTATGAACTGAGCAATCCAAAACACTAACGAAAGGCTGACCTTTGGGGCTGGTTCAGATGTCAAACACAGAAGGAACCTCTTAAAAAGAGATGAACGCCCTCAAATTTATCTCTTATTTCAGTTGCTATATACCACTCCAAAATACAGTGCATATTATGTTTCTCAAGAAGATTTTTCTGGTTTAAGATAGTAGTTTAATTAACATCTCTACAACTGCTCCTTACACAGACCTGAATGCGATGGCCCAAGTCAAAATCCTAACGCTCACCTTACTAGCTGTGTCGATGATGAACAGGAAACATCTGAAAAACCACCGACTGTTGAAACATGAAACAGGGCCGCAGTTTTAAGTTCAGAGCTTTATTTTTATTGAATTCTTAACAATTCAAATAGTTTACCCAATTTCAGTACTAGTACTCTGAAGTGAAGCACCTCCACCACCCGCATTTGCTGCTGGAGTCAGCAAGGTGTAGGAGCGAGTCCCTTATCAGCTCTTTTCTCACCCAGAGAAACTTGCCTTTTTTGAAACCGCATTAGGTGAAAGCTAAACCAACCCACAGAAGAATGACTGTGCCACATGAAAACACGCGAGTACCTCCTAAAACGTAAGCACGTGCCCAAATCCCATAGGAAGTCACGGGACTTGCACAATCGCATCCTCAGCTCCAAGGGCTCGGTGCTCTCCTGGCAGGCGTTCATCAATCGGACTTCGTTAGCGAGCTCTCACCAGCACTGAGCAGCAGCGACCATGTAGTACAGTTTGAGCAAGTAGGTTCCTATACAGGAATAACTTTTAAAAAGGAGCAGCAAGATTTTTCCTGTGCGTACAGACCTACCGCTAATGAACCAGGTGAAGATATCCAAGGGCACACTAACCTTTGCTCTCAATTCCTTCCTCTTCTGCACGGACTTTTTTTTCTGTACTCTCCTCCTAACTTCACTTTTTTTCTGTCTGCTCCACCCCAACTCCAGATTTCCCTACACTTTCATCACCAGATTTCACTTCTTCCTGTGATTTTTTTACCCTATAGTTTTTTCCCCCATTGAAAACTAGCATGATTTTAGTTTCTTTCATCTTAAATATCACTGCCTGGGACCCCACTTACACCTCATACTCCCTTCATCCCACTAACCATGCTATTTACAACACTTAAAATCTCTGGAGCTTCTCCTCTCCAGCTCCACTCCAGTGTGGCTTCAGCTACTTGTAACCCACTCAAAAGGTCCTACCACACTAGTGACATTTTCTCTGGCCAACACGCAAACCCGCTGCTTCATCTTCACTTTTTTCAACCTTACAGATACCACCGAGAGAACTGCTCGTGCTTCTTATTTTATTTTCTTGCTCTTTTGCAAATGTTTCTTCCATCTAGAAACATACACACAGAAATTCACCTGTCTTCAATCTAGCCTTGTCACCTCCAAATTAAATCCCATCCTATTTCTTTGATATCACCAGTTGAGTCAGCATTTGAGCCTGAATTAAGTCAGAACAGAACTCCTGATCCTTCTCATGGCGCAAACATTTTCTGCTTTTTTAGTTACAGCAGATAACACCCTTCAGCCCGTCACCCACAACTTGTAACCCAAGCGTTCCCGGCACTTCTGCCTTCTTCCTCGCTGACCACATCTGGCAGGAAAAGTGCTAGACCACAGCGAAGGGCAAGCACAACTCGCCTTCTAAGCCAGGTCCGGCCTCAGCTACCGTGCTGCAGCTGACACCATCCGCTGGAGAGCAACTCTGTCATTCTGGTATCATTTACCGAAGTAAGACAAATACTCATTTTGCTTAGATAATACTTGTAAGTTCACAAAAATAACAGCTGAGGACACAGAAGAAACTTGCCCTCAAAGATGCATCCAAGCCAAGTGCCGACATCTCCTACCTGTTCTAGTAAAAGCGTCCTAAATGTCACAAGTTCTCTGCTGAAAGAAGGGAAGGTACCAGAGACCATAAAGAGAAGATACATACAGACAAATGGAATTTGTGGTTTAATACGTGGAGCAGTGCAAATTTAAAAATTGCCTGTTAGGCCTTCTGGTCAGGAAGGAGCTGGCCAAAACTAAGCTACAAGATAGTTCTGGAAGGACAGCATGCTAAGAACAGAAGCAAAAAAATAAAACCCAGGAAAGATTTTGAGTAGCAGAAGTTAATGCTTTACCTTGCCATGTAAACTACCAGTATTTTATTTGTGAAAGAATAATGAACCTGGAGAGAAAAGCAAGATAGCATTCAGGAATTCAGCCTTCGATCAAAAGGTCCCTTACACAGAGGAAATTGTATCAACCAAGTTCAAAGGCTGTCCAACATACCAAAAGCAATGTTCTAAGCATGCTGTAAAGCAACTTAAAATGTGTTCTGCTGCTAAGAACAGACCAAAACAAATGCAAGCCACAAACATACTGATAAACTCTTGATTCTAAACCCTTAATATTCATCTTGCCTCATGAATCTGTTTTAATGCTATGTTTCACAGTACCAAACAAACCCCATAATCTGAACGTGCAGCCCCAGAAGTAGTAGCAGACACTGATTAAAGCAGCCAGGCAGGTCTAGCAGAGCCTCAAGATGGGTTTAGGGTTGCCCGTTTGTAAAGCACCAACAGAAAAATTTGTGCTGCCAGCTCTAGGGAAGGCACAAGCAGCCAACGCTCCTGCACAAAGCAGACAGCGTGAAGCACCTTACAGCTCTGAAATATTTATTTTTAGTCTTGGCAGTGCAGTCTGAAGAACCACCAGTGGCTGAGGTACAAAAGGCTTCATATCTTGCTACTAACATCTACCTCCTCCACATGATAAAAAAAATCCCCTAAGAAAATAGCCTTTTGTAATCATCTAGGGCAAAGCATCACTACTATGCTCCCAAGACTTCTCCGTAATCTTGACGGACTACGTTCTGAGGGCAGATAACGCTGCCCTGGCATTCACAGCTCGCTGCAAAAGCCCAACCTGCAGAGGCTTTTCACTAGGTGCTAATGACTGCTGCCTCTTCTTCCAGTTTACAAAGCAGCTCACAGAGAGCGTACCAAAAAAAAAAACCCAAAAACAAACCCAAAAAAA
>JANZLP010000032.1:20020698-20038981 GCA_026930925.1 Chelictinia riocourii | reverse complement strand
TCGGTATGATGCCATGGAAAAGGTAAATGAGACCTCAGCAGTTACCAGAGAAAGATTTTCTGCAAAGATTGGTAACTAAGCTTTGCCTCTTTATCTTGCAGTAGCAAAGCCGTGATATTTAGTGACTCCCAGTCACTAATTGAATAACACTCCAGGTTCGAAATCCCCAATCCTCAGAGATATTTTGCCTGTTCTATGGAAGGCACCTACAACTAGTTATAAAAGACCACAGAGCTTCTTATTTTCTGTATTGCTGGGTCAGTTGGGAGACAATTCAATGAGATGATAACATCTTCCACTAAAAGGATCAAAAAAGGAAAAAGAAATCTGATGGGGAGAAACAGTGAGGGAATTCCTCAGAGAACAAAGCATAGTGCTGGCCTTGTTGAAGGCAATAGAGATATTGCTCTTACTTCCAATAGCCCCCGATCTTACTCAAAGTCACTTTCTGCTTTTATGTCTGCTGTTGAAAGTGTTTAGCATGGCAGAATTTTCTCTTCCAGTCAGAGAGCAGATTTTGTGTTCTGCAAGCAACGTTCTGTGCTGGCAGGGATAGGAGCATTCCTGATTAAACAAACTCCCTAATAGACCAAGTCTTGCACTGCTAAACTCGCATGCATTATTGCGCAGGAGGCCAAGCATATTTCAGCCACAATGATGGAGTGGGCAGCACTCTGTCAGATCAATTATGTACAAGGCCCATCTATGGCGTCCGGGCGGGACCCGTCAGGCCCCTCAGCAACAGCCCTCACCCCGCCAGGCTACTTGCCCACGTTCCTGCCTATAACATGGCTCCTTCTGCCTCTCCTTTGCGGGTGACCAACCGGGACTGGCGTCAGGGGGGGCCCCCACAGGCTCCCCGGGGGGATGCCCACCCCAAAACTACCTCACACCTCGGCCGTTGGTGCATTAAACCTGCTGCCCGTCCTCCGTGGCCAAGGTGCAGGATGGCTGCGGGTGGCAGAGCTGGTCCCAAGGCTCCAAAACCCTTCGGCAGCCATTACAGGGGCTGAAGCTGAGGGAGAAGCGTGGCCGGGCAGGAGCAGAGGCGACGCCAGGCTCCATTCCTGTCCCCTCATGGCTCGGGCTTAGCCTATGGCCGGCAACGCCTCTGCCGTGCGCGATCCGGGGTGGACTTCGCCTGACAGGGTGCTGCCCTGGAAGCGGTCCTGCCACGGCATCCAGTCGGTCCTGAGGTCACGGTGGCTGCTGGCAGGGAGGACAGCCGGCACCACAGAGACCTGCCATCAGCCACGGGGAGGGAAGAAGATGTGGTCAGGGAGGAGCTGGGCAGGGGGGGAAAGATGCAATGGGATGGGAGATGGTCTGATGATGCTTCGCTTTGGGAGAAGCTGAGCCTGTTCCTTTCTGTCTTTAAGACGAGCGTTGGTCACGCAAGGGTTTTTGGGGAGAAAAGTGTCTCGGAGGTTGGGAGAGCGTGGAAGAGGGCAGGGGCTAGAAGGGGAGGCTGGTGGCAGTTTCAGGTGGTGCAGTCGTCTGGTTTGGGCTCAGGGAAGGGACATAAGGTGGGTTTCTGTCCCCCCATGCGTGGGAGCAATGAAGAGGACCGTTGCCTTGTCTTCAAATATCAACCGGCGGTGGTTTTCCTTGGCCCCATCCTGGAATTCGGTAGCACTCTGGGGTTGGTGCCTGGCTGTGACCCATGGCAGAGATCTCATCCAGGTGAGACGGGGGGGAACGGCGGGATTGGGGCTGCCACGTGCCTCGGTGGGCTCAGCCCCATCCACGCCGCGACAGCACCGGCCACGGCAGTCCGCTTCCCGCGTCTGTCCGTCCATCCATGCGCTCACGGCTCTGCCTCCGGCCCTCGTCCCCGCCGTCCTTTTGGCTCCGTTGTGCTAGGAAAGGTCAGCACCGATATTAATCTCTAGGGTTTTTTCTTTTTTTTTTTTTGGGGGGGGAGCTATTTATAAAGTGTAGCTCAAACTAAAAAGCCTATTGTAGCAAATAGTAGGCTTCTTGTGTGGCATCCTTGAATAGGAGGGGTGTTATCCCGTCCCCATGACAACGAGCATTTGAATTAAGAGCCGTCTACTCCGAACGATTTGCCGTCACATGGTTCAGAGGAAACACTTTGAAACCCTTGTAGTCTTTTCAATAGGCTTGATTGTTAGCGTCTCCCAAACTTAATCATTAACAGGGCTCTGCAACAGATAATTACTGTGCTTTGCATTTTTCTGCCCCGCACGTGACCGGCGCAGTCCTGGGGACACGGGTCGCCGTTAGCTCGTTCTCCTCTTTGACGAGGCGGACGAGAGAAGTGGGCGATGGGCTTTGGCCAGCCTCAAAAATTTTGAGGAGCGACCCCGCGCGCTGAGGGAGGGCTGGTTTGCGGGAGGGGAGGCTGAGCCCTGCTTGGAGGCAACGTCTGCTGGAGTGCCCACGTAACGCACGAGACTTTCCTTCCTTCCTTCCTTCCCTAGAAACAGCCAACCCCCTGCCACGTTTCCTTGGCCGTGCAGCGGTCGCGTTCGAGGGGGTGAAATTATATGCTAATGCTTTGCTTAATTGTAGGGAGGACGGGTTGGGTGCTGACTGTGCCGCTCGATGCCTGGAGGAGCCGGCCCTGCGATGGCAACGCCGGCTGCTCCGACATCCACAAGAGCAATATCGTTGATCTATAAATAGCTTGGTTGGTTGGGTTTTTTTTTTTCCCTAATGAGTTTTTATTGTCCAGGCAAGGAAATAGTCATTTTGCGTCCCATGGGAAGACCCCCTGCGGGATGATCCCAGCAGTTCCCAACGTGATTGAGTGCAAATCTCTTCCCGCAGCCCCCGTGGCCCGGTGGGAGCACCGGAGCTGTGCCGGTCCAGCCGATGGGCTCCCGGCAGCGCTGGCCAGCCGGCGGGCAGCAGCCGGCTGCGGTGGAGGTGCCCCCTTGTCCTCCATTAATATGATTTGCATGGTGAGGGAGCAGGTGGCGACAACCTCATTTGCAATTCCTGTGCCTGCCACATGTCCTTTCAGAAATGCCGTGTTTTAACAGGGTGCGAAAATAAATGGGGCCCGGCTGGCGGGGCCGCTGCCCGGAAAAGAGACAGGCTTGGAAGACCCTCGTGCGTCTTCAAAATGTGCTTGGGTGGGTAAGATGTTCCCGTCCCTCCTTTGCCAAGGCAAGCAGCGCTAAGGATTTATTTCTTCTGCCTTTGGAAATAAATACCTTGCTCCTCCATGCATTGAGGGGGAGCCAGGGATAGTGTTATCCCATGCCAATTTTTTTTTTTTTTTTTTTTTTTTTTTTTTGGTTAATGCTTTTGCTTGATTAGGGAATATTGAAGTTTTATTTTGCTTTTAGAAGGGAAACCCTGGTGGCTTTTTCAGTTGGATGGGGGATGCTGGGATGGGTGTTGCTGAGGGTGGGCATCCTGCCCTGTCCCGCTGTAGGTCCCTGCCTGCAACTGCCACAAGATTTCCCTGGGGAATCTTCTCCCAGTCTTTCCCTTGAGGAAAAAGTGATTTCCTTGCCTTTGGAAGACCTCAGAAAATAGACGGGAAATAAATGCAGGATGGAGCCAGCTTGCCACCTCCGGAGCGGTGGGGAGAGTGAGGCTGGGGCTTGCTCCGTTACTGCCGGATGCTTAGAGCGGGAGAGCTGAATTCAACCCAGGAGATGACGGAAATCGGAAGAACGATTTCCCCAGGAGCTACCTCTTGGTCTTGTAATCTGTTAAAGCCTTGCTCTCGTGATGGGCTGAGCAGTCTCGCTTCACGCCAAGCCCTGGCGAAGGCTCGGCCCGCTGTCCAGGGATGATCGAGGGCCGGACGGCAGGTTTGCCGAAGCCCACGTGTCCGCCTCTGGAATTTGCAAAATGTCTTGGTACATGAAAAGGGGAGGGACGCAGGGAAAGGGAGGCTGTGAAGTCCTTTAAAAGCAATAAAGCATTAGTGGCAAAGTGCTGGCGTGGAAGCAAAGATATTATTCCTTCAACAGGGGCCCAGCAGCAGTTGTTTTGTGTGTTTGAGTGAGGAATAATGGGGTTTTACAAGAACGCTTCAAAAGGGAAGCAGGGCACTGCTGAATGCCCAGACAACACACGCAGCGGCTTTTCAGATGCAGTTGCCTAATTTTACAGCTCTTTTGTTCTCCGCTCCTAAAAAGATCTGCTGTTGCTTTTATTTTCGAATGGAAAGCACCGAAGGAAATAAGGAAAAAAAAAAAAACCACCCACACCCAACCCTAAACCAAAAAAAACCCAAACCAACCACCTTGCAACAGGCATTTTAGACGGGTCCTGTGCCGTGAGCGGTGGGTTGGTGGGACCGCGGCCGGTTCACCATCCCGGAGCTGAGCTGGCTTATTTATTTAGAGCCGGACCCGAGCTGGCTTATTTCTCCAGAGCAGCAGGTTTCTGCTGGATTGGGATGGTGCTGCTGGGCTGCTACCCAGGGCGGAGGGGCTGATGTGAGCCTGAGCCCTGCAACCCGCTGCGCCTTTGGTGTTTGCAGGGCTCGGCGTTGCCTTTCTCACCGTGCCGGGCCCTCTGCCGGCTTGTGGGTTTTTTTTTGGTTTTCATGCTCAAGGCATTGAGCTGCCTTAGATTTAAGCTGTGATGGAGCCTCCGTGGAGCATCAGGTCCAGCTGGTGCCACTGGGAGGAATGATGGTGGAGAAAGGGCTCGAGCGCTGCGTTTGGTGTGTTCTGGCCTGCCACGTAAGCACTGAGTTTTTAATATTTATTTTTTTTCCCTAAAATGGAGGAATTTTGTCCCTTCGGGATCCCTGTGGGATTTGCAGAGGGATGGAGGTCTGAATGTGCGGTGTGCTGGGGCGGGAGGTGGGTGCCTGGGGAGGGGGGCAGGAGGGGAGGACCGGTGGGGTGAGGAAGATGAGGGAGGATGATGCTGCCTGCCTTAGGGATGCTCAGAACTAACCTCTGCAAAGAGACCTGGGCAGCATCTGTCCTCGGGCTGGGCATATGGGCCAGGGCAGTGTCCCAGCCTCTGGCTGCCCGGCCCGATTTCCCATTGGATTTGCCATTGGATCTTGCGTACAATAAAATCCCCCGGAGCTGGAAAAGGCAGATTGCCACGCAGCAATAGGTTTCTCAGCAGGCAGATTCTGCCCATAGGCAAAAACATGTTCATCTCCTGTTTGGTGTTGCCCATAAATAATGTTATTTCTGCTTCTTTGCAGAAACCAGAGCAGAAGGACCTTTGCTCCGACCATCTCCCTGTTTTGCCAATGCACTAATCGATGGTGACCCTGGGAAAGCTTCAATACTACAGACTGATGCCAAACTTGACGTTGCCCCTTTTTTGGCCCTTTTTGATGTAACCAGGGTGCTGCAGGGAAGTGGTGGGAGCCCCACCATCCCCACCGGTCGCAGCACCCGTTATTAGGGGAGCGCAGTGGGCACCGGATGCGATTGCATTTATTTTGGGGGATGGAGGCTGTTATCCTTATCCTGGAGGAGCTGGGCGGCCAGCGGCATCTCGGGCGAGAGGCAGCTGCCCATTGGAGCTGGCCCCCAGCGTGACGCTGTCGTGCCATTTGGAAATCTTCCCGGAGCTCGGAGGCAGGCGCGGGCTGAATTTCATCCTGTAGCGTCAGGGCTTGGGGGAGGGACCCCGAAATCCTGTGAGGATGAGGTGCTGGCGGCTTGTTCTGGCTGAGCAGGTTGGGATCGCCCTGCACATCTCCTGGCTGGGAAGGGGGGTCGTGGGATGACCTTACTGGTACCCAGAGAGCTGGTACTGGTGCTCCCAGTCTCCTGGAGCTGCGTCCCCGTCTCTGTCTCTTCCATCCCTCCTCGCGGGGAGGAGAGCACCTGGATGAGCCAAATCCTCCTCTTCCTCTGCGTGGGCTCTGCAAAGCAGGGTTTGCTCTGTTGTCCGTGTTTCAGGACCGATGGGATCTTGGGGAGAGAGGACTTGGCAGCCAAGGTGCGGGCCTTTTGGCACAGGGTCACCGGTTCCTGAGCCGTACGACCGGTGCCTCTGGGAGCCTCGGCTTTTCGGCTGATCCAGCAGCATCTTGCTTCTCCCCCAATTCCATCACTAGAGCAACGTCCTTTCCCTCTTTGCAGCTGATGAACCCCGGCATCTCATTCCTTAATAACCCTCATTATGCCACCCTAAGGTCGTGTTTGCCGGCTGCACCCCTGGGAGCTGCTCCCCTTTCCTCTCCCTGGGCACGGACCAGCCTTGCAGCGCTGCCGGGATTTAAAAAGAGCTGCAGAAAATCACATCCACAAGCCACCGTGAGGGCTGAGTGGAACAAGTCCCGGCACCGGGAGGCAATTGGGAAGGGGTGGTGGGAATGAGCCGGGGAGGTCATGGCAGCCGGACGTGGCTAAGGGTTAACATGGCTTAATTTTCAAGCTGGCACGTGAAAAGGAGAGGGAAAGGGACGCAGGCTGTGTGTTACCTTTTGGCGTAAGAGTGTGAGGATTCAGCGCGTCTGGTCGTGCAAACTCGTAGATGGGGCGTGTTGGCTGGGGGGTGGAGGGGGAGCAGCTCCTTGCTCTGGGGTGGGGGCAGATGGGGAATTTAGGCACGGCAGAAGGTGGGGCAGCGATTTATGGCACCGGCGGGAATACGGCTATCGCGCTTTTCCTTTGGGGCTGGAGTTTTGGGCGCTGGGCAGAGATTCGGACTGCATCCACGCAGACCTTTGGTCCCACCCAGCGCTTCCACCCTGGGTGGATTTAAACCTTTCCGTGCGTCCATTCCTAAATACCCAAGGATGGAAGTGCAAGGCATTTGATGCCAACCACGCAGGAGCGCTCCCCAGAGCAGCATTTTGGGGTGAGAAGGGGGCAGAGAAGGTCTCTTACCCCTCCTCGGAGCAATGTGTGGGGCCAGAGGGAGGTTGCTCAACTGGGAGAAGTGAGGGCTGCAAACTCTTCCAGGGTTTCACCTGAACTGGGGGCTGGAGATGAGGGTTTGGATGGGGAGGGGCCAGATCCTTGGCTTTGGGTCTGTCTCCATGCGGCAACCGCCTCCTCCGCTGCTTTGGGCTCTCCGGCGTGGAGGACGGGCTCGCGTGCCACGGTGGCATAAGCACGGAAAGCCTCCCGGCAGCGATGCGCAAATCGCCCAGCCTCCGGCCAGGCTGCCGCTATGCAATTAAAAGCTTTTGCCAGTGAGAGGCTTAATTAACTCTGGCTTTCTAGGGTTATACCCACACGTGTGTGTTTTGCAGCCAGGTCTTTCTGTTAGATTAGCTGGAGTTTGGCCCCGGCTGCGGGAAATTCCTTGTCGGACTTGCCTGGGTCGCGGCAGCATTTCGCTGGGCTGGTGGGAGAGATGCAAACCGTGTGACCGAAGCGTTTCTGTGGGTGGAAGGTGAAGGCAGTGGGGATGGAGTAGTTTAGGGTCTTGAAAACCATAAATCACCACTGATGGTGATCCCACCACCCCATGGGCAGCCTGGACCGGGGCTCGTAGTTGGAGTAAGGTCTCGGTTTGAGCCTTGGCCATCGTGGCCATCGTCCCCATCTTCTGTCCAGCCTTTACTAAATATCTCCTTCCCCCTTAGTCCTTCACGTCTTTAGACAGTCAACACCCCAGCCCTACAGTTTTTAGGGTGTTGGAAGGCGTCTAGTGGAAGGGAGCAGATTTTGGGTGGGCTGTGGCAGTACTACATGCCAGGAGAAAACTGGTAGGAAGACTCAGGGGATTAATAACGTTTCTCTAGCTTTCTCCTACAGAGCACTAACAAGACTTTTCCTTGCCCATCCCGCTCTCCGTGCTGGTTACGAGACCACCTGCGGGAAGACGTTAGCCTCTTCGATCTGAGCTAGTTTTGAGCTATTAGGGCGACAAAGCTGCTCCTGGAAAAACACGGCTCTTCCTTTCACGGCACCCAATAGTTTTGAAGAGGCTCAGTTAAAACCAAGCCCCATTTTCCCCTTCAGCTGTTGTTTTGTGGCAGTGGGAGATTTTGGGGGGGGTGAAACAGATAGCCTTGGGAAGAGCCGTAACCCACTGACCTCAAGGGGATGCAGGTAACGTGTGTGAAGCACCCTGCTGCTGACGGCTGCGGGGAAGAGTTAACCGGGGTCAGCAGCCTGTTATTTTTTTTTCCCCCAGCTGATAAGAAAAAGGAAGGCGATATTTGTGTTCCTGCGACAGCCTAGGAAAATAACAAATGGAAAAATAACACGTTTCCAAAGGTACCCCTCTTTCCTGAAGCTGCAAAATGATCGCTTGGGCTGCCTCTGCTGCCACACAAGAGCAGGCGTTGCTCGTCTGTTTTGTAGGAACGTGGCTTTTCCCTGGTGAACGGGCTCTCCACGTGCCCTGGCAACACCCCGGCACCACTTGGAGACTGGCGTTATCTGCTATAAAAAATTGGTGGTGGGACGGGTCTAATTGGGGGGCGAATGGTCTGTGCTGGGCCCCACGGTTTCCTTTGCCCTGTCTCTTCCCGTTCTTCAAACCCCAGCCTTGAGCTAGATGCGCTTAGATCTCCTTTTTTGTTGGCTTTTTTTTGTACCTGGTGTAAAGTTTAATGAGATTCGTGGGGTTCCCAGCCCAACGTTGTTCACTCTTCCCTCCATCCCCTGAGTCCAGGGCAGCTCTTCCAGCCACTTCTTCCTACGGGGATTCATCAGCGGGGCCGAACTCTGCCGTCGCTTGCAAGAGTGCGGATGCACACAAGTGACTGCGCTTGGGTCACTCCGGATTTCCCCTACGGTAACGGAGAACTCCCATTAAAGTGTGGCCCTTGCAGCTGGAGTAACTCCCTTTGCTCTTGCAGGAGTCTCTGGACTTACGGCCACCAACCACCAGAGGAGAAGCCCCCCCATGGCATCTGAATGTCCGTGTTTGGCTCATCCCATCGATGGAAGAGGAACCCTGGATGGGTTCACTGCCCCGTTTTGCACCTCTGTCTTAGGACAAGGTGAGCTGTGTCCTGCCAGCACCCCTTTCCTCCAGGGCAGGCATGGCCTTGGTGGCCAACGTTGGGGCAGAAATCCACCTTGGATGAGGTTAGTCCCGCCTGGATGACTCCAGGGAGGGCTCTGGACTCACCGATACGAGGTTGGTGGGATTCACGCAGGTTTCCTCCCAAAGGCAGAGCCGTAGCTGTGCTCGGGAGGGCACCTGGGATGAGGGTCATTGGTGCCAGGTGCCCGGATTCCTCTAAAACCGGATTCCTCGGAGCCCGTCTGGTTTGTGCAGAACACGGTCCTGCCCCTGCGCGCTCGGGTGAGCGGTGCCTTGTGGATTCCTTCCCCAGGCAGCACAAGCCACCGAGGTTTTTGTCTCCAGAATTTGCAACCGTGCGGGAATGAGAAATGAGAATTCCCGCTGATGCTGGCACCGCGGGGGTTGTTAGCATCCTCCGGCATTTATTTCAGCCGGCCACCTCGACAATCTCATTATTATCTGCACGCAACAGATAAATGAGCATTTCCACGTAGTCAGAGCAAGTATTGATTAAGGCCCGGCAACCAGCTGATCAATGAGGTGCTGTTTTTCCCCGGCTGGACGCGTAGGGCTGCTCGGCTGGAGGCTGTCCCACGCGCCCGGCGACTTTGCCCGTCATTAACAGTCATATGCACTCAGACAATAAGGGCCTGTTATATTGTCTTAATGCGGGGCCAATCTGGGAATTAGTCGGGATATTTGGAAGCACCTTAGCTGCTCGCGCTGATACAGGGTCCTGAGTTTCTTCCCCTAATCTCCCCCAGGCAACCAGGATCTCCCACAGGTCCCCACGCTGGATAATGTACATAAGCTGGTTACAGTGAATTTGCATGAATAAGCAGGCAATTCCGCTCAGGCTGAATGCAACTTCATTAAAGCCCGGCAATAATTTGAGCTTGCTTATTGCTTGTCCTTTGAAGCCTACAAAGGAAGATTTTGAGCAACAATTGACTTTGTGTTTGGGGTCATGGAGACGGCTCCAGCTTCCCAGGCAGAATTCGCTTCTCTGGAAATGCCTTTTCCTCTTTGCTTCCCTCTGCAGTTGCTCCGTTGGGGTGAATAATTATTGTGGAAAGTTTTATTTGTGGAAAAACGTTAACCTTGCTCACAGGTGAGATAACAAACCGCTGGCTGGCCGCAGAGCAGCACGCGAGGAATTGATGGTAGCTCCTTGCCTGGGAGCTCGGCGCAATGGGTCTGCCCAACAAAATCCATCCCTGGAAATCAAATTGAGCTGGGACGGATCCCTGGCAGTGGGGGGGATTGCTGCAGGGGAGCCAGTGGGACTGGGGTGGTGGTGGGAATGGGGCTGCAGGGATGAGGGAGGTGGAAATGGGCCAGGGAGTATTGGGATGCAGGGGATGAGCGGCCGTGCTTGGGTGGGAGCTGAAGGGGAGGACAGGGATGTGCCTGGAAAAGCTTTCTCACCTTGCACGACGGCTGTTATTTTCTGAGCTTCAAATGCAATAAAGAAACATTTATTATTCCTCATTTTTTTTCTGGAAGCTGACCAAAGCCTAGTTTTAGGCAGTACTATGGTGAATTTATTTTTCTTTTCTTGGTGCCATACCTGGTAATATCTGGCTCAAGGTTGCTGAACCTAATAACAGACACACAGACACACACACCCCCACACACACCCCCACACACCCCGTCCCGGCATCATATATTCTGTTCTTGTTGTGAGTAGAGATGGACTGATGCTAAAATTTTTGTCTTTCTGGACTGTAATCCTAGATGCCATGAAAATACGCAAAACTAACCGAGTAAAAGTCTCTTGTTTGGGTAGTCCAAAGAGTGCCAAGGTAGCCTCCTGCATTTCAAGTGTTAGTGTGAAAAAAAGTTTTCCTAGAAAATGGTGCAGTATGTCCCTGTCTCCATTCAATAGCTCTGATACAGGGTGTTCACAAAATGAAATTATATGAGAGTACTGTGTTTATTGGACTTTTTCACCCTTTGTGTCTCTAATCACATAAACCTCTTATCAGGTTCCTCTCTGGCCAAACAGCTGCTCAGAGCTGTATTAAATAGTCAACATGCAGCTGTGCCTTTCTAGTGGACACAACCTCAGCACATGATGTTCATCTAGATGTGCAACATCAATACCAGCACAGAGCTGGGGTGAGACAGCAGTGAAATAAATAGTCTCCTTTGGCTTCTCCAGCCAATGCAGGTGGAGGGCAGACCTTCTCACATAGGGCTACCTGCAGGCTGCATGCCTCAGTGGCCTGGCATTGGTCCCCACGTGCTGGGTCCCACGTGCTCCCAGGGACCTACTCGAGTCACACCTGAGGCAAGCATGAAAGTCCCAACTGGTGTCCAGCCACATGAATACCACCGTTGTGTGCTGCTCTGCTTTTTTGATATGCTGTCTAGGTCAAGAGGAGTAAGGCACAGCCTGAGATTTCTCCTTTATATCCTCTGCCCTGACATCTACAGGCATTTCTGCACAGCATTAGGCTTTCAGCAAGGTAGGAGCAAACCGAGTTTCGTTGGTTCACCATGTTTCTCTGGAAGCTTTAAGGTGAGGGAGTGCTGATGGTGTCTGCTGGTCAATGTTACGTCCTCTCCTGTGTCTTCTGAAAGCTGGAGGAGTGAAATGTGTTGCTTTGTGTTCCTGCTGGAGACATCTGGAGCCAAAGCTGGCTGAATTTATCATTGTAACTGCTCAATTCTTCTTCTGTCAAACGTTTCACTGAATCCACAGTCAAAGGACAACTTCAAAGTTTGGCTTTGCCTCCAGTGTGATTACACAGGGGACTCCAGTTTTCCATTTAAAAGTGAGAGTTCATCGAAGGCCCGTGAAAGTGAAGGATTATTTAATTACTTCTTGATTTGCCAACAGTATATTCAGCCCTGTTCAGAACATAAAGATACATAATGTCTGCTCCCCATGGAGTCTTAGCAGAGTCCTGAATATCGTTTCCTCCACACAGGTTTCAGTGTGTTTTCATCCGCTCATGCAGTATCTGATGTGGCTCTAACTTAACAAACCTAAGAGTAGGGGAACGTATTATAAAAGGTTTGGGAACATGTGTAGCAGAAAGTCCCAGTCCTGCTCTGATCACATGTTTTTCAGCTGAAAATATGTGAGGTGGAATTTATTTAATGGGTGAAATGGACAGAAAACCTTTCTTTCAGGAAGAAAACCTCCATGCACATCTTCATTTTATTGTGACCTAATCTGTTAGAAAAGGAGAAAGTAACCTACTGATTTTTTTTAATTACTATTATTCTTTGTAGTTTTCCCATCCCATTTAGGGAGCTTCTGGTTAAAGAACAAAATCTGGTTTTCTAAGGGTATTGCCTAATGAGGGCTTTGGAATAGAAATCTGTAAAGATAAATTTAATTCTTTGTCCTTTCCCCGGTTTGCTGAACGATATAAATAATGTTTCTCTGAACTTTCTAGTTCTTCCATCCTTTATCTTGTAAACTAAACTTTTCAGAGGAGAGGTTTTCTCTCACTTTGTCTCCATAATGCAGAACAATGTTGATCGGAATCTCCAACCACCACAAAATTGATGATGAATGTATTAGGTTCACGTCAGGTTAGACAGGGAACAAAACCAATGCAACATCCACCGTTAAGCTAAGAACCGTAATGCAATAGTCTTCTGACCTTGGAATTACCTTTACCTGTGTGTATCTTTACACTGCTTATTTTAATATTTTTTTTTATTTACATTACATTGCATTGCACTTTACATTGCCCCTCCGGTGTTGGGCACTACAATGAGGACACAGTAAGAGAACAAAGTTTTGCACTAGATGGCTCAACTCATGCAGTAAGTATCACTAAATGTCCGGTAAATTCCACAATGAGAACTAAAAATGATGTCATTCTCATGACTCGACGTCCTTACCCTCTCTCCGGAGCTGTGACCGTCATACACAAACCCTGTACCGCTGGGGCTGAGTGCAGGTGGGATGGCTGCAGCAGGGTCTGCATGGGGCAGCAGTATGAGTAGAGCCTGAATGGTGGCTTAGGTCCACAACTTCTTAGGCTTTTCTTTTTTTGTCAAACACCCCCACACAGCCCAGAAGGAATGTTTCCAATCACTTCCTCTTGGTAACCAGCCAAACAGCTGTTTTTCCAGAAAGGTCTTGGGAACCTGGGATGTGCAAGTTAAGCCTTTGGAGTCAACTCCATTTACAATTTTGGTTTCAGCTTACAGTGATCAGGATGTGGCTGTGCTGGTGTGAGAGATTGTTGCTGCATGTGGCACAGCAGCTCCTGAGCTTGTGGGCTGTGCTGATGTACATGAGCATCATCTTCCCAGCCACTGGTTCCTAGACATTGGCAGTGAACGAGCTCTCCTGCTCTTTCACCACATGTAGTTTTGTTCTTTGGCACAGGACTAAGGAAATCTCTAGATGATCCTTTGGTGCAAAATTATAACTGTAAAAGAAGGCCACAGCCAAGAATTTTATGAATGTGCCTGGAAACTTTGTTAAATTGCAGTATCTACCCACATGACAGCTCTGCAGCATACTGATGCCAGACCTCCAGAGAAAACTCTAAGCACTTACAGGAAAGATCCTCTGCACTTAAAGTACTCAGCACTTTCAGTATGTATGACTTAAATTGCTTTCCAGACTGGGGAAATGTTGTTTCTCAACACAGGGGTTTTACCTAAATGATGGAAAGCCATCCCTGTAGCCCTGCTTGTGTTCTGCCTCCATGCTGGGAAAAGACCTCGATGTCTACTGCCCTGTTTGCCCCAGCGCTGTGGTTTCCAGCAGAAGAAAGGTGAGGCATAAGGACAAAAAGGGAGCCATGGTGTGCTCTGGTCTAAACTGTCAGAGACCCAGGACAGCATGCCTTGGAGTAGAAAGTAGAAAAGCTGCTGAATCTTTACTTTGTGGCTAAGTCTTGGTTTCTGGTCCCTGCTCCAAGAACTGCCTTTGCATTTTACTCCTAACTGTTTCTTAGGAAAAGGACGTGTCTTTGAAGCAGCATCCAGAACCTATCTGTCCCTTGAGAGGAGACAGAAGTAGTCTGAACTCTCTCAAGCAAATAGAAGAATCACAGCACAGGCTCCTATTTCTTTGGAAGAGATTTAGCTGTTAGGCTACTACAGAAAAAGGAAAGGACTACCAACAATCATACTTTCATACAGTGAGATCTGCCTATGGTTGGGGTTTTTTTTAAAGATCTAGGTAACTTTAAGGTACTTAGGTCTTTAACACACCTGCCTTAAAGGGACTGAAATACCCCCCACAAGCTTTTATCTTTCTTTGTGCAATCAGTTGATATACAGACCTTAAAAGACTAAAAACATGCCCATGGCAAATTCAGTCCAAGCAAATAATCTCTGCTAGAATACCGTTACCAGACTTTCTATTCTAAGAACCAACCTTGCACTCCCTTCCAGAGATTTCAGATCTTCAATACTGACATGGAGGGTAAGGAAACTCACGTTACAAGAGAAAATTGCCTCGATTTGTCTTTTGAAAGAGCTTCTCCTTTTACTGCCTAATGTTCTAATGTACAACCTTCTACTCAGAAGTTGCTACAATGTTTAACATGAGAAGACTTTCTCCCTTTGCCTGGATTTTCTTTTTCCTTTTATTGGCATTTTTCTTTCTTTAAGGAAATTCCACATCTTGTTGAGTCTTAGGACTGCTTGACTAAAACAGTTTCTAAAACAGTGTCTTAAAACAAATTCTCTTTTAAGACTTGAGCCATGCCAGACTTCTGAGGCAAAAAGTCCTTGCTTGATCATAAAAAGTTGAAAAATAATGAAGGCAAAATGAAAAAGGAGTATATTTTCATTGCACCAGGAGGATTTGAAGGAAGCTTCCAATGAAGGTCTACTTACTTGAAGCCACTGCCTGAACAGGAAAATTTGGAGTGCCTAAGTCCATGATGTGCTAGTCCTTTGCAAAACAATGTGAGCCAAAGTCTGGTGTTGGTATTTATGCTTAATAGCAATTGCATCTATAATTGGCATCATCTTGTCGAGGAAGTACACAAGTTTGTTATGTACCAGCCTTCTCATGGAGGTGTCAGCACTCACTGAAAAATTCTGCTTCAGTTACCAGGTTTCCCTAAAGCTCTTTGCAGCACCAGGAGACTCATTTCCCTCTTTATTTTTTCTCATGGTTTCTCAAGGGTTTATGTATTTTTATTCTCATGATTGTGGGGTTATTTACATTAGTCTTACTCCACATCATTAGAGCTACATATTCTTGATATAAACATTTTCCTTTTTCATACTTAATTATGGAATCCCAAGAGAAAATTACATTCAGTTTGCTGTTGGTTTAAGAGTCCAACAGAGGCATGCATTGTAACAGTACCACCCATGAAAGAACTAGCAGTTAAAGATTTTTTATATGATGGCCTAATATATGTTACTTTTCTGTAGACACTTTTGGTTTAATATAAGACATTCAGCATGTTCTTTCATGTAGAACAAAACCTCTATCAAGTCACTGCAAAAAGCAAACATCACAGAGTTTGATATCCCCATAAAAATAAGTAAGGAATTGTTTTCTTGGTGTTCATCTGTGGAAGTCTGAGCGAGGCACCCACCAAAGGGGACAAAGGAGAGTCACAACCTTCATCCCACCAAAATGCAGTCCAGCCTGTTCTTCATTTTGCAACCGTTTCTTTAGTACCACATTCAAAATGCAGTTATGATGGTGACCATTCCACAGTACAAATAATATTATTAAATGCAAATAAAATAATGCTTATTATAGTGAGAAGCATTGTAACAGTCTGTTCCTATGAATTATATGCCTAGACTTCCTTATCAATCGCCCACTTAATATTCTCATGAACGGTCTTTGCTGAGGTCCTGTTTAACCGTAGATTGACTGTCTGATGCCAAGAGTTGTGAGGTTGCTCTCACAGAAGCACAGGCAGACTACTAACCGTTCTGTTATAAAATGGATGATAGCTCTGAACTGAATGTTAGACGGCTGGGTTTTTTTCATTCTCTGATACCTTCTGTACTGATTTTCTGCACTGGCTAATTTTGCTTCTTTCAACTACAGCTCAATTTTTCATTGCTTTTATACATCCTATACAGATATAAAACATATTCTTCTAGCAAAGGTCTCCACACAGCTCAGAGATTCGGAGGGTGCTGAATGAGTGCACATGAGGTCTGAATTTGGCTGAACGCAGCATCTTTTGATACTGCCTCAGTGACAGAACAGGTCATGCATTAGATTTGAACTCTGATGATGCCTGGAGTATCTTTCATGCTCCTGATAAAAAGAAAGGGCCTGTTGGTAAGAGAAGGAACAGGTGCCTGGAGCTGCTTCTCTGAAGTTCAGTGGCAAGTCAACCAAATTGAAAGTCTTTCATCAGCTCCAGCGGGGTTTGGGTCCACTTCTTAATGCCTGGGTTGCTGGGTGACAAGTAACACAGTGTGGTGTTAAAATGCTGTTTTCTTGTTTAGGTCTTGATCCAGCACACTCCTTAAGTATGAGCTTAACTATGAGTTAGTTTGTAGCCTCCTTGAAATAAACGGGACTATTGAAGTTGCATAAAGCTGAAAGCAACCTGAAATAATGCTTTGGACTGGATCCACTGGCCCAATATGTTCTTGCATATGCATCCTTATACCAGAATGATTGTTTTATCAGCTCAGTGCCTCTATAAGAGGCAATTTACAATTCTTAGCCTGGCCAGGGTTGGGCTATTCCTGTTTCATTACTGGTGATCCCAACCCTTTCTCTCCCGTGGTCTGCCTCCTTGGAGAACGGCTGGTGAATCGTGGTGGGAGCAGAGCTGACCTAGGTGTGTTAGGCTTCTGTCCTTAGAATGACAGAGATGTCTAAAATAGGTACTACCATATAGTATTATTTTCTTCATTGGAGAGCAGAAATGTAATGTGTTCACTTGCTAGGATTCATTTTGTTGTTTATAATCACTTTAAAAAAAAAAAAATTTTTAACAAGGTAAATGACCTTACAGTTTTATACCTTCCCAACAAGCTGTGACCAGCTATGGAATACACTGTTTTGACCATGAACTCTGTCATCTTTTCCTCTGATTTACACAGAACCTTATGGATAACAAATAAAGTTTCTCCTTATTGCAGGAGGGTGGGAGAATAGAAAAAAGCCAATGACTATCTGAACAGGCTGCCATAAATACAGCTTGCTTGGCATGCTTGTCCCTGAGATGAACTGATTTGTGGCCTGGATTCAAAAATGTTTTACTGTTCTTTGCTTCTCACTCCTTGGATTCAGCTATTTAGATCAGGCTAATTTTCAGCTGAAGAAACTGAAGAGCTATTATTCTCCCCAAAGGTTATCTCATTTGTTTAAAAACTGGTGGCCAACCATCGACTGCTGTATTTGTTTCAGAGAGCAGCCGTGGGGAAGGAGGGTTCTATCTGGAAAACTCCCATGTACAAACTCCCAACGTCCTTTCCTGAAAAAACAAATAGTTTCATGAGTGGTAAAAGGAGCTTCACGTGGTTTCCAGCAACTCTCTCCTCAGCTGTAGCAGAGGATGAGCTCATTGGATTACACTCCATGGGATTTAAGAGGGTATATTTCTTGTCATAAAACATAAACCAAAAACCATAAAACAGAATATGGTATCTTTTCAGCCTCTACCACTGTATCAAAGTTGTTGAGGTTGGCCAACTACTTCTACAAGACAGAAGCAAAATTATACACAGGCCAACACCTTAGAAAGTGAAGCTAAAATTCCAGAGACCTTAGAAAAGTGGAACTAGATATTTAGCATCTTCTCATCACATATTCCCGCTCTTCTCTTTTATAAAAGCCTTTGCATCTGTTTTCTACAGGGTTTTCTTTTCTGTTTTTTTGTGATGGCCATTGTAGGCTATTCACTGAAGTTTCGGGTTTTTTTGTAGTATTATTGTATCAGATTCATACTTAGGTTGCTGCTTTACATTAGAAAGTGTATCATTCACTGTGTATTCTCAAACAAAAAAAGTATCTTTATATAGCCAGAAACTGGAAACACTACACGTAAGTGTCTTTATCTGGAGGCAGAATTAAAGCAGCAAGTCGTCTTTCCAAAGAAATAATGGACAAACAGCCATAACTGAATAGCTTTGCACAGAGATTGTGTAGTTCGACCTGTTCCTTATACTGCGGTAGTACCACAGAGGTCCAGTTGTAGTCCAGAAACCCACTGTGTGCTGTAAAAACTGAGAGCAAAGTTGATTTACGTGCTCGAACTTTCAGACAACTGAGGAATGACATCCTTCCTTGAGGAAGCATCTCTCTTAAATTTGTCAGTGCAGCAACTGTAACAGAGATCAGCTGTAATATGATGTTATTCTAGTATTTCTTGGGTAAGCTTAGTAGGGTAATATAAATAACTTTTTTCCCTGAGTTTCTAGCGTTCCTTGCAGTTCCTGTAATCGTATCACATCAGACTTGCAC
>JANZLP010000032.1:19589787-19600503 GCA_026930925.1 Chelictinia riocourii | reverse complement strand
CCTGCGGACTGAAAACCCATTAGTTGAGTGCATCTTCCAATCTGGTTTCATCTGAAATATTATTTGTATTTTGGCACTTGCGCCGTGCAGAGGCTCCTGGCCAGACTCCTGGGATTCACAACCTACCTAAAAAGTACATTGAAAGTGTATTAGGGGGCTCTCCTCCTCTTGGTGATGCTCAGGAGATGTGGAGGGGTTGCGTAAGTTGTCTTTGTCCTTGACGTCCGAGACGGTGCAGTGTTTGGAGGCAGGACCGGGAACGCTCGGAAGCGTCCCCCCCGGCTGTATCTCCGGGGGAGGCAGACGTGGGGTCGGGTTGAGCTGGGTGACACACGGAAGGTTGTAGCTGCGCTGCTTGTTCTCTGGCTGTACCTCCTCCTCGGGTCCAAAGGGTGGACAACTTGGGTCGTGGTACCCATCTCCTTTTCCTAGTGAGAAAATCTATTTGCACCGACCTGCCCATGGTGGCAGTTCCACAGTGTGAATTGTTTAGAGCTCCACAAAAGAACTCTCTGGAAAAGGGAATTTATTTTCGCGTATCCCCTCCTATCCCAACACACAACATTACTTCAACCCGCAACCCACAGCACACGTGAGACGTATCGCAGATGCCCACCCCCTGCGCAGGTTGTATGCTACTTATACCTTATACACACGTGCTATTTAACATACTTTTTTATGTTCTTAAGAGCAGCCGAAGAATCTTTTACTAACACAAAACTTGTTTTCACATGTGGCTCTGTATAATGAATTTTGCAAAGATTTCCACACCTCCTCTAAGTAAAATTATATCTTGAGGAAAGTATAGCTTGATTGTAAATTCCCAACCATGTTGAAGCTCCTGCCTTTTCTGTTTTAATCTAAATTGTTCTTTTGAATGCATTTTACAGTAGAATTTGGAAACAGATACAGTTCTTTTCTTTTTATTTGGTTTTTAATATTTTTTTTTTACAAACAGGGCTGAATGCACATATATTATTATGGCTCTCTTTCTGCCATTTACAAAGGAAATGTACACTCTGACAATATCGTGTGCACCAAATCAATGAAATATCCTGTGTTTTCTATTCATTAAGCCCCTAAAGCACTATGCGCAAATTCCCTCACTTTAATTACACACCTCGGGGATGTGCAGGCCAAAAAGGAGGCAGTCAGACAAAAAAGCCTGGTCTCTGCCAAAAGGAAAAAAAAAAAAAATACTGGTAAACATTTATTTTCAGTGGGGAAATCTGCTATTAATTCATATAGTGACTTTCCCCAGCTGAAATAATGAGGAAAGCCAAGTGAACCAAATGTTCACAGTGAGCAAACATGAACAGTAGGAAATCAGCCCATCTTGTATTTACATGTTTATTCCATCAGCCTTTGAAGAACATTTGCACGATTCTTTTTTTTGTGTGTGTGTGTATGTCGAGCGTCAACGTTTCCTCACACTCCTCCGGGGGACGACGACTCGTTAGCGATGAAAGGCTTCGGCTCTCCTACGGACACCCGGATTCAGGGTGTCCCATCTAGAAGGTGTGGGGGGGTTAAAACGCTGAAATACTCCGCGTGACTCCAAGTAGCTGCAAAGCCTGAGCGTGTCCCCGTGAGCTGCAGGAATTCTTGGTCATATTCCGGGCCGGTGGCTTTGGGAGGTGCTGGGGGCGATGCAGGACTTTTCTCCTTACCTGTTGAAAATGCTTGTGCTTTCAAACCTATTTTCTGTCGTGAGGACAGACCAGCAACGCTTATTAGGTTTTTTTGGGAAAAGACTGAGCCCAGACTTGAGTAAGACGACAAAATGGGCCGCGTGTGCCGATGTATGAACGATGGGTGGGAAGTGCTGCACCCTGTGAGCGCAGGGGTTCCTCAATCCGGGCCATCAGTCCAGATGTGTGTGATGGTCACAGCCTGCTATTAAAAAAGGAAAGAAAATTCATCATTACTTGGACCATCGCCTTCGTAAGGCAGGGAAAATCTTTTCTTTATTTGAGCGCGCTAATGAAATGGCTTCCCGACTTTGGTCCCTCCTGGAAACACCCAAATACACAATATTTTCAGTAGCATTTTGTAATATTGTTTTTAGGCTGTGCAAAAATCCCTCCAATTGGGAAGGAAGCCAGCTGTGTCTTCATTTTAAATCGCACCGATCCGGGCATTTTTTTTTTGGTTTCGCAGTGGTCTGTGCTCCGGACGGAGCGCTGGGTGCTCTGCACCACGGGCAGAAGCGCTGGAGGGTTTGCAGGAGGATGGGATTGTTTATCCAGAGCAGGAAGGACAACATTGGCACCTGTGAGTTTTGTATAGAAAGGGAGGGTCTTCCGAAATTTCCAGGACCTGTAATTTGTCATTTGAAAGATAGGAAAGCAACTTAGGCAAATTTATTTGTGGTTTAAAAAAATTATTATTATTTTATTTATTTATTTATTATTATTATTATTATTATTTTAAACTGTGTGGCTAGGCTCATACTCCTCTACTGCTTGGAGAAGGTCTGTGTAAGTTCTCCTGCAAAACCCACGAACATCAGAGAATATTCTGGGAGAGGTAGCTCAGGTGTCAGGTATCCATAGTTAAAGCAACAGAGTCAAAAATCTCTTGCAAACACTAAAGCAGAGTAAGTTTATCTATGGGTGATGGTAAACAAATCTGTTTATGGATTAGCGCCTGTGAAGACCCCGAGTATCAATGTCATTCTACCGAAGCAGCACGTTTTAAAATGAAATTATTAGATTTAAATGGCAATCACCAGCAAAGGAAAACGTGCATCTGGGCAGAGATGTAGGTCGGTACCGGTGTCTCTGGGCTGAAACTTCCTCGGACTGAGGTCTGAGATGATCGCAGGCTGTTTTCTGATATCACTGGGAGGTTTTATCCGTTAACCCCAGTAAGTATAAGCTAACACCGCTCCTGGAGTATTGCTTTCCCGGAATTAACATTAGCATCTACCAAAGCCCTCTCTAAATAAATTTTTAGCAGATACATCATTTTTGTTAGAGATGAATAAATGAATAAAATGCGTGCGCGACCTCTTTCTTTTTCCTATTCTATAAGAAGAAGCAATGCCTTATTAATTTTGACAGACAAGTTGGCATTAGCCACTTTAAAATCCAACATGGGATGAAGTTCTGCATTACTAGTCTTTCTACATTTTTGTCAAGAGATGAGCATTTTGCCAGATTTTTTAATAATACGCCAAGAGCTTTGTCAGTCGGTTTGTTTAGCTCCGCGTGGTTATGCCAGTATTTTTCAGCTATCCTGCTGTGTCTGCCACTGCCCTTCGTTGCTTTTCTAGCTCCTCCCCTGCAATTAGACAAAGTCAACATAGCAGTTAGGTTGAGCAGCCCCCAGGTACCTGCCGCTCTCAACCGTCCAGATTCACAGTCCCGATGAACAAGCTTTGCTTATTCCCCGCATCGCTACCTCAATTAGGACTTTTTATTGCGTCTCGGCTATTTATCGCAAACACAACAGATGGAACGGATAACGCTAAACGGGGTTTAAGTCCTCACCTAAGAAGAAGGAGGGGGAAAATTATCCAGAAAGGAATAGGAGCAAATGCGTAAGGCAGCTTGCAACCAGGAACCAGTTACCATGCCTACTGAAGCCTATTCTAAAGAATGTGTTGGCTGACACACAGAACTCAATGAAAAGATGAAAAAAATGTGCAGGCAATACTAGTTTGGCAGGGATGGTGGGGAATCTGAGACAGAGCTGCTGGTATGGAAGGATCTCACTGCATGCAATTTGCAAACATGCCAATTCAATGGCATGTGATAGACACTAGATGGAATTTAAAGGTCTTGGGGTCTTGGAGAGCTGGAATCGCACAAGGAAACTGTGGGTATTAAAAATAGCAATCCCTTTCTCCGAACCTTGTGTCTCAGGTTTGAATTCAACGCTGTTGAGAGAAATCCTTGCCATCTCTTCCAGACACGTTTGAAAAAATTGCCTGGATGTACCTTAATTCTGCTCTATCTTTACATCCCAGTAAACATGCTGCACCGGCGCTGCTGAATTTCCAGAGAAATTCTCGTAGCTTCCTTTGTGTTTCTGTGTGTTGAAAGGGAACTGGCCGCCTAACAGGACTTGCACTGCAACTTTGGGCAGTTAAACTTTTATGGGATTTCTGGATTTTTCGTGGTGAGCGGGGGGAATGGGGAGGCAGGCCGGGGAATGGAGGAGGAGGAGTACATCAAGGCTGAATTTTTGAGAGATGTGCTGCAGATGGTTGGGTCCAAGCGCTTCGCTACAAATCCACCCCTTTCCCCCAAATGAAAATCTACACAAATTCCTGTGTACTAGCTGTAAAAGTCCCTCATGTTCTTATAAAACTGCTCTTCCATTCCTATTTTTTTTAATATATATTATTTTTTTATACCAGCTGATAAAGGTTTGAAAAGTTGGGGCACTTGATTGAGACCTTGGCAAGGATTTTGGTAGAAAGGGAGCAGACTACTCATTTCTCAGTGTCTACTTGGTGGCTTTTTTCGGTCCAGCCAAGATGTTGGCTTGGTCTAGGGCCAAGTCCCAATTTCACAGTTGGGATTTAGCAGCAATCTTCCTGAGAGTCGTAGTGGTTGTGAGGGTTTGGGTCAGTCTGTTCCTGAGTCAGAGCCACACCGCTGTTTTGGTTTGCGCTGAATCTGAATTTGAAAAGTCACATTTACTTGGCTCTGACTTGGTCCGTGCTCATCTCTATTAAAGTTTAAGGGCAGATCTTCACCTGGTGTGGACTGATGTTCCTGCGTGACACAAAGCACTTACGCCGTTTCACACCAGACCTCTTATCAGCCCTATTTGCACCCCATGGTGGGGGGAATCCGTGTGTCTCCTAGCAGGGAGCCGCTCCATCCTCACGCAGACCTCTGCCATCGGCAGGGTCCCAAATAAAAAGGGGTGGCATGGCGTTTTACGGGTGACGAGAAGATGCGCGGGTGTGAGAGCGCCGAGAAGGTCACAGGCTGGATTTTTTGAGCTTTCTGCTCACGGGTCTGCGATCAGCTGTGACCAAAGACAGCGGCTTTCTCTCTTTCTGGAAGATTTCTGCGGTCCCCTCGGCACAGCTTTCCGTAGGAGGAGTGAGTATCCCAGCACAGCCTCGCTGTAGTTTGGGACTAAGACCATCTGAGGATGTAAGATGTTCAGGCTGAGAAGGAAAGCAAAGCCAGGTCCCCATGCTTCGGAAACACCACGATGTCCACTTATTTAAGCATCATGCTGCCACCTTCTTGAACTCAAATTTACGAACCGTTATCCACTTTTCCTTGAGTAGAAAAAGGGTGTGTGGTTCCCTGAGTCCAGGTGGGAGATACGGTGTCTCCTGGCGCCCAGAGGAGGGTCTTGAGCCTCTCCTAACTGGCAGATATCGTCTCCTGGCCAGCGCGGACAACTCTCCATGCAACAGCATGGCTATTTGGGATCCCATTTCACTCTTCTTTTGCTATAGGCAGCCAAAACGCCTAATCTGGGCCATGGATTTGGCCATGTTTTGACATGGTAGGCACAGATGCATGCATTTTTGGAAGGACTGCATCTTTTTATGGTTCTAGGCCTGATGGGATCAAATTGTCATATACCTCTCCTGGACGGGAAGAAACGAGGTTGTCTATGTGTCATTAATTACTGCAAACCTGGTATGTTGAGAGGTCTTCTGGAGGAGAATCGATATGCCTGTGTTAGACTGGTGTTACTCACTGGGAGACAAAGGGTCTTTGGTGTACAGGGAGATGGGGAGTCACAGATTTAAAAGACAGAGGGACAACTGTTCTTGTCTCATCTGCCTTGCTGTTTAATGCCGTCCAGAGGATAACTATGGATTAACGCATGTTTGGATTGGAGAATCTCACTTAGAAAAAATATCCGGTCTTGAGCTGGAAATCTCCAGCAGTGGAGACTCCACTGCAGCACTTGGCCATTTGCTCTGGTCATTAATTAATTCCCAATTTCTTCTTTATCTCTGCCGGCTACTCCCACCCCAGACCCAGCCTGGTGCCTCTGTGGGCCCTGAGCTATTCAGGAGGAAATTTAGACAGGATAAATAAGGCTCAATGAGTTTACCTTCCGTTTTCAGGTACTGGATCCCATGATTTATCTTCCAGTCGGGGGACCTGACGGTCCCACTTCTTCCAGTCACCTCCAATACCACCTAGCCAAGGAAGTTCTAATGACGCGTGATGTAAAAGCCATTTATGCAGGTGTATTAGATGGACCATGGAAGTAGTTTAGCCGTGTTAATAAGCTATGCTTGTAGTCTTCTCCTTCTGCTGCTGGGGATAGCAGGCGTGAAGCTGGCTTGGGTGGCTTTGCACCCGCAGTGTAGACATGTCATGACTTCAACATCAGTCTTTCCATTCATGGCAGCTATGAGACGTGGCAAACCTTGACACCTCAAGAAGAAGTGTAGCTGGGTGGACAGGAGTTTGGTCAAATACGTTATCCCGGTGTGCTGAGGATCCTGCAGCACTGCTTCCTCCAGCTGGAGAGCAGTGACCCGGCACAGCCCTTTACAGTGTCTGAATGTTTATGGGAGTGCCTCATCTTCTTTAGCTTATTAATTCTTCCCTCATAGCCCACTGTTAGGCAGAAATTGCTTTCTTTTTTACAGATGGGGAATTCCCACCAGGGATGTTGCAGGTCGTATGCGCACCATCTCATTTAGGCAGCTAACTTAAGCCCCCGGTAGAGTTGTTGGGTAGAAGCAGAGACTTTCGCAGGACCTGAGTAAGGGAGTCCTTTCCCCAGTTGCCAAGCAGCATCATATACTCTTATCTTAGGGATCCGATGTAAAGGACCAATCTTCCCCTGAAGTAGCTGATTTTTCCTAGACCGCACAGGACAGTACTAACACTGCCTAGACTGAAATGCATGCTACTTATTTTGTAGCCTAATAGCTAGGGATCAGTATTCCTTTGGGTTTATTTTCTACTAGTTCCAGGAGTTTCTTCTGTGATTGGGATCACAGGCATTTTTTTAGCAGGCATGTCTTCTCTGAAATGCCGAAGTCATGGGGTGGAACTGCTGATAATACAGAATATAAATAAAATGCAATACAGCTCTTGCAGTCAATGACAGTCAACGTGGATTTGCCAAGAATAGACAATTTCAAAACAGCGGAATAATCTTTAAAGGAAAATACCGTACTTTGAATATGACATGGCCAAATAACTTCACCAGAAACATATTATCTATAACCACTGTCAAAAAGGAAGATTGTCGCGTGTGGAGGCCTTCAGGGGTCTGCCCTTGTTCTGCCCAGTGGAAGAGACAGTGGTTACTGGTGACACCAGCCTGCTACGCCGAAGCAGAGGATCAGAAATGAAAGTCTTTAACTGGGAGCAGGGAGTCACGAAGGGAGAGACAACAGCGGCTGTCAAACCTGCCGTTCCTCCTCCCTTAAGCCTTTTTATATTTTCTTATTTTTGGGTGGAGCTTGAGTGACTCTAGTCATGCATACCTTTATTATGATTGGTGTAAAATCTCCTCGCTTCACTTTTGCAGGTATATGCTAGAGAAAACGCAGAGCGCGTGCTCCGTGAGGGGTGGTCGCACCTTGGAAGCTGGTAACTTTTGGGTTGGAGGTGTGTTTGGGTATTATAATGAGATTATAATGAGCAAAGTTCACCCAGAGAACATGACTTAGCGTGTCACTACTCCAGGACTGGGCACTTCTGATATAAATCAGGAGTAAGGCCATAGCATTGACAGAACCCCCCATTATTTCACCTCCTGGCTTCAGTGGGCTCACTGCAAGGACCTTCCATTCCCATCCCAGTAGTTCCAGTACCCCATTCCTGCAGGGATACCGCAGATCCTGGCAGCGGCGTCTCCCCTCCGCTCCACCCTCCGTGTTGTTTCTCAGTCATCACTCCAAGCTCCCCTGGCGTTGCCGACATCTAAAGTTGCAGGTTATATTTCTTAGGGAATTATTATGGAAGAGACTTCTTATGTATCCACCGCATTCCAGCCTGGAGGTTTACCTCCCCTTAAGAGGGGGATATATCCGTAAGTCACCTCCAGCAAGCGTTCCACACCCACCCAGCATACGAAAAATAGTTTATTATGTTTCTTTGCAAAAACATGTCTTTCGTAACAACATCCTCTGTCCCCACCTGCTGCTCCTAACAGACCTAGCTTCTTTTTTATGCCTTTATCCTCCAATTGGAGAGTTTAGCTTTTCTCTTAGAAATATGCTTGCCTGGTTCCCTGCTTTATTCCCCTCCTCAGCCAATTTCCTCCGAGTGTTAAAAACCTCCCATATAATGCCCAGTTACCACTATGATCAAATTGTTCTGTAAAGGCATGGTAAGTTTAAACACGGGTACTCACAATGATTTTTCCCTGATGAATTTTATTATAAGTAGAATAACCTCTTGTTCTGAGATGCTGATTTTTTCAACAGAACGAACTGCTCGTATCCAGGCTCTGAAAATATCGTCACAGGTTTAGCTAGAAGAAAACCCACAATTATTGCTGGTAGAATAGAACTTTCTTAACAAATCTAAATCTTCAGAAAGACATAAAAAAGACATCAGAAGAGACGTTCTTGACTTCTGTTGGTAAACGCAACGTTAACCATGGACATAGAGAAAAATCTCTTTTAATCTTCAGACCTCATTTTGGTCCCACCTATTCTGCGGAGAATACTAGCCTGTGGTTTTACTCTTTTATTCTTCAGACCTGTGGGTTGAGATAGTTTCTGCTGATTTATATTAACATTAGGGAAAACAACTGAAGAGTACTTCTGCTATTCTTCCCGCTACTGAAAACTGAAACATTTTTGAAGTCTAATAAATGACAAAAAATAGAGAGGTTGGAAACTTGTTCTTTAAGTCTAGGGGAATCTGGTTTTTAACCCAAGGAAAAAAGTTTAAAAAAGGATGTGAGGACGTTAAGAAAATCTGCTCTTAGTTGACTGGAGATATTCAGTGAAAGCAGCAGTACAAGACAAGAGGGGGATGAGAACAAACCATTTTACCTGCAGCCAAGTTCTTTGTAATTTGATGAAGCAATACATGGGAAATTCAGATCGAATTAACTTTGGGATTTAAGTCATTGGTTCACTGAGGTAAAATTAATAGTATTTAATATGAATAGGGAGAGAATCCGGGGTGATACCAGTGGCAATGTCTAGGCAGAGAACTGACCAGAATAATTACTATAACTGAGGCAATTCTGTCTGTATTTATTTTTTTTTAAGAAGATGAAATGAGATTAATCTACTTTCTTTCATTTCTCAAGATAAGGAGAAAATAATATGCTTGGCTACCTAATTTTCATTCAACGATATCTTTCTGCTCCTGTTTTTTCACCAACGCCAGTTATCTTTTCGCACTGGCTGTCTCAATTTGGAATAAACAAATATTTCTTGGACTGTTTCAAGAGAATAGCTGTAAGATCACGAGTCCTGTTAGATCCACCGCTCTTCTGCTATTACTAATAAGTCTTTACTCTGATGATAACATCTTTCTGATTTGGAGGGAGCAAAAAATCAACAAACTAACTTAACAAGCTGTCAGGAATGGGGAGCTGTTGTTTTACATCAGCCCAGAAAACTGGACGTCTGAGCCAGCAAGTCTCATTATCCTTTGACACCAAGGAAATAACAGATTATTTTATCCAGTAATATAATGAAAAGGTATGCCGGACCTTTTCCAAATGCGTAACAAATTCCCTACCAGTAACTTCCCACAGTCCGGTTCCTGACACCAGTTTAACGAGCAAGCTCTTCGTTTACAGGATGGGGAGCCTTGACGTCACCTCACCAAATTACACAAATTGCTGATCCCACAAGGGACTTACCCTTCCCAACGGACCCAGACAAGAACATCCAACCGAGCTTCTTTTTCCCTTTTTTTTTCAACAGCTGCCTGTTCTCTTCCTCTGATTGTTGCCTGTAACTCACAAGTGAGCCCAATTCATTTGTTCCCTTTAACGAATCCTTTTAAGCGCACCGTAGCAAATGGGCGAGCAGGGAAAAGGAAGGCAGCGTGACAACTGCCCTCAAATACCCTCAGGGATGCTTGAAGCCAGTATCGTATGTAAGGAGCTGGTATTAACATTCACAGGGGAAAAAAGTGACATCCTTGATTTTTATGTAGTGCAACATACTTTTGACCAAAGCAGCTTACTAGCACATCAGTTTTATGAAGTCTTGATTTAGGAGAGACCCTGGCTCTGTATTGCTGGGCTTAACTGTGAGCATGCCTAACTTTGCTCCAAGCTGTATTCACAGCCCATTTCAGTATCTAGGCTATCTGTACAGTGCCTGGGGAGAAGCCTGATGTCTGAGAATGATTCACATAACCCAGGCTGAAACACAGAGACTATCTAAGCTAGTCAAGAGGAAATACCACGGAGAAGGAGGCATATTAAATGTTGTATCTCTGGAGCTTAAAGGTAGTGGGCATTATTTGTCTCTGCTCAGGTTTTCATTGTAAACATGAATCCTTTCCTAACTTTTTATATATAAAACAGGAGAAGGATCTCTTCTCAGTTAATTAGTTAGTGTATTTGACTAGGATCCAAGAACTTGGATTCAAATACCTCTTCTTCCCGAGACAGCTTGAACCTTCAACTTTTATTTGAGCCTAGTGAATAATGAAATATCAATGGAATGTATCCTGCTTCCTTGGCTGAGAAGGGAGAGCTCGTGGCGCTCGGCCTCGGCCTCGGCACGGGCCAGCTCCAAAATCTGAACGTCGAACTCTAGCTCCCTCCAGGAAGGAGCCATTC
>JANZLP010000032.1:19115955-19126495 GCA_026930925.1 Chelictinia riocourii | reverse complement strand
CCAAGTTCACAGCAAGCTTGAGGCATAAATCTGCACGTTCCCTTGCTAAGATCCAGAGACTCTGAGTCCAGCTACAGCCAGAGACTACCCTGACTCTCCAAGGATTTCTCACAGCTTAAAGAAAAATTAACTGACTGCTACACTACGGTTTTAACACACATGCATTAAAATTATATTACATATATGTCTTGGTTTATATATTAAGTGTTAGACTATATGTGTATTTGTATATAACGCAATACAAAAATAAAGGTGGTCAGATTGGGCAACCTTAGCTGTCCCTTCTGGCCTTAAAATTATCTATCAGTCACAAGGCTTTAAGAACACATACACAGAACCAGCTGATCCAGCTGCCAGGCAAACTCAGTCAAGGGAGTCTGACCAGATAAGCAGCTCCCTGGTTCAAATGCCGCTGAAATCTAAGGATACCACTGGTGGCAGCGGACAACCAAAGCTCAGGATTCACAAGGAGCAGATTGCCTCCACTGGAAGTATTATATGGACATGGTTGCCGGTGATACCGCTGGGTGAAACCCAGCAGCTCTGGAGGTCCTTCTCAGCTTGCGTTTCTGCCAGGAAATTTCCAGTCCTGGTAGGATTGCTTTTCTCTGATGGATACCTGCAGCAGGTAAGCAATGAAAGTGGTAAAGGTTGAGCAGAATTTACACCAAAGGCATTTTAAACTTCTGCTTTCGTGTTTCATCTCAGTAAACCACAAAGCACACCCATGAAGGAGACCTCTGGAGCCAAAATACTAGAGAAAAGAATTCCTTGAGAAGTGGTTCCAAGGTACAGCTATCCTCATGAAATTTCAAAAAGATCTCAGAGGATCAGCGATATCTAGGAGGCTCCACTACTTGTTCATTTCAGGCATTATCAAAACCTCTTCTCCCACATGCCTTCCAACCAGACACAGTTGGAAATTCAGATGCATTACATCTGGGTGAACTAGATCTAGGTGGGCTAGTAGGGAAATTGCACAGAGGAGAAAATGTAGAGCTTTTATTTATTCATTTATCATGTTTTCTTTAATGTATGGCAGATTAATGAGAAGAGTAAAATCATTAAGAGCCATCTACAGAGCTGGGAGTGTACAGAATACTTTCCATTTCCCTTCACTAGCTACCCCAGGAGGTTCAGGTGCAAGTCCACAAGAATTGCAAGAGCTATTCTAACTTCAACGTTACATTCGAGTCATTCAGCTCCTCCCCCCAGCTATTACACCAATTTGATTTTATTGTGGTCATCTTCAGCAAAACAACAACAAAAAGACTGTATGGGTAGCAGACTACTTCTGTTCAAAGGCAATTTAAATTCCAAGTTACCACAAAGCACTCTGAAACTGATCTCTGTTTCGGTAGTATTTGCATATCCAAGGGGCCGGGCAGCACTCTGATCCTGGTTACCTCAGGGTAAATCGGAAATAAATTCCTGTGCTGTAAAGGAGTTATTCGTAAGCAGTTACTCCAGATTGAACCCAAGCTCACCAATGGCCACATTTCACATCTTGGAGGGGAAGGTGACAGCTTAACAAGGAAGTATTAAAAAAAGAATTTAACTTGAGCAAACTCTGTGTATTCTGTATTTAAAAACTACCTCAACTGTCCACAGGAGCTTATGTGTCAGATGATCAAAACCTGTGCTATAAATAGACTCCAGCAGTCTTCTGAAAAGCATCGAGACATAGAATTGTCAAACACAGACAGAGCACCTAAATATTCAGTGATCTAATTTTGATCTCACACAACATATACGCTGGTGTAATGCCGTATTTTTTTAATGGAGAGAGATGTACGATTACTACCCTATGTTTATTTCTATTTTTAATCCTTGTGATTAATTATTAATGTTACATGCCATGTTTAAGATAAGAACATATTGCTGCTCTAGAAGAACTAATAGAGTAGTCTTTCTTCCTTTTCCTGATAGAAGAAAATAACAGAGACACAATCTTCTCTAATTTCACGAGTCCTGTCTTCCTGTGATCACTAAATTAACAGTGCTGCTATCACTTTGAAACTGTATATAACATTTAAGATTATTAGTCAGCTGTTTGCTTTTCCACAAAAAGCTCAAACAAACATACTCCACAAAGCAGCAGACAAAACCTCAACACATCACAAGCGATCTGCTCCCCCACTTTGATTCTTTCTAGTTTGCAAATTAGGATCTGCAGAAATTATCACTGAAGAAGGCAAAAGAAACAATTACTGGCATGATAGATGACTACCTGCAAATAAGTACAAGCCAACACCAAAACTAACTCACTTTATGCACCACTAAGTACCGTCGATTTGCAAGCAGATTCAACCCAGACAAAATACTGCAATGGAAAAAAAAAGACCGAGGGCTGACTTCCGCAGCCCTGACTGAAGGCAACATTTCCATTAATTGCAATAGTTTTGCCTGAGTCAGGACTCCAGCTCTAGAACCCTCATTACAGCTGAATAACCAACCCATAAACAACTCTGCCAGCAAATCAGTACCTGTCTCTAAATCACATACAGAGAGCAAGGTTTTCCTCATCATTAGCTGCTTCTCCATTCCCCGTGACACCAGGAATGCTCCACCAGCTCCAGCCAACAGGAAAGTCACAAAGGCTTTGTCATCGACACACAAAACTCGAGCTTCGGGGCTCAAGCTCATGCAAAAACTAGGTGGTTCTGGAGGAGGCAGCAAGGCAGCTTCTCCACACGAGGCCGGTGAGATTGGGACGCTCATTGCCAAAGGTTGTCACAGAGGCCAAAAGTACAAAAGTTTGAAGTTTTGGTTCTGAAAGTGACTGACAGCCTGACATTAGTACTTCTCAGATGCTGATTCCAGGAGCCCCACAACCACACCAAGTTCTTAGCTTTAAAAAGACAGTTTTCTAGCTTTTTTTAAATTTTTTTTTAAATTGCTGGCAGTTTGATCAAAAAATATCACATACACCACACACTTTTACAGTCACCAAAGATACAGGAACACTAGTTTTAAGACGGATGAGTCGTCATCCCCCTTTGAGTTGTATGAGGATTTTGATGCTTAAAGCAAAGTTAGGCCACCAGGAGTACAACACTTTGCAGGAGACATACAAAGCCCTAGGAAAAAAGAAAAATACTTTTTAAAATAGCAATGAGAGTCAAACTAACAAGGGACACACTGATGTTTAGGAGCTCAAAAAAAGAGTTTCAGGAATTTTCAGAAACTGATGTGGTCATGACCTATCCAGCCAGGGCTCGGTACGTGGCAAGTGATGAAGAGTTCAGCTTACTGGGCCCTTTCCCTGGGTGGCTATAGGGAGACACTTCCTCCCAGAGACCATTTCTAGTGGGCTGGGGCTGGAAAATAAATCCTCCCACCCAAGACAGGAACTAACATACACATCATAGATCTGCCGGCAGCCTCCTCTCACCTTATCGCCGTCACTGCTCCCTGTTCAGATGTCCTTTACAGCCTACTTGCAGATATTCAGATTTTTCAGCCATGGGGCAGATATCAATTTTGAATTCCAGCTCCTTTACCACTCAGGCCTCCCATGAATACAGCTGCAGCTCTTGGTCCAACCCAAGAGCCTTTTCATGCAGTAATGAAGTGGGAGATGTTTGGCCCGTGGACACATCTGCTATTTTAATGGATATTCTTGACTTCCCAAGGCTGTAGGTCAAAAGGCAGTAGGCTAGATGGCGTGGATTGGACAATCCCAGACAATCTCCTAAACACTCCTACAGTTTATTACTTTTATCGGGACCATTAAACACATTTCTTCTGGTATTTAAACAGTTTCTGCATCACTACTCATTTGGCCTCCTATAATTTGTTATGTAGGTGAATTTTTCAACCTGTGCAAAGGTCACAGCGATGTCTACAAAGCACTTAAATCTGACTCCAAATGGTACCTGAACCTTTGTTTGTCATATACCACATCTAACAATGTCACCATCTGCGAACAATATGCCAAGATGACTTCACTTGCAAAACGCTGGCAAAATACTGGAGAAAAAGATCACAAAATAAGTTACAAAGTTCATTTCAAAGTCACTGATAACTTCGCCAAAATTTTTACCTCATTATCTGCCCAGCTCTGGCTTTGATCATCTCAAACGTATGGGAAAATTAGAATTTCATCTTAACATATAAATTTTAAGTTCTTAATAAGGTAATGAAATACTGTATCTTAAACGTGCCTCAGCAGTCACTGTTCTGTGGAACAGTAAATTCTGAAGAGTAACAAGGTGTCACCGAACCAAGGTCTGTCTGGAACTTCTGTATCTAGAGGGATGCATTTCCTATCAACAATTTGGTCTCATATATCCAGGGAAAAAGCACTGGTTTCATTTCTGGGAACTTACTTTAAAAATGTTCCAGGGACCTTTGACAACTTTAGGTAGGCAAAAGAAATTCTGGAAGAATAGAAAAGACCAAACTTGACTAAAAAAAGAAATATGAGCAGCTAGATACAATAGACAGCCTGTGTCCTCCGTTCCCATAAAAATACCAGACCAAATAATCAAACAGGCTACACGTAAAAACAAAACAAAAAAACCAACAGGAGAATGACAGTCAGAGGTTCATCAACTGAATTTCATCAGATTAACATCGTTTCTTTCTATGACAACGCGTTTGTGAATAGCGAAGGACATGCGATATTACAGATCTGGATGCCAGTATGGCTGCTGATACTGCCCAGCACAAAAAGACAAGGAAACATTGGAGGAAGAACCGGAATGATTTTAACAACCTGGAGAATCACCTGGGAAAAGGAATTATTTGCAAAAGTGACAGGTAGTAACCTTTCTCCACCTAAGTGGAGATTCAGCTGTACAGACACAGTTCAGGGAATAGCTACAGGTTCCTGGAAGAGGGCTGGGATTTTAGAGGAAAACCCAAACTGAAGCCGCATCACTTGTTATACTATTGCCAAAAATTCAGACACAGAAGTGAGATGGATAATATGTTCTACACTAAGAATGCGAAGTAATTCTTGTCTGCAAGGCTGTGCTGGTGAGACTTCAACTGAAGACTTGTGTCCAGCTTGAGGAACCAAATTTTAAGAAAGATGTAGGCTTTCTTAAGCCTACATAGAATCCAGAAGAAAAAGAAGATAGGCAAATTTCTAGGAAGTATGACTATACAGAATGAGTGGAAGAATTTGGTTTGTTTAGTAAAGATGAAGGAAAACAAGAAGAAAGGTCTCCAGATCTACAGGATATTGCTGCAGAGGAAGAGGCCAGTCACAAGGTGACTAGGACAAGTACTGGGGTCTGAACTACACCAGGAAGGATTTAGCCATGAGGAATTAACAGCAAGTGAAGCACTGGAACAGACTGCCTGGGAGGATGGACGATCTCCACCACCGATGTTTTAAAAATGGATTGGATGTGTATCCATTAAGACTGATATAAGTGACCCTGCTCATTAAGACACTCGTTATTTCTCCATACCTCCACCCGTTCTGCGATCCTCTTATTAGAGGACCACTGCTTAAGCCTTGGAGCTCACCAAAAAAATTCTTTAAGTGGTGAAATCCCAAACACTGTACATAATCAGACAAAACTTCCCCTGACTCTGGAATCCGGATCAATGGCAAAAATATCAAAGACCGTGCCAGGTTCCGCCACTCTTTGCCACGTAACTTCATTTAAGGAACAAATGATTATTCAGCCTGGGTAACAGCCCACTTGAGAAAGAAGATCATAGCAGACTGACTCACAATTTGGATGCCTGTCCATGATTTTGTAAAGTTTTAGGACTACCTTTGTGGTTTTACACTTGCATCCGATCTCCACAATTACTTTAATATGTTCTGCTGTAATAGAATAATCAGAGGCAATTATGGAAGGTCAAAGAAAGAGCAGGCATAATATATTATGTTAGCTCCTTCTGATAGTTCATGATCTGGAGCTTTATTAATGTGTCTGGGACACATCCCCCAGCCCACTTCAGAAATGCCAGCACTCCCTGGGGGATGGCACTGAAGGGATTCACGGCTTTCAGATCTCTCTTCAAAAAGATAAAGATGATGACTTTCAAAGAAGTCAAGGGGAATTAGTAACCTTTTCCCCAAAAATCAAATGAGGGCATGCATAGCTGTAACAACAGGTGCTCTGGCAGAAGGATTAAGGCATCCTTTCACCAACCCGGAGCCAAAGGTCAGCCTTGGTCCAGATTTGCACCAAAGCCTGCATTCCCAATTAATCCAGCTCTGAGCAGCTCCTTGCTCACTCAGAACAAGCACTGAAAAGCAGCTGAATGTAGTATTACCCACTTTGTAACCTTACGTAGTGAAGATTATAGGCACTGCTATGCTTTCAGTTCACTCATCCAACAGGGCATAAGGTTTGAGTGAACTGTCACCATGGCCAAAATCCCAAACATGGTTGAATAGGGAAACTCAGGACTTTCTTCTCTGCTCATCTCACACATCGATGCCAGGCAAGTGCAAGTTCAAATTTATGGGCTGGTTGCACGTCTCGTCTGAACCACTCCAGACACACAACACGTTATTTCCCCTGCTTCTTGCACTTGTATGCTCTGACGGAGCAGACCTATGCCTTTGCATCTCCACCACTGGAAGATCTTTCAGAAGACAAAGAGCTAAGCTTCTGATACTCTGCCACGCTTCACATTAAGGGCACATTTATAAAGAATATATAGAGTGTGAGTAAGTTGCTAGTGATGTCTGTAACAATCAAAATCAAAAGATCACCAAATAATTTGTAAAATCTATAGTTACCTAGTGATGATGGGCTCATGCAATCTATTTTTTTCCCCCATTTCCTATTCCTCTTGGAATAGAGAAAACCTTGCCATTTCTCCTTGGCAGCAGTCCAAACATCCACTGGAAAGAGACATAATATTTAAATGTAGTTTTCACACATAATATTTAAATGTAGTTTTCACATCTATATCCCCTTTTCCTGCAAAGAAAGCAAGTTAACAAATGCAGAGGAAAACTGGAGAGGTCTTATTCACATGACCCAGAATAGCTAAAACCTTGCTGAAAGACTTAATTCTATGACTCTCACTTGCAAGCTAACTCAACAATTCAGTTTGAGGTTCTCCTCACAGATTTTTGACATTTATTTATAGATTAACTTTTATTTACAGGGCATACACCTGTCAGTAACCAAACTAAGCTCACAAAACAATCATCTCCAATTATTCTACTTTGATGATCAAAGGTTGACAGTTTTCTTAGAAAAGCAGTGACTGCTGCATACAATTTCTCCAAGAACACTACTAGATACCACTCTGCTCAGGTTTCATACTGTTAGAGCCTTCACATAGACATCTTTGGCACCCAAACCACAGGCTGTTCACAGATGGTGGGCAGATTTACAGCATTACATGTCCCTGTGCTAAGAGCTAAAATATGCTGTGTCTTGAAGTATGATGGCAGTTCTGAATTCAGAAGCACCTAGAAGCCCTCATAACTTCACACAAATGCAAGGTACTACCAATAAAACAATGAGAGGCATCTTATCACACAGGTAGTGTCTTCCGACTCCTGCCAAGTTCCTACTAGCAACCTTAAAAGTAAAAAAAAAAAAACCACAAACAAAAAACAAAACAACAAAAACCAAACCCAGAAACCTGACCTTGAAGAATTTTTTTCACTCCTTTCTTAAAATAAACTTACAACTTCAAAATTTAGCTTAGCACTCAAATTTCAAATAGGAATAAAAGAGACTGGTGAGGAGAAAAGAGTAATACTAAACCATTTACAATTCCATTGTTTAAGGAAGTTTTCAAGATGGGAAGTGGAGAAAGGTATTAATTGAAAGTACACTATAACCAATTTTAGTTAGGAAACATACTTTGAACTATATTAAGATTTCCATTTAAAACTAGACATCTTGAACTCAGAAGGTCTTGGGAAACCAAGCAAGTGCCCCAATATCTTTGTCCCCAGAAAAGTTTATTTCAAAAAGAAAAGGAAGGGAGACAGAATTTCATTTCTATCTAACATGCAAAGCAATAAGAATTACTGTTTGAATGTTACGAGCAGCCATACATAACAGGAAAAAAATTCTGGAGCTCTCAGAAGTTCTCTTAAAAGACTTCAACTCTGAAACTTGTTTAAATATTGAAAACACTGAAGAAGTTTTATCCAGTATTTTATTGTCCACACATCAAATCAAATTTCATACCAGATACTAAACTAAAAGCAAGAGAATTCCAAACACCAAGATGTCCATCCAAGTATCCTCATGCATTATACCAAATTTCTTTTCAGATTTCTGTTATTGATGCTCCTGTCAGTCCCAGCCTTTAGTACCACCTACACAACATAACCCAAACTGCCCTATGGCAGCTGACTGTGCTTAGACAGTGTGCTTGCAATGAAACAATATGTCGTGAAGCACAACAAAGCCAGTGTCAACATCCTAAAATAACTTGCTAGCATGTTAGTTTACTTCCACACTTTGCCACCAACTACAGTTTAATGGCAACATTGATCTATACAGCCATCTCAGAAGTGGATGCAATCTATGGATAATCAGGGTTGCTTGAGCTTTTTGTTTTTGTTGGAAAAGACTCATGCAAACACCAAAAAGTGTATCAAATACTTGTATCAAGCAGCAGGGTCTCTTCTTAGACAAATGTAAAGAGTTAGAGTCTTCCCAATAAATTTTTATAAGTGTAGTTGTCTTTGTAACATTCATCAAGTATGTCTTCACCTCCCTGAATTCTACAGAGGTTCCAAAGTCTATCAGTTTGACACCCTTCCAGATGTTTCATGCAAAAGTAGTAGCTGTCAAGCCTATTTAAATGGTTGAAGACAGCAAAACACAAAGGAAAAAAGGAACCAAACTGCAGATAGATTTACACGTACAGGGACTGAAACTGGGAGTAGTGGCTGATACACCAGAGGATTTCACTGCCACCCAGATGGACATCAACAGGCTGGAGAAGTGGGCAGGCTGAAACCATACCACATTCAACAACGAGAGGTGCAAAGACCTGCACCTAAGGAGGAGTAACTCCATACGCTGGAGACCAACTGGCTGGAAAGTAACTTTGCAGCAAGTTGCACGCAAGCCAGCAAGGTGCCTTTGCAGCAAAGGCAGCTAACAGAATCCTGGGGTGCATTAGAAGGAGTGTTGCCACCAGGTTGAGTGAAGTGACTCTTCCCTTCTACTCAGCATTGGTGAGGCCCCATCTTGAATACTGTGTCCAGTTCTGGGCTCCCCAGGGAAAGGGAGGAATGGAACTACTGGAGAGAGTCCAGTGAAGAGCCACTAAGAGGATTAAGGGCTTGAAGTATCAATCTTTTTTTTTTTTTTTTAATACAGTTTCAACTGTATAGCTAGCAGAGATGCTTTATGAAATGTAATGCAGGAGTTCATAATAGATCTACTTCAAAAAATAAACTTACTTTAGAACACTAAGGCCTGAACAGGAAATCCTGTGCTTCAATTGCTTTAAAGGAACAGCAAACCTTGGAAATCAAATTGGTAGCAGCAGTCAAACATTCAAAAAGTGTGAGTTTTCTGCAACTGACAAAAATGTACTATTAGTTTGGAGGATAAAAGAAGCTGGATTTTGTAGTAGAATTTTTACAGAGATTTTACATGAACTTTTAAGACAATGATTTATCTGAATTTTTCAATATTATTCCAGTAACTTTGCCCTCACTAAAAAGCACCAGTGTGTCATTATACAAGGTTTTAAAATGTATGTTGGTATTTTAAACACCACTACATTGTCCAGTTAGAGTCTGCTAGTCAGCAGATTTCTGGAGCTGACCTTAAATGCCATGTATACTGCAGCAATACAGTGAGAAATAGTACAAACTTCTAATAAAAAATAAACCCTTGGAATTTAATGCTAGATTAACCTGCTCAGTTTCCTGAAAATTAAATGCAATAAAATTAGGGGAAGGGCAGGAATAAATGTAAGCAGTCTTAAAACCTGTTTTGACAGCTATGCATCTCTGTGCATTTCAGTCATCTCCATCGTTTAATGTGTGTATCAGTACAGATGTTATTACTTTTTCTGAAACAATAGATTGCTGATACCTGATGGAATTAATTTATATGTGCACAGAGAATTCAGAATTCTGTAACTAGCCCATGCCCCAGCCCAAGGCAGGTTGCCAACAGGAGCCCTTAGTGGTGTTATATTTGAGGTAAATAAGGCTTTTATAATCTGAGCAGTAAATTTCCTCTTTGCTAATATATAGCAGACATTCAAAATTGTGGGCTATGACAGGGTGCTATTATGCAACTCGAGTTGATGAATGTTGTTTTGTAGTTATACTTTTAGATGATACTATGGAGTTTTAGTTGCTCTTACCTGCAGGGAGGGGTGAGACTGTGTAGCTCCTCAATATTAAATATATAAGAAAATAAACTGCTGAAAATAATCCCCCAACATTTCAAAACTTGGACCAAGATCAAGAACTTGAAGACCTTGGGCATCCACATGGTTAGTTGGTTCGCTGTATGAAAGGACAATTGCAAAGGACGGTGGGGATACGCTGTCTCTGGAGACATCTCTCATCTGAAAAGGAGGAATACTGAAAATACACGTATATAGATATTTTTATACGTGT
>JANZLP010000032.1:18909032-18919947 GCA_026930925.1 Chelictinia riocourii | reverse complement strand
CAGGAGCAAACTAAGTCTTTGCTTCTTAGGGTTTTGCAAGCTTTTCCACTAGGCCAGGAGTAGTAGCAGAAAGCAAGGCTTCTTGTTTTGCAGTGTTTTCCCGTGTGCTCGCGGGGAGGAGAAGTCTTTGAGCTGGAATCCCTCAAATAACCTTTAAAGATGAAGGTAGGCTAAGTCCGGAGCGGGGAGCCGGCTCCCTTTCCCCCCCCCACCCCGCCTCGCTAGCTGCTCTGGCGATTTCATTTTTAATCGCACGTCTCGGCTGTGAGCAACAGGATCACGCTGGCCGGGGTTTCGGTGCATGCTGTAAATCCTGTTTCTGCTCTCCAGCTGAGGTGTGGGTGAGCGAAGCTCTTATCGTCTAGCAGTAGCAGCCTGAAAATTCACAAACGTCTTTTGAGTTGTTGTCCTTTGGGCTACTGTCTTTAAATGCTTCCTGTATCAGCAGCTGCTATTGCAAGTTTGCAAAACCACAGCTTTTGTCCCGCCTTAGCTGTTGCCGGTTTTTTCAGTACAAAGGCTTAACAATTGCAGTATAATTTACAAAAGAGAGAGAAACTTTTTTTTTTTGCCTTTAGAGTTGAAGAAATAATAACAATTTAAAAAAAAAAGAAAGACAATAGAAAAACAGTTATTTTATATTCTGTGCTGATTTCCTGTCTTGATGGACATTTTCAGCGTGGTAATTTTGCCCTCGGTTTTCAGTTGCTACAATCACAATAAAGTGAAATGTTGAGTAATAAAGTCCAGATTAAGAAAAACATGATGAGAAATATTTCTGTCTCTTAAAATGCATAAGCAATTAAGCTTTGATAAAGGCATTTCAAGAAAAAAAAATACTAGTTAACAGCTGTTTGAAAGATTGCAAGAAATTTCTCTAGAGGTCTCCTTTTAGTCAGCAGGAAAAAAATTATATGTAGAATGTTATAGACCTAATTGTAAGTATCGTGATGATAGCAGTCTCAAATGTTTTAAATAATCTGTGTTACTGGATTTCTTGTAGCTGAAAAAAAGTACAACTGTCTTTTTGCATTTAAAATATTTTCCTTTTGTATGCTGTATAGGAATTACTTGAATTAGTAGTCACTTCTATACGTATTACCCTTTTTATAAGGAGATATTCCAAATATCAGTTCAAAATCCTCAAAGCTATTTCTGGGAGAGTAATTAGCCTGACAGAATTGGGGGGGGGAGGGGGTTGTCAACATTACTGGTAAAACAAAACTTCCTGTAACTTGTTTGTTGCTTTCTTTTTTTTCCATTTTTTTTCCTTTTAAAGAACTGTGTGATTGCAATTCTGAGTACAGACGTTGTTTATCACTTAAAAGTCAATAAGTCTAAAAGTTTAGATGTAAAATTCAATGTATAATGATGTAGCTGTAAAAATAAATAAGAGCAACTAAACTTTGTTCATACTTTTTGCTTCTTAACAGGCAGCAGATGAGCCTGCCTACCTGACAGTGGGAACTGATGTCAGTGCCAAGTACCGTGGTGCCTTCTGTGAGGCAAAGATTAAGACAGTGAAAAGGCTTGTGAAAGTCAAGGTAGTATACTGTGGTTGTTGCTGATTTTATTAAAGCATTGTGCTGAAAGGAGTGTCGGAGAAGATACTAGTCCTGAAGATGAGGAAATGTTCATCACCTCACTGCATGAATTTTAAAGAACACTTGAATGTTGTTTTTCACGTTTTGGTGTTGGGTTTGGGGTGGGTTTTGATTGGGGTTTTTTGTTATTTTTGGAGTGGTAGTGGTTTTTTTTATTATTTTTTTTTTTTTTTAGGAGGGTGCTGGAACAAGAATGAGCTTTCAGATTACCTATTCTTGCTTCTTCTTTCCTGATCAGGGTTGTCTTCTCTTTGTGAATGCATCAGTTTCACAGCAATCAGTCTTCCTGTCACAAATAGAGGATTAAGGCTTTACATGAGTAATAAGGAATAAGAGCAACCTCTTCAGAAGCAAAAGTTCCATTTCATTCCGACTGACATCCTCAGTTTTATAGCTTGGAACTTAAGAGGCAATGCCAAAATAAATCAACATAACAGCAAAAAAGATGGCAATGTTTAGTTTCTTAGACCAGGTTTTAGAAACGCCCAGGATAACATTTGTTAGGTTTTGAGCAACTTGCTGCTGCTGCCGCTTCTAATACAGCGTGCTCTGGCTGTAGCTGAGTTTCTATACGTGCGTAGTACTGCACGTAATATTCATTCAGGTTTACAGGTCTCACACCAAACCAACTGAAAAATGAAGTCATTATTTTGGTGTTGCAGTACTCTTGTAAGTGCTACTATGGGAAAACAAGAATAAAACGTAGTGAAGTAAAAGTTAAGAATTCAAAGCAGAGATAGAAATTGTTCTTCTGCTTTGTTTTGTCAAAATCTTCCCACTTCCTACTTTCTTGTCTGCCATCCAGGATGTGTAAATAAGGCATTAGTGACCCAAAACCCCCTAACAAACAGAGGTGAAAGCCATTTTTTATAACTGCGCATCTAAGTTTTCATGTGCTTTAATGCTTACATAAATAGAACAAGCTATCAGCCTCTTCAGTTACGCGTGTAGATCATATCACTTTATCAGAGTGCTTTTCTTGAATAGAAAAAAACCCCAAACAATTCAGATATTGGAGTCTTTTCCCCTGTTCTTAATGAGTACTTATAGAAATTTGTGATGTTCTTTGAAATCTGTGTTAATGAGAAGCTCTGTAGGAAACAGCGTGCTGCTCTCCCTGCTCTGACATCCTTGATTTTATATCTGCGCCTTTGATCTGATAGAGTATTTAGACTGTTAATAGGTGTGAGTTTCTTTTTCTCATTAGAATCATATGCTTTATTACTCCACGATAAGATTTGGAAGTGCATGAGGCTGCTGTGACTTGGTGGAAATTCCTGTCACTGTATCTCAATTATATTATAACAATTGAAGTTTTAACAAGCTAAGCCTGATACTGTAATTAAGAGCATGTAGGCACACCCCGGCACACTTGCCAAGAGTGTGAAGAGTCCAAAAAGTCCAGTAGTCTTTTCCTGAGTAGCAGGCCAACCTGCCAATGCAAAAGATAGTAAAAAATTTTAAATAAAAGTTGCACAAAGTGCATTATTGATCTGAATGTGTGTTGATAGCAATGCTATTTTAGCATGCCACTAGTGTTGTATTTATAAATATGGCTACAGTGTAGGCTGTGGTTGGAGGATAATTGGGGGAGCCAGAAAACTGAACATCTTCATAGGTGGAAAGGAAGCTCCTGGAACTTTTGATTCCTGAAAAGAAATAGGAATTTTGGAATTTTTTTACTAAGACACCATAGGTGTGTTTGCTGTAACACAGCAGTGAAACAGTTAACAGTGTTGACATCTAAATACTCATCTTTTATGTTTCTAAACTGAGTCTCTTCAAACTCAGGGATTCAAATTGCATAGGCTTAGTTCACTCTGTCTCATCAGTGTTGCCTTCTCAAACGTCGGATTTCAGAGGGAGAAGCATAGTTTACTTAACTGATCCTTATTTTCATTACGCTCTTAGTGATTCACATCTTTACCATAAAAACTTTCCCTTGCTCGGGGTAGCAGAAATGGTGGTATTGCAGTCACTCTGGTCGTTTTTTGATACATACTTAATAAAGAGAGCTTTTTATTTTGGTTGTAGTTTAATATTCAGTGTGTTGTCAATAAAGTGCTGCAGTTGAAGTAGAGAGAAAAAAAACCTGCTTAATCTTCTGATCTGGAAGCCCAATTCCAGGTATGCCCTGGATTGTATCAGTAGCGAAACTCACATCAAAACGTATTTTCTTTGCCTTGGAATGGCTGATGTTTGATTTGCCCTGTTCTTTAATTATGATGTCTCAGATTAAGTGTGATACTTCGGGCTTCCTGTCAGTAAAACTGTCCATACCAAGTGTTTTGTGTTCAGTAATGTTTCAGTCTGTTTGATAAAGATCTTATTTTTCAAATTATGATTATTACTATAAATACAGTTTCATATGCTTTTTTGTATGCTGTTAAAAATAAGTTACATATAAAAAAAATTAATGGATGTCTTTCAGGTGGTCCTGAAGGGGGATAACTCAACTCAGTTAGTGCAAGATGACCAAGTGAAAGGACCTCTAAGAGTATGTATATTGCATGCCTGTTTTTTTTTTTTTTGTATTTGCATAATTGATTTGTAAAAATCTAAATTTTGGTGCTGTTTAAGTGGGTATCTGTTCTACAGAGTTTAAATCAACAGAAGGAGGCTCATTGCTGTAGGTGAGATTGATTCCAAGTGGTTAGTCTCAACTCTTGTAGCTTTTAGAGGCTGTTTATGCTTCACTACGTAGTACACTTCATATGCAGTTTTGCAGGCATGGTGATTTTTCTATCTTCTTACAAGACACAAAACTTCTTGGAAGTAATGAAACTTTGAAACTTCTTACAAGGAATTGAGAACTTGATTACGAAGCTAAGTTCAAGCCCCTTGGACGATAGTAAATACGATTACGCTAAGTGCGGTTTAAAATAGTTTGTATTTTATATAAAAATAATGTGTTGATTTGTATCATTATGATATGTAACAGTTGTCTGCTAAAATACATAGCTGCATTGTAAAACACTGAATGCACGTAGAGCTCTTTAGAGGAGATCATATTTTTTGTATTTGTCTTTTCTCTGTAGCTACTGCAAGAACACCAGTGCATGTTGTAGGCTGCTACGGAAATTCTGATCTAGCTGACAGTATAACGATGTTTAAAGTATAAGAAATAGCAGTAATTGCATGCATATCAGTAGTAAAGCAATAATTACTTTGAATATTTTAGTATTTATTTCCAATTAGCCTTCTATTATTTCGTGTGAAATCATGCTGAAATTGGGTGTTCTGAGTTTCTTGCTGCTTTCCTGCCTACTTGCAGTTCAGCCTTCATACTTAAGGACCTTTGTTCTTACCGGTTAAGTAACTAAATTTTACAAAGTAACATTTAGCTAAAATGAGTCTTTAAAAAAAAAAAAAAAAAATCTACCTTGCTGGAAGAATTAATGCCTACCTGTGTTTTTCTCCATTATATGAGTTTGGGATTACATGTAACCTTGAGATACTCCTTTTTGCAGGTTGGTGCAATGGTTGAAACCAAAATGCCCGATGGATCCTTTCAAGAAGCTGTTATCAGCAAGTTGACAGATGCTAGTTGGTATACTGTAGGTGAGTAGCCGCATGCTTTCATTTATGATCTGTAGTCTTTGAGCAATGTATTTCTAATTATAGGTAATAATGTAAGTAATTATATCTTGTATTGTAAGATCTGAAGTAGAGTTTGGAGGGGACTTTTTTAAGTCTTCCAGGTCTTGTTTCCTTTTCCACTTAAAATAGGACAATAATTATTTGATGCTCAGGGAGGCTGTTGCACAGGTAATTGCAGGGCTGAACAATCAAGTTTTATTTGGCACAACGCATGTATACTGATGTCAGTTTCACTCACAGGGATTCAGAATAACTTTTGCAGATTTTAAGACATAAATCTTGTAATTGCACTTGTAGCTGAAATCCTGTGGCATGTAATGAATGACTGAAACGCAAGCCGCCTCCTGCTATATGCAATCTTGTCCACAAGACAGACACTGGCAGTTCCACTATGCGTTCTGAAGTCATTTGCCTGTTCTGTGTAGAGTCGAGGGTCGTGTTTTGGGTGAAATAATAGAAGACAGGATTTATTTCTCATGAAGAAAATAATTGAAACATCGCAGCTTAGAAGGAAAAGAGGGGACATTAATTTATAACGTGAATAACTACTTTAAAATAATTTTCAAATAATGATTATATATAACGTGAAATAGAAAACTATTTTGTTTCTCATGTTGGAGGCTCATGTGCTTTTCAGGGTCAGTGAAATTTCAGTGTTGAACATGAATTCATTCCAAGATAAACTTCTGTATTTTGAATAATTAGAATTGCCCATTCTGATCTCTAGTTTTTTTTGAAACAGCTTTAACAGCAGAATGACAAAACCCAGCAACATTCAAGTAATACTAGATAAGCAAATAAAACCCCACAGTATTTGAATTAGAGAGCTTTGCAAGCACCTGTCCTTTTTTGCACAACTTTCTTACAGCAGTGGAGTGTTGTATTCACTAATAGTAGCACGGAGGGAACATGCTCCTCTTAATTGTCCTGTACATGCTACTCTTTGGCGATGCTTTTTTGATTAGTACTTGTAAATTTTAACTGTTTGATTCTTGCTAGCTGCTGTGTATGCTGAGTGTATTAAGCTTTACTTCATATTCTTCCATACTCTCTTGAGGAGTCCTCTTTCATATCAAGTGTCAATTATTTTGGTTCATTAACCCATTTTTTAAGATATAAAGATATTTTCAGTAAGCCCAACATTTCCATTGCAGTAGGTGAGGTTATGTCATCTTTGGTGGGATCAGGATAAGGCTCTCACTGCAGATAATTTGCAAAGATTTATCAATTTATGATTATTACTGTGTGCTTTAAATATAAGCTACTTGATTTACCGGTGCTCTCTGGAATGATACCACGTTCCCTTCTCTGGCAAGTTGTGGCTCTGTGAACATGTTAAATCTCTCATCCCATTCCAGAGTATTTTCAGCCCTCCAGCAAAGTGTTTGTAATCTTGTCACCCCATGTGGTTTGATCTTCAACACCCAGCAAGGGTGAATAAACTTGCCTTGTAACAGCTCATTAAGGGAAAATGGCATATGACACACCCAATGAAACAAAGCAATGAGTAACAGTAACATTATAAAGACATTTAAAATGTAGGTCTCAGATTCCAGTGGTCGTGGGTCCTGATAAACCATTGCTGTCCCAGCAACCCATCCTGTACCTACAAGTTATCCAAGCAAGGTGGGAAGCATGAGGGAAGGGGAGACACCACGGCGGTAGACCTTAATAACTGAGGCAGTCCCAGAGGCTGCTTTACAGTTGCAACATTGTGCGATGAGTTAAGAAAGAAAGAAAATAAAGCAAGCAAAGTGCGTAGGAAGCACATTTCTTGTGGTAGTCAAGTGATGCCCCAGTGTTCAGAAAAGTGCATGCAGACTACGTGTAGCTTCATGTGCAATTACGAGGGACAAGGCCATTTACCACAACTGTGAATGCAGTTACAATTAGTACGGTGAAAGTATGGGTCTGAAGTTTCCAAGTACAAAAATGCCATTTATACCACTGTTTAGGAAAAGAAAAAGGACATTAAACTGCAGTGGTTCCTGTTTCTTGGCAGGAATGGTAGAATTTTGTCACAGCACAAATTTGTGAATTCCCTTAAGATGTTATTGCTCATGCACAAACACCCATGAGGTGATCCCTGCTTCTTTGGCAAAGTGACCACTTTCTGTAGACTCTGCTCTGTAAAAATAAACTGCATGGAGTAGTTCTTTCCCTTTGGATTTTTCTCACTCAGGAAACACCTATGCCCAAATCCTTAGCTGGTGTAAATCTGCAAAGCTCCTCTGACTTCAGTAATGTGATGCCAAGTTCCTCCACCAGAGAATGTGACCTGTTATTTTGGCTGAGCCTGTAAATCACCAATTCTATGTTTTTGGACCAATTGTTAGGTAGCTAATCCTTCAATTTGCACATGCAGACAGTCTGAGCACTCCCATGTGAGTTTTGGCCAGAGCAAAACTGTAGCCAACACAAAGTGAGTGGGCAAGCATCTAGGTGTGTAATTCAAAGCATGAAAACGTGGAGGCTGAGTTTAGATTTCCCCCAAACGCAGCCCTTTAAATCTTTTTTTTGCAATCTCCTCACACACAAAAACCACACACACAGTCCCTCAAATCCCACACTCACAAAAACAGCTGTAAGAGAAGAAAAGACAATGAGGCACATTGTGGAGGAGCAGTCAGTCAAATCTCCCCCTGCGCTCCCCACCCAGAGCCAGCACATGCTGGGAGTCAATCAGCTCTTCGGGGAGCCCAGGGAAAACATACACCCACAGAAACTACTCAAATAATCCCATTCCCTCAAATCCTACAGGACTTCAGTGGTTTCAGTGTGGGACTTCCTTTCCACTGACTTCTCCAACCTAAAACGATATTTCAAAATGAAGTTTTGGGGGAAAAAGTAAATTTATTTTCTGGGAATGTTTTTCATCCACATTGCATTCTTCCAGAGAGAAAAAAGTCATTTTTACCAGGAGAGACTGATTAAGCCTACAACTGTCAAAAGTGGAGCCTAAATGGAAGTTTATGTGTAGACACCTGCCAGTGTGGTCATTGGAGGCTCTGCTGTACCCAGCCCTGAAGAGGAGTAAGAAAGGTTCCTAGCCAGGGGCTTAAAACCCTAAACCCGTAAGTTCTTCATTAGGAAAAAATGGTTCAGGGTTTTTGCTTTAATTGTTTGACTCATTCCTGAGAATAGCTGTGCAAACTGCTTAGAATAATCTGAATTCTCAAGAGGCTTGTTAGAGCCCAGTGTATCCAGCAAAGCCATCCCCGGCTGACTCCACCTGCAAGTGCTTCCACTGACCTCACTGCTGGCTTGGAATTATTAGTCTGTTTCTATAAGATAACAATCTTTCATCTTTGAAAATAATAAATGACAAAATTACTGTGCAGTGTCTCCCTAAGTATATGATAAGCTTTCCTTATGGACTTTATTACCAAAGATTTCAGAGACAGGGCAGGCCCTATACACCAGAAAAGCTTCTCCTATAGGTATATATGTAATTAAGAGATCTTCTATGTGCAAATCTTATTTCCTGTGCAGTAGAATTCTTCAGTCTTTTCTTATACATGTGGGATCTAAAATTCATATGTGGGAATAGTGGGGACTTGTTTTCTGATCTTCACCCATTTTCTTCTTTTTAAAGTAATTCCTGAAATTGTCAGGCTGTGGTTCTAATATCAGACTGGTGATTGTTGACTGTATTCTACAGATTGCTTCTTTCCATTTTATAAAAAATAGGCTTTAAAAAGCTATCAGAAATCCTATATAATGCAAAAAAATAGCACTTAAATATTTGAGGCTTCTCCAAATTTTGCTCAGTTTGTAGGACTTCCCTGATTGAAAAGGCAGCTGTAATTTTTTTATATGTAAGATGATGTGTCTTTTGTTTTATATGTAAGATGTGTACTTTGAAAAACTGAAAGATCTGTATGGGTGTCAGCTGCAGGAATGTTATCATATTCCCGTCAATCTCAACATAAAGTAACTATCTGAGGTCTTGATTTGCCGATAATACTGATTACTGCATTCTTGTTACCATGTTTCACTGTTTGGGAGATCATAACAATCTGTCAATGAGTTATGAGGATTCGTCAGTCAAAATGAACCAGAGCTTTTTGTGGATAAGGTAATATTAGCTTAATTTTAAAAGCTACTATTACTTTAATGTTTTTCTTATTTTCTCCTTCTTTTAGAGACTTTTAACATTTGTGATTGTTTGTGTAACAGATAAATTATGGTTCACTGCACAGTACATACAGTGTAACACTGTAACAGAGAATCAAGTTTAACACCCTAACAGAGGACAATCACATCTGTCATTTGTTTCTGTGGATACAGTAGCTGTATTTGCCAACTTTGTGCTCAAATCCTTCACATACAAATTTGATCTGTACGTATGCAGCACTTTACAGCCTTTATTCATGCTGCAACATTTTGATTTTGAATTCAACATTTTAGAATTTGACAATTTATAGGACATGAAAGTATAGAATATGATAATTTCTTTTGTCATTAGTTGCTTAAAACAGTTGAGATGACAGTAGTTGAGATGAATCTGGGTGTCTTGTAGCAGGCATTGTTCTTCTGGGATTAACAATGCTGGGAAAAAATATCTGACAACAGCAGATACTTCACTTCCAGAGCAGGAGATAGAATGAACAGAAACTCAAAACACTTGTCAGAAGTCATATTTTCTATTTTCATTTCTCTAAAGAGTTATTACAAACAAGAGTGAGGGAATAAAAACAATGTCTAGCAAATCTCAGTGTCAGTGCAGATGAAAGACATAAACACCTATCTGCAGTAGTAATGTATGCAGCACTGATGCTCAACACTGCCATAGCACATGCTCTGCCTGCACGATTTGGTTTTGTTACCCAAAAAATAGGTCTTTTTTCATGTCCTGCCATACTGTTTCAGATCTTTAATGTCTAAATGGAATATCAACACTTAGTGTATGTTTAAAAACAGGTGGCAATAATTTTTTTTTAATTGTCACAGTTAGTCATGAGTGATTAAAAATGTCTCCTTAAGTTTAATGTATTTACCAATAGAATTTTACTTTGTTAGGTGGCATAGGCAGAATTCTGTTAGTCAACTGAATTGTCGGTTAGATTGAAATGTCATTCTGAAAATTCATTGATTTTCAGAAATGTTGCTCAGGTTGTTTGAGAAGGAGTCAAAGGAGCTTGGGGAAAGGGGCAAGTGAAGTTGCAGTAAATGCAGCATAAGAAAGTCCCTTTGTACAACATGCGGTTGCCCCTCCTGGCATTGTCCAGACTAGCATGCACCTTACCTCTTACACTGTTTGAATGCAATACAGAGTGCACCCTGCTTCTGCTGCCATGGACCATAACACAAAGTCAGCAAGGCAGCTGGAGCCATTTAATCAAACATGCATCTCATCTAACCTTTGCCAGAGGTGTCCCATAAACAGAACAGAATTGGGAAGAATAAAAGGAATGGCAAAATCCTGTTTATACAATTTATTTCTGAAGTCTACAGAAATGCTATTTTTACACAGCACTGATGGCATTAACAAGGCATGAATGTAAAAATTACTGTGCTTCTAAATGAGGGTAGGATTACTATAGATTACGTGAGAAAATAGCAATTTCATTGGACTTGATGCAGCACTGTCTTTACTCACTTTAGTATTGAGTCTATTTAGTTTAATGCTTATGCCTAAAATCTGCAGCTTCTCATTGAAAACTAAAATATCTGAACAATTTTCCAACATAATATGATATTGATAATAT
>JANZLP010000032.1:17742018-17752910 GCA_026930925.1 Chelictinia riocourii | reverse complement strand
TCCAATAGTTTGCTGTTCTTGCCATTGAATGTACTTCTAATTTCTAATCTACATTTATTTGCTATCGTTTAAGCATTTAAGAATTCTAACATGCATTTTATACACCTTGTGAACTCTATTACACCTCTCCTGTAGGAATGTGTCACATGTCTTGGGGGCTTTCTCTTTGGTGTTTTCCACACTTAAGAAATCCCATTCCTTTGGTGTCCTCTCTTCAGTGATTTTAAAATTTTTATTCTTATACATCTGTGGGTTATTCTTACTGCTTTTCTTGAGGCTTTTTCCACTTGGTTTGCATTTTTATGGAACACTGAAACTGGACACGATGCTCCATCTGAGTCCTTAGTACAACAGGCAGAGTCAAAATTATTTCATGTGCTTTTCATATGATACCCATATTTCCTACATCTCAGTAGGATGATAAGTCTTTACATATTTTTTATTTTTTGCAGTGATATGTGTGATTTATGTTCAGCATAAACCCCAGATTCTTTAGCACTTTAGCACTCAACTTATCTTTGGCCAGAAGAGTATTTAACCTTGCCTTGCATGTTGTGTTATGCACCTGATTACTATTACCTTTTTGCTTTGTCAAACTGTGTATTACTTCAGGTGACTTTTGCACTTGCTTCAAGTGGCTTTGGATTCTGAGTCCCTCCATCCAAGTGCTTGTAACTGTCCCAGATTATCCTGTTAAGTTAAGAAAATGACCTTTCTGTCCTGATATTTTGCCATGTGTAATTTGTGGACAAGTTGTTGTCTGGGAGATCTTCAAAGTTGTCGCTTGTGACCACAAGAAATCAAACTGAGGCAGAGCAAAATATGGAGTTGCCTGCAGGAAGTTCCTTGCTAAATAGCCTTTGCTCCCCACCCCCCCCAGGTTACTTTTTGTAGTAGTGGAGAATGTTAAAAGATTAGAGCCATGTGAATGGGCTTGCTACCTATTTTCTTTCTGACTGAAATAACGAGAACTTATCTCTGGGTATTGGTTTCTAATCACCTCTCAGTACTTCAGTATGTACCGTATTTGTTTGGATTATATGACTGTCAATTTAAGAGTGTCAAGTCTAGTTAAACGCAAACTATATTGCCTCTGGTTGCTGTTTTGCTACCTACATTGTTACTGTGTCATTGGAGTAAATAAAATTCATTTGAAAGGATTTGTTCTTAACAGATTGTGGGTGGGATCTTATTTGCTTTGTTATCTGAAATATGCAGGAGATAGGTCGTTTGTCTGATTATTTATTTCAGCATCTTCCCAGGGACTGACAGTAACCCTTACTGGTCTGTGTTTCCCTGTGTATTCAGTTTCCTGTTCTTTAGAGGCAGGTGCTTTTGCCTTTCTTCAGGCTGCTGGAACTTAATGCAGAGATAGTCTTTGATAACTAACTGCCTTTGTCAGTTTTCAAAGGGTAAATATTATGTCTACCAGACTTGAAAACCTTGACATACTCTTTTAATGCTGTAACCCCTGAATATAGTCCATAGGTTTATGGAAGCTTATTAAGTTGTCAGCAGAAGCATATTGCCTTTATCATGCGTTCTGTTTGAAGTTTGCCGATAAATATGCATGGGAAATTCAGGGTCTTGACTTTGTTGGCTTGGGACCTTTGGCGCAATTGCTCTAATGCGTTTCCCGGTTCTAGCTTATGTTCTTGCTCATTTTGCTGCCTTATGAGTTACATTAGCCAGTTAATCCCTCTTACTGAATGAAGATCAATGCAGAAAAAGCCCCAAGTGCTTTGGCATCATCTGTTAGAGATTTTTCCTTCCCACTGAATAGCAGGTTAATGCTCTCCTACTTTAACTGCTCTTTCTTTCACTGCAGGCCTTCTGAAGGAATATTTTCATGTTACCTTCAGTGTTGCCTCCCAGTAGTTTCTTTCCTAATGCTTTGACCTTTCCAATTTCATTAACTGTGCTGGTCACTTAATAAAGTGACCTTCAGTGATTTGATTTGCACTTCTGCAGAATCTCTTGATTTTCAAGTCATTAAAGAGCCTATACTTAGCTGAGATATGTCAGTAAGCTTCAGATCTTTCTCCCAGGTTTCAGATAGCTTGTGGTTTTACCGGTAGTTCATTTTCTTTATTTTGTGGCTCTCTGTTTTGCCCTTCTGAAGAATTGTGAGAGTTGCCACCTTATGCCTTCTGTAAGCCAAGTTTTTTCCACTTTCATGTTCTTAGCCAGTTCCTCCCCTTTGGTTAGAATGAAACTAGAAGAGCCTTCCTTTTATCATGTGTGGTTGTGTGTGGTGTTTTGGGTGGGGGTTTTTTTTTTGGCTTTTTTTTTTTCCTTACCTCCTGTATAAACAGAGTTAATCTCAGAGTATTTGACAACTTGTTGGGCAGTGTGTGTCCTGTTCGTTCCTTCTTTTTTGACAGATGCCTGCAGTGAAGGTTCCTCTTGCTATGAAGTCCTGTGCTTTGGAGGTTTGGCTGTTCATTCTTCTCCTCTTCTCCACGTCATTAATTTAAAATCTTGCTCATCTGGGGTAGATACTACGTGTTAGAGTACCTGTGTTGGCCTCCCATCTGTCTTTTACTGTGACCTTGATTCTGCCAACAAATTAATTATGGATCTTGGCAGCAACATATGCAGATAGCATTTCTCCTGCCTTGTCCTTTCCATATCTTCCTGTGTCAGTATGCTTGACCCTATGTTAGAAGAACTCACAGTGGCTTTCTCCTAATGCTGCATGTTTGCCGTGTTCAGTTCCCCTGTGGTCAGTGGGGCTCCGGAATGTGTTCATGTCTGCTTGTGGCAAAGCAGGGGTCAACGTGCTGATAAGCACAGCAGTGCTGTGGTGGAGATAAGGGATAGGCAGATGTGAGAGCGGATGAAATCGGGCATTGGGTCTCGGCTGTAAACATCCTTCAAGTTGGGCTTCCGTTGCAGTTTATTCCAACAGAACCATGCCAAGCTTTACAATTATGGGAATATTTTTTTTTCGAGGGTAGGTTATTTCTTGGTATTTTGTTTTCCTTGGTTATTGCTTCTTGACCAGTATCGCCAAAAGTGTAATACCATGTGGTTTTGGCATTAGAGTAATGTTAAATAAGCCTTTTCCACTATAAATCTTCCCTGTCACCGGGAGGGAGGATGATAAATTAGCAGTTAAAAGTTATTCTAGGATGGGACTTAGTATGGAAGTGCTCAGTTCAAGAATAATGAACGTCTTTTAAAGTTTATTTTCTTAAGTATAACAGAGGCTCAAGGCATCAGATATTTGGCTTTAAAGATGCTTTTGTGCAGGGGAAAGTGTGTCTAATTATGCAGCAATGCTTGATTAAAGTTCTGCAATGCATTAGTTTCTAAGATGCACTGATGGCTTTGCCTTCTTTTAAAAGTTCACTCAAGAATTATATTCAAAAGCCTTTATGCATGCATGACAATTTTTGATTATTCAGACAATTCCTAATGTCTGTTCTGAGTGTACAGATGCTGGGTGCGTGCTTGCCAATGGAGTTGTAATCCACCTGGCTTCATTTGAGATCATGAATTATCTTTACTCTGCCTGCTTGGATTTCATGGCCTATGTTGAGTTTAAGGAGGCAGGTTAAGCATATCCCACTGGTTTACTTACATAAAGAGGAAGGGAAATGCATCCACCAAAAAATTCATTAAAAGAACATTAAGGTTGTTACTGCAAACAGGACTGGGTAAAGAAATTTACTGTTGGCTGTAAACTTGGACCATATGGTCTCCAACAGACACAAAAGTCTTAGGTAAAAAAGGTAGTTAATTGGGGCTGCTGGTTCAGCTTTTTTGTCCCACTGCCTCCTATGGGGAGGAGGAGGGAAACTGGTATGTAAAGCTCTTTCTCTAGGAGTCAGTCCTGCTGCTCCAGCTACTTGTGACCCATCCTGACTTGTAGAGAGAGGAAACGTGGATGTCTGCAGACCAACAAAAGCAAAGAAACTCCCTTTCCTCCCTAGTGTCATGCCAGCTGTTGTGTTGTCTCTGCAAAGTATCTTTCCCGTGCTTGACATCTCTGGGAGACAGGGGCACAGGTACCAGAGTGGCCTCCACAGAAAACTGATAGGCTTGATTTCAGCTGCTGCCAGTGTAGTGTTTTTGGGTTTGTTCATGTGCTGCTGCAATCTTAGATGGCAGTTAATGAACTTGCTGTATTGTAAGCTTTTCTAGTGTCATTTTCCTGCCTGCAAGAGACTTATAGAAAAGTGTCTAGGCTCCTTCTTAATTTTTTTTTTTCTCCTTTTCCCAGAGGAAGATGTGTTTATTTCTCATTTAATTTGTTAATAAGGCTTCAAAATGAAGACAGCATAAAAATGCTTGCTATCTCTAGGCCCAGCTTTGCATTGCTCAGGGGAGACATCAGTTCACCAAGTTGTGTTGTGGGGATTCTGTAATCTGCCCTGCACCCTGTTATGGCTGTTCCAGGGATTCATTAGGGGGTAAGTACATCCTCTGAGAACTCTAATTGCGGTGCTAACAGCTGCTAAAATGAAGAAACAGAGGTTTCATTATTTGCATATTTATTTTAATGTTAGGAGCATTTGGAGTTTTGCGGCTGTCAAATTCCCCTGGAGTTGGAAGTAGGAACAACCCTGGTGAATTTGGGGCAGTGGGGTCTCATGCCAGTGCGTGGGGCTGGAGTCATTGGAAAAAAGTTTGGAATCTTCATGTTTAAGCTCCTTCCAAGTGAAAGGATTGCTTGGCTTCCTGCTGCATTCTTCTCTGCCGTGTGGTTCAAGAAAACGCCTTTCTTCTAAGATGGGGGGAAGCCCTGGAGATTGTGGAAAATAACATAAAACTGTATTTCAGCCAAGTGAGTTTGAATGAAGAAGTCTAGCAGAGGTAGGCAGTGAGGATCTGTCAGACCTGGAACTTTGAACTTGAGCATGTGGGAATTAGGTGTTTAAATACATATTTGAATTTTATTCAGCAAGCTTTTTTCCTAAGGAAAATATCTTAAATGCAAGATACACAAAGACAATGATGCTGTAGTCAGGGCTGTCATTTGTACCGTAAAGGCTGGCTGTGATGTGTATGATTTTTAGGCCACCACATTTCTATTAATACAAAAGTGAGGTGCAGGCTCATGTGTGTAAATGGTATGAGTAGTGCTGGTTGAACCATAGAAATGTGCATGTGAATGCAGGACCCATGAACAGGCAGCAGGCACGAGGAAAAGAGCCACCATGCTCTAGTACTTGCTAGTACTTACTGCTCCTTGCAGGAGCTGATCTAGTTTGCTAACCTGGCAGAAAATGAGAAACTTTTTTGATAAGTTATGTGGTGGTGTTTGTACAGGGCTAGTGAGTTGGAGTGGCTTGTGAATGGTAGACAGGCATCAGAGGTGGTGCAGGTTAATCTGTAGGAATGTGCGTCCGCAAGTAAGGTAGGAATAGGGTTGAAGGAAGGACCTTCCTATGGCACAATGTTAATTTAGCTTGCACCATTTTGTGAAGCTGCATGCTTAAAAAGCTGGCTTATCTGGGAGAGCAAGTGCTTTGTTTTGTCTCTTAGGCTTGTTTTCTTGCTGCTCTTGCCATATCACACTCAAATTAGATTCCTGGGTGGTAGATTTGTACTTGCATGAAAAGCTATGTAGTCTTGGTGGAATAAAGCAGATTGGGACTACATATAGCTAAAAATCTCAACCAGAACAGGTTCTTTTTGTGGTCCTAAAAATGCCTACTTTGCTTTGGGCAGGTGAATGATGAAAACTATTTAATGTATTTCATTCCCAACGATTTACATCTCTGAGAGAAATCTTTTTGTTTCTTCTGGGTGAGTTGGGAGACACATCAGGAAGGTTTTTACTCAAGTTTGTCAGTTCTACCCAGGGAAGTTAGGTTAACTGGTGGTTGGTTGAAATGGACAATCACAACCTGTCTGCATCCTCAAAGGAAGAAGCAAAATTACTTTTTTTTAAAGTGGGATGTATTCCTTCAGAAAGAAAGCTTTTTCATAACTTCTTAGGGAATAGAAATCTAGGTCATCTTTCTTCTTTGTCTTTTTGGAGTTATTCCTGTTTTTATTAATTGGAGTTAGATGCTCTTTGGACTGTGTTCCATCCCATTACTCTTCCAAAGTCTCTCTAAGTTAGTCATGGGAGGTGATTAAATCATTGCCGAATTACCCAAGAGGTTATTTTCTTTTGCCATCCAGTTTTGACAATGAATGTTTGCTTTTAAATTTCACTCTGAATCATGGTCTTAATACTTCTGATGAGGTGGTGTTAATGCTTCAGTTATATTATCCTTCTGCTTTACAACTGACATGTTTAGAAAAATCTCATTTTCTCTCTTGAGCTATCAATTGGCTTAGTAATACTTCTTGTCTGCTTAGCAAAGCTAGCAGAACTCTACTCTTCATTCCTTGTAAGTACTTTTTGGAAATTTAAGTTGTGGTTCTGCTCTGAGATGTAACCTTGGCAAAAGAAAAGCTGTTGTTTGTATCCTGGATCTCCAGTCAGTAAATTGAGAAGTAAATTCTTTTTCCTTGGTTCTGAAAATTCAGTCCGGCTAAAATCTGCAGACTGGGATCCTGGAAATGGCTAATGGGTTTGGGTGCCCAGCTTGAGGAGTCTTCAGACATGCTCTACCCTATTTATTGGGTAAATGCTTACCATGGTAAGGTTGAATATGGTAAATGTCTGACATGGTAATGGTCCAGCACAGGTGTGGTAAATCTCTATGCTTAAAATAAGCGCGTCTCAAAAAGAAAGCAAACACAGTAACCGTTTAAACAATTTGATATTAGGTGGTTTTTTTCTTTTTTCTTTCTATTAATTGCATTCTACTGAATTATAATTCAAGCCAGTAATTCTGCAGGTTTGTGAGGAAGAAGGATGTTTGACTTGCTTCTCTGTGGTTGTGTTACCTGCCAAATGTTAATAAGCGATATGCATAGGTTTAATATTTATGAAATTAAGCAACTATATTCCTGAATAATTTTAAAAAACATGTCTTGGTAATCGTAAATTCACAGCAGAGCAGATCTGAAAGTGCCCTCTTGGAGTACTCAGAAGTTGCATTTGTGTGTATGCTCTTTGGGGCATTGGTTGGTTGTTTTTTTTTTTTTTTCCCCAGGGCAACTGAAGGTGAAGTTTGAAGAAAAGCTAGGTCAACATTTGGAAGTTGAATTGAGTATTCCAGTGTTCAGATTTGGTTAGGAAATTAAGAAATAAAAAAATCTGCCCTGATAGTAACAGGATATGGTACAGGCAGGGTGCTGAGCTTGTGTTCTGGATACTTAAGTTTCATGTTGCCGGCTCCCTCTTTGGTTTAATGATATGCAGGAAACAGTGGATGTTTCTTTACAGAGAGGCCACTCTGGCTGTAATAGAAGTCATAAGTAGTAGTCCTAAGAGTAAACTGAATTTTGTAATGATATCTGCTTGGTTTTTCTTTTCTAAAAAAAATGTGTTGCAAGAATTATATTTGACAAGATCAGATCTGAGAAAAGAACTTAGTGGGAACTGCTGCTATATATGACAAAATTAGACGTTAACTGTTGTAGCTAACAACATTTTTTGGTGCCCTGAAAATGCTATTCAAAGTTGTACTTCCTTTGAATATAACACATATAGGGGAGAGAATGTATTAGGAAGTTCTTGCAGGTTTTTTCACGTGGTATGTGGGTAGGTTCAGAGAAGTGAGAGCAAGATGCCTCTACCACAGAGGAACAATGAGCAAGTCATCTGGTGTGATAAATATTTTGGCACCGAATTCAGAAACATACATATAATGATTTTTGCTGTTTAACATGAGCAGGACAACTTCTCTAACATTATAGAGGAACATAAGTGGTTCTGCTGAGAGTTAGGAAATCGTGGGATGGGGCAGAGTAAGGAACAGGTTGGTTTTTTTGGTTTGGCTTTTTTGTTTGTTTGTTTTTTTCTTAAGAAGCAACATTGAGGTAAAAGTTCCCAAGCCCTAAGAATGTTCTGTTTCCCAGTTTTTATTAATGCCAAGCAATGCGGCCAGGGTGGCAAAGAAGGACTGGGATTCCTAGACAGCAAAAGGTGATGGAGTGGTTTGGCTAATGTTGACACCTTCAGACTGTTGAGCCAGAATGGGAAGTGTTAGGTCTAATAGAGCAGGAAAGTTTGGCACTGGAGTTAGATGTATTGCAAGAGCTGCTGGCAGCTGGGGTGAAGAAGTAAGACCTCTGGTTCCAGACAAGTACAGGCAGACAAACGTTTAATGTCTTTGTCCTGTGTTTTCTGTTAAAAAAAAATTAAAAATTGATATGTTTGTGGGGATTAGGAGCTGAACAATCTGTAGGTGCAACTAAATACCAGATAATCTTTAGTGCGAGTATGCAAATAGCCTTGTGTAAATATAAGAGTTCAGATTCCTCTGGGAGTAGCTGTCTGCAGGCTTAAAAAGACTGAAAAAATACACCCTGGATGGCGTCAGGAGCAGTTGTGTAGTTTGATAAGCATGTGACTGATGTGCTGTGAACTGGAGATGGGAGGCTGCCTTTAAATCCCCAAGATCGCCTTGTTCCAGGAAAAAAATGAAAAGTTATCTTTAGGATTGGGATATGGTTGTATTCTGTAAAGGGAGAGAGGAAGGTTAACAGGACCCACCTGCCCCTGGCCAGCTCCCTCCAGTTTATATACTGAACATGATGTCCCATGGTATGGAATACCCCTTTGGCCAGTTTGGGTCAGCTCCCCTGGCTGTGTCCCCTCCCAACTACTTGTGCCCCTCCAGCCTTCTTGATGGCCAAGCATGAGAAACTGAAAAATCCTTGACTTATTATAAACATTACTTAGCAACAACTGAAAACATCAGTGTGTTATCAACATTCTTCTCATTAAATCCAAAACACAACACTATACCAGCTACTAGAAAGAAAGTTAACTCTATCCCAGCTGAAACCAGGACAGTTCTCAGCTGAGCAGGCTTGGAGGAATTTAGGAGCTGGAGAGATATTTGTCTGTTGAGCTTAGTCCAGAATTACTGTATTTGTTTGAACATTTTTGTTTCCACTCTTGCAATAAAGCCTGGCCTAAAATTTTGCTAAACAAATCCTCGATTTCTGTTCTATCTGCGTGGTTTTGGGGAAAGGTAATACAGGGCGGAACAGCAGATGTGGCCAGAATTAGTTGTCTTCATGTGGGCAGTATCTCAATGATGTACGAGTGGAACAGCCCCTTGGAGATCTGTTCCTTGGGATGAGGTTAGGGAACTCAAATTGCATGGGGTTCGTGTGGGAACCTTTGCTGACAGGTTTTGGAAAGGAGCCTTCTCTTTTGCAAGGAATGTGTGACCGGGAAACATCTTGTGGCCCTGGGGAAACTCTGAAATGCTGTAGTGGAATCAAAAGAGAAGGTTGACTCCCAGTCTTATTGTGTGGCAGCAAATGAAGCAGCAAACATCACGAGAGGGACTTGCTTGGAGAAAGGGGTTTGACTACATGAGGACTTGAGAGGAGTGATGACTGGGCTAGAGAAGGATTTAGGACTATTTGGGAAGACTGAAGAAAAACTAGAGCTAAAGAACCATAGAGGAAGATGTGAGGTTCCAGAAGGCTGAATGCGTGGGGAGCCAGTGGCTATGGGAAGATCAGAGGTAAGGATAGTGAGCGTCTGTGTGTGTGTGCTTGCATGTGTGGTGAAGGGTGCAGGTGTCTAAATGGAAATTAGCTAAGCAAGGTAGGAGTCTGTTCCTGGATCCAAAAGTCTTAGTTGGAGGGAGAAGGAAGGATGCAGAAGCGGTTGGCACCCTGATACCCTGCCTTCCCTCAGTGGGCTGGAGCAGCACCCTGGGGTGCTTGAGTTACTTTACAGAGCCCTGGGGTGGAGCTGGCCAAGTTCCTGGAGCCTGGCATTTCACAGGGGCTCCAGCTCTGCCCGTCGGACTTCCCTGCGGAGTGTAGGCTGTGTGCAACTGCTCCCGCACTCCCCAGGAGCTGTGTTTTGAGCAGAGGAAATCCTGTATAGCGCTAATGCTAATCACTCTCAAATCAGGAATGTGAAATTTGGGCATGCTTCAAGCATTAATTGTAGTGGCTTAGTTTCCTTATCTGGTAGTGTGGGGATAATACTACCTCATGGTGGTTTTGAGAAGGTCAGTTATTTAATGCTGACTATGCATGCCAAAGAAAACTGGAGGGAAAAGAAAGAGTAAACGTGTAGAAGCAGGATTCGAACAGGGCAGAATAAACAAGGTCTGAGGATAAACCGGCATTGTGTGCATGCATGTTAGTTGAGCGTTGCCTATACAGAGAGCTGAAAGAGGTGGCAGTCCTAACAGGTTGGAAAGAACAACCCTACATCTCAGTTCTTGGCAGGCCATGCACATTAACTGTAAGGAAAACATGTAATGCCCGGGCCATGTGTTGTGCAGGCTTGTTAGAGGGATAACATGACATTGAGGCCTCTACCCTGTTGACTTAGTTGACATAAGGTAATGCATATCCAGGGGAGTGGATGGGGAGGAGCTGAGTAACAGCCTGATTGCCTAGGCCTTTTTTCCAGAGGAAACTGGGCTAACGTAATGTGGACATATAATAAATTTATATTGTAGTGCATGACCACAAGAGGGATTGGACCACTTGAATTTTCACTTTTGCATTTTTGATTCTGCATTCTTTAATGTAGCCTGGTTATGGGTGTTTTACATATGGAGATTTTAGTTGTCTGACTTGCCCATAATAGTTCTGCAAATCTAGTTGAGTAGTGGACTTGTGTCTAGTTTTTCTGCCACAGGTGGTCGTCTTGGTTTCAGTCTCTGCAGTAAAAATAAGGCTGTATTACTACACAACTTTGACAGATAGTTTTACATTTCTACTTGCACAAGAAGTTATGTCTTATTGTTTGCTAGGTAAGATTGTATCAGGCTATGGTATTCTTGCAAGAAATGAGGTCATGTTTAAAGCTTAATTGCAGAAAAAAGATCAGTTTCAGC
>JANZLP010000032.1:17006121-17019297 GCA_026930925.1 Chelictinia riocourii | reverse complement strand
AGGCGCAAGAGCCCTGGGGATCCTGGCCTTGGCTGAGACGGGAGAGCTCGTGGCGCTCGGCCTCGGCACAGGCATGAGTAATGAGGCAAACAGAAACACCCATGCCAAACGTGCTTGGTTAACATGCTTTCAGCAAGCCTGCCAAAAGTCAACTCCCCTTGCAACACAGTTCAGTAAGGGTTATACACATAGCATTAGCAGCTGACACTGCTTAAAGCAATGCTGAAGAGTAAAGACTGAGGAGGATGTCAGATTTAGATTAAATCTATTCCACTGCAGCTTTGTTGGACATGCATTTCTTGAGGTCTCTGGATTCCTGGTCAGCATCTCCAAGATGATTGTCTGGCCTTTGCCACCCCAGCTTTAGCATGAGATCAAGCAGTGAAATAGAGCTCTTCTAGGCCCTTCTCTATTGCCTGGCATTTTGACTGCTAGACACATTGAACTCCAGGAGGAGTTCTGTACTCGGAGACTGGGTCTGAGCAAAGAGACCACTCTCATCTTTAAGATGAAGAGAATTCTTACGTGTGCTTGAAGTGGGAAGCATGCAAAGCTCAGATGAATGCCAGAATTGTTTTTAATGGATTCCAGTGAATGTGTGTGTGATTAGGGACTTTTAGATCTGAACTATAAGGGATGAAGTCTTGACATAAGAAGGAGATACTTTCTCAATCTTCTTCCCAGGTAAGTTCAGTTTGTGGTCCTTTGTTCTGATGAGTTTGGGAAAACAACAGTCTGCTTGTGTTACTGCTGGTTCAGTTGCCACAAGAACTCCCATACAAAGTTGTGAGAGTTTCTGGCAAACTTGGTTTAAGCAGTCAAAGCCGGTAGCTCTGCAAATGAATTACCTGCACCATGGAGAGGGAATACAGCTCTCTGTATATATTCACAGCAATTTGTAGATGCTGCTTGTATCTTCTGTATTTCATTATTAGCCAATAGCACTGCCTGATTTATTTGAAATCTCCTGTGATTAAAAGTCAGCAAAGTCAAGAGGTCCTCAACAAAATTAAGATCCTCTAGAACATGGTCAGTAGCTGTCTGGAGGAATGAACAAATGAGCTGAAAACCAAAATATAATTTAGCCACAATGCAAGTGCCTCTATATCAGCCAGGAATTTTTCATTTTCTTCTATTATGTTTTGTTATGAGCTTTATTCATATTTGAGTCACATGCAGGAGAAGTTTCAGATATTTCATGTCAGACTATAAAGAAAGTAAAAGCAATAACTTCTTCCAAATACCATGTTCTAACCTTCCAGTGGATTGCCTGCTATTATCCCACTGATGAGAAATAGTAGTTCTCTCCAATGTATTTACACGCTGCATCCTTTGAACTCACGGTCATCTGCAAGCATTTTGGGTCCTCATAGAAAGAATCATTCTCTTGCTGTCCTGTAAACAAATTGAAAAATTAATTGTAAACTGAGAGAACAGGGATGATTTTTTTTTTTTTCTTTTACAACCAATATTGTGGAAACAGTTTGAGTGGAGGAAGTGATAAGACACCCAACAAAAGTCTCCCCACCGCGATATTTGGCTCAGGAGTATGTCTTCATTTTTAATTAAGCATGAGTGTTTTCAAGTCTAAATTTGCCAGTCTTCTGTACTGCAAACTTGCGTGAGTGCCAGAATTTGGCTTTCTCTCTGTGTGTGTGTGTGTATGTGTGTATTCAACACAGTGGCACTGGCCAAAACTCTTCTTTATGTGGTTTCTGACTACCAGGCTTGGCTGGAGCCAACTGAGCTCCAGCTCAGCTCCAGCTGCAGAAAAGCCTGAATTTTGCTGAGCACAGTAAATCCAAAGATGGAACAAGACATTCACGTGGAAGTCCCCCAGCACACACAGGAGCGAAGGGAGAAGGCTGTCTTCTAGCACAGTCCAGACGCATTGCAAGCCTCAAAACAGTCCCATCTTCTGCAATTTCCAGCCTGATTTGAAGTCTGGTGCTTCCCTGATGTAATGGTAGTGACAGTCACAAGCAGCTGTGTGCTTGGATGTCCACTCACATCAAATGCAACTAGATTGCATTCTGGCAGAAAGTCTTTAGGAACACTGAGATAGGCAACAGTACCAGACTTTCAGAACTGCTGCCTTATTCACAACTGCCAGATATTCTAAGTCAAGTATTTCATCTTATAAGACATCGTTTTCCTAGTTTATTATGGGACTTTCTACAGACCTATGGCCTGTGTATACCATACTGCAGGACTGATTTTTATTTGAGGGGAGGGGGAGGTTTCAGCCAGCTATGCTCTATATCACAGGGCCTTCAAGGAATCTCCTTGATAAACTAGGTAATATTTTTGTAAAGCTGTAGCCAAAGGACAGTACTTGGCCTCTGTGCAGTTTAACATGCCAAGGCCATATAGGCTGTACACTAAAGGTATTTCTTATCCTATGCAGGCAGTGTGTCTGCACTGTTCTCTGCAGACTCAAGATGAACCAAGAGAGTTCTGTCCATCTCAGATGTTTTCCAGAAGGCTGACTGTGCTTACCTGGATTTCTGATGCCAGGAAAGAACAACATTAAGCCTTTAGACAGAAATAAAGCAAATTTATGATTCTTCTGAAACCCTGTAAGGGGGAAGAGATGAGGGGAAGGAACAGTGATTAAAGTAAATTTGCAGCCTCATTTAATAAGTTATGACTGGGCTCGGGAAAAGCTGGCAGAAGAACATTTCTGAAGCCTTTACAAACAAAACAATCCCAGCTTGATGGGGTAAACTTTGAACCTTCCAGGAATAACTCATATGCTAACAAGGATGCTATATTTTTGTTCCTTCCATAACATCTATGGGTGAATCAAGAACAGGGCTCGCTTTGCCATGTGCTGTATAGACATGTTAGGCTCTTGAGATGGTTCTGAAGAGCCCTTTGGGCAGCAGACATGGGGTGGGTGGGGGGTGACATGAGACAGGGGAAGAAAGGATGTAGGAGGCAAGAAGGAAAAAGAATAGCCTTGGTAACCCTTTAGAAATTGAAAGTCAATTGAAGTTAAGGGTGTTTCCTGAGTTCCCATCGTCTGCCTTGTCTATATATTCTGCATTCACAAATGCTCTTGTTAAAAATGAGCATTTCAAATGGTACGAATCCCCTTGTTTTCTGTAATTGGAAAGCTTTGAATGTTTCTCAGCTTCATATTGTTGAAGATCCTCGGACAAAAGGATTCTCATCTTAGAATAGTCATATATTATTGGTAAATACACACAGTTATCTAGTTTCTTATGTAACTCTCTTCATCAGCATCCTATTCCCAAAGCACACTTCATCCTACCTAACAGCAAACTGACATCCAGAGAAGTAAGGCAATTTGCAGGAAGGTAGTTTGCCTGAGGGGCGAGTCAGGTTCTCTCCATTGCCTGGTTCCTAAAGGGTACATACTTACAGAAAGGATGATGGTGGGATGGGTTGTGACGGCTACCAAGGAAATCCCCTTTCCTTTGGTGCTAGAGAATTTATCCCAGCTTATTACTGGTATTTCTTGCCAAAGGAACCTGTAACACAAAGCTACCTTCAAATAAAAGAAATGGGAATATTCTTGCAATGTGGGTCTTCTGCTTCTAGGAATATTGTGGCAAATGTGTAAAAAGGGTTTGCGTGGCACAGAATTTAAACAGCTTTTTAAAAATCCACCTCAAGTGAAACCTGCGAGATAATCCGGTATTGCGTAGGCTTGCAAGAGTTGGACAGAGGTAAATTTAGCAAGGTGGTTCCCTTGCCAGGCTGTACTCTCTCTGGGAATAGGCTGGTAGGAAATACGCAGTTGAGAAGGGACTGTCAAATTTTTTGGAGGACGACTGTGCGGGTGCAGATTCCTTTGCAGGGCCAGGTCCTGGCTCTGCACCAGGTCACCTTCCACTTGGCAGAGGTTTGCATAGCAGAGCCTGGGTGGGACCCTCTGCAGTAGAGTTAGTTGTTAGGTTTCTTCACTGGGGCTCTCTAGCCTGAAATGTTCCAGCATCTGCATTTCCTGCAAAAATGTGTGAGCACATGCTGTTTTGGGGGAGATACTGGGTATAGTACACTTGTGTGGCTCTCGCCCGTCTTAAAATATGAATTGTTCTATGACTAATGAATTCTCTTAAATTCCTGTAAATAAAAGATGGGAACAGATTTACCAGTGGAAAGCATCCCAGCTCAGCAGCTTTTCTCAGGCCTAGACAACTGCCATTTGATTGCATTACTTTCATTGATCTGTAAATATTGCAAAACATGATGAGTTTAAATTTTCATGCCTTAATGTGAGGCTGTGGCTGCACTACGGGGGAGGATTAGGCTGGGAGCTTGAACACCAACCTTGGTAATTGATAAAAACACCCAGGAGGGATAGGGGAGGTGGCTTCCTACGGTGTAATTTGAGCATCATCAGCTGCATGGCTGGAAATGTTCTTTTCAGGTAAGCAGGTAGAAATAGAAACTTCTTGACTGAAACACGGGAGTGAAACTTTTCCTTTTTGGGCAAAGTAGTGAGAGATGAAGGTAATGGTCTGAACCCCTTTTCTCGCTCCATCCAAAAAAGGGGATAATGGGTCATATTTGTTTTTCTTTCCCTGTTTATGTGATATCTTCTTGATAGGAAACGCTTTGGTTACAAATTTTGGACAGAGCAGAGAAATGAGCTTTTGTTTGTTCTGGCTAAGCCTCTCTCAGGAATGGAGTCATAAGCCCCCAGATAATGCAGGTGGCCTCTTGCTGTATTAAATGAGTCTAAAGCTGCCAACTCCTGGTTGTGCTGGGCTGGCCAGCCCTAAGCCCACTCACATTCATTCATTTAAGCAACTTAGACAAATTTCTTGACCTGTAAAAGAGTCCATATATAGTTCATAGCTTTGCTGGGATGATATAAACCATTACAGTTTAAAGTAAGGATGCTTGCTTGATGCAGAACATTTGCCGTGGTCAGATTATGTTAGCAGTTGTGAGCACCTACCTGGCTCTTTCAGTGTATGATGTGTGATCGTACGATTAGCCTTTTGTGAGCCAAAGAATAATTTTCACATTGGCTGTCTTTTTGTGTAGTTTTTCTTTCCTAAATTGCTTGCATAGTGTGTATAAATCATACAACCAAACGGCATATAGAGCAGACTTGCTTTTTGGTTTGTGAAGATATGAAATATGTAGCCTCTATTTTGCATTCATAACAGTCCGAAAGGAAGACTGTATGCTTTTGGAAAGCATCCTGAAGGTATTTTCAGCATCTTCATTTTTAGGTGTCTGGCTTGAGAGCTTTTTAAAGAATTTCTGCGCTGAAAAATTTATTTGAATAAGCATCAGGATATGGGTAAATTCAGGCAACTGCAGTCAGTAGTGACTTCAGCAATTCTGAGGCCAGAGGCAAGGAGAGCTACAAGACCCAGCGTATGGAGAAGGACTGACACATTAGAAGCAGTAATAGGTGGACCCTGCTACATTAATTCCTCCACCATCATTTGGGGTCTGAGAGGTGCAAGACCACCCTACTGTTTTTAAGGTATGTTTATCACCCAGTCATCAGTATATGTCTTACTCGGCAATCATGGCCGTGTCAGATATAGGTCTACCCTGGTTGTAGGGGTTGCTTACTATCCTCAGGAGTGACTAGGGAGGGCACTTGTACCTCCTGCAAGGTCAAAAATAATGTTTTTTCCCCCATGTATCCAGCAATAGAAGGGGAACAGCTCTAATACCATTTTATTTGCTTCAGGAATGATAGGTGGGGCCCTTACTCAGAAGTATTAGCTGAGAGCAAACCTACATCAAGGTGGCAGTAGATGATGTGGAGTCACCTGTCAATGTACGTACCACTCTTGCAGGCCTTTTGAGGAGTCATGCACAAGGGGATACAGCTTGGTTTGCTGCAGCTGCACTCTATGACATGTTAAAAACCTGTGGGATCAGTGCTGGCTCTTTACGTCCATCTGTGAATATTTTGGCATGGCACTTGCTGAGGGAATTCTCCAGGATTTGGCCTGTTATTAGCAGTTCTAAACCGATGATTGCTCACAAATCCTTTTTAATAGATACAGAGACTTGTGTCTGTTTAATCTAAAAGCTGACTACTTGGGGTTTAGGTAGCAGGGATGGATTTCACCCAAAATGGTTTGGGATGCAAAAAGTGGTGCTCTTTGTTTGGTTCCTAGTATTACTACATTGGAAATACATAGGATTTGGCTGGCTAAGAGGCATGTATAATGCGTACTGGTGCAATGATTGCAGCTCTTAGGGGCTAAGATTGCTTTGCTCTGACCATTATACCTCACTGCATACCGAAGTATGCAAAAAATCCCCTGGAAGTGTACTGCTTGTCATATCTTATCGCTTAATGATGCAGCCAGAGGCAGACCTGACATTAAGGCCATTCTTTCCTCCCAGTCGGGAACACATCTTTAATCCCATCAGAGCAGATGCATTTGGAAACTGCAAAGGGAGCTTGCTCAAAGCTGTTGCTTTGTTACCTTAATGAGCCCATTCTTCAATCAAGGTAGTTTATTCTCTGGGAGCTCAGCTATGGTGTTTGAATACTGGATACTTACGGTGTTAGTCCCCAGCTCTTAACAGCATAATGGCTGAAGACACATATCTCTGTTTTCTCAAGCTGGGTCAACTGGGCAAGGGGAGAGGTGGATAAGATGGAGGGCAACGGCTGAGCTTTGCAATTTAGACTATCTCAAAGAAGGACTCCTGAAAAGCTGAAACCTCATTAATTCGCTTTCCTTCTGGGCAGGACACTAACAAATCATGCCAGGCAAGGAGGGGGGAAGGAAAATAAAGTGTAAAAATTAGTGAATTTGAAGCAAGGACTGCAGCACAATATTGTGCTGACAGTGCTAGGATTCACCTGCCTCTGTCAGCAGCTCTGCCAGCTCCATTTGCTTTGCTTAACTTGGCTTTGCTTGTCTTGTTTTGCCTGGACTACTCCTTTAAAGTAATGGCACTTGGCTGTGGCAGAAGTACCAGGCTGGTGGCATGTAGTGTCTGAGGAAAAGGTCTCTTCTAGAACAGTATCTAATTTTTTCCCCACTCCCCCTTTTACCTAAACTCCTCAGTTTTCAGAAACTAGTCAGGACTAGACAAGCTAGTGTGGGAGTGTGTGCTTATAATTTATATTGAGCCCACACTAGACCCATTGTGTCAAGCCTTCATGTGTTTTCTGTCAAGACTCTCAGGACCTGAAACTGTATGAAAGATCCCCATATTTAGGCCCTGCTAATCAGAGATAGCTCTCAGGTCAACATGGAGAAGCAAAAGTTTTCCTATACCTATAAGCCAAGAAAATGCACTTGACCTGGCCATAGGGTTTCCATAGCCGCCTCCTGAGGCTGCTCAGCCTCCTTGCACTTGCTGGGGAAGTAGAGGATATTGCCAGCCAGCTCTCTGCAGCTCTTGGTGCTCAGCCCATCTTGCGCACTCGTTTCCTATTTTGCAAGCTGTCAAATGCCTGCTTGCATGTTAAGAAAATGTTGCTGTACAGCTTTTAGATAAAATGTTAATGAGTGGTTAAAAATTATCAATAAAAGCATCCAACCATGGCTATGCAAAGAGGAGAGTTAGGGCTTCACCAACACCCAACCTTTCTCACCAAGGAGAATTTCTGCCAGTTGTCCTTCCTGCCACCACCAGCACTTTGAAATCAGAGAGCAGCTGTTAACATGCCCACACGTTGGAGCGGGAGAGGAGGCAGCAAGGCTGGCAAAATACCAGCAGTGCTTATTAGCTGATCTTGTGGATATTAATCTCTTGTAGTCGTGGAGCAGACTTATGTTTTTTCTCCTTTGGGATGCCAACTGTGAATACAATGCTGGATGCAAAGTGCTTCTTGCCCAAACTTGTTTGTCGCTTAACCTGGCTAAAGTTACTCTGTTATACTAAAAGGGAAAATTCTCCATCTTCGGTTTTACTGTTCAGTGAACAAGGGCAAACAGTGATGTCCCAGGCATGTAGGCCATGCTTCCTGCTACTTGTTTTGGAGAAATGCTCGGGGCTTAGAGGTTTGTTCCTCCTCCCCCCAGCTACGCCAGCTGATCTACAAAATGGGGATGAGTGTTTAGCCTTGCATAACAGGTAGTTTCAAGGAGACTGCCCTCATCTCATTTTTAATCATCACGCTGTCATAATGCAAATAACTGGGTGTTTTTGGAGGAAGGTCACTGGATCAGTAACGGTTTCCTCCCAGGAGCTCTGACATACTCGCAAGTGAGATGTTTGCGTGTCTTATCTTCATGCACTTATTGCTTCTGACATGAAAGTGCTTGGGTATTATTTTTAAAAAATACATTTCTTTAGGCCTTGTTTTCTTAAAAAAAGAGGTAACGCTCCATAATTGTGTTCAACAAAGCATCGTATCAAAATTGTCTCCAGTCCACAGACTTGTGCTTCAGTTGCTCTCCTCTTCCTGCTTTAAGAAAGCTTTGCTGTTTCTCATGCCCCAAATATATGACTCACAGGGGGAAAAAAAAATAATCATAAACCCAAATCAAAACAATATTTTTTCATAAATGAAACCAGTCTGTGTGGAAGCTTGGCATCATCACTGATACTGCAAACAAATCTTGTTTATAATAATCAAATAACCTGTTGATGTTTCTGTGCCAGTAAAACAGGTACTCGGGAGGACGGTGCACAGCAAGCACCACCTGTGTCTGCTCCTACCTGAGACGGGTTATTCTGGAGGCTAAAACAGTGTCTTGCACACTGTGGCTGGAACTCTGAATTTCATTCCTCAAAGTGTTTGTACAAACGTGTCCTGCGGGCGATGTTCTTCATACTGCAGAGACCTGGATAGGGTTAGGACAGGGACTGTGCAGATCAGGCTCATGTGCTATTTATTTCAGGGCTGCTGTTCTCCCTCCACAGAGAGATTCAAGCCGATGCTACCGAGGAAGGGCACCTCCCCGTCACTGCAACTCTGTATAGGAGAAAATGGCAATGACCCTCATTTCTGCCTGCCAGGATTGTCTTTCTGGCTGACTCATGCTGAATTGTGCTCCAAGGTGGTGACACGGGAGCACTAATGAGCACAAAATGTGTCCCTTATGGGCTTATGCTGGTTTACTGCTCTGCAGCACAAGAACAAAAGCGAGTTCTGCTAAGGCTTTATCCTCTCCAGCCATGGGGTTTACGCACAATACACGGCACAGGCGGTGTGGGTGGAGGAAGGTGGAGGTGGGAAGGTGCGAACTAAAGCAAACATTTTGTTTCCTTCATCGTCTTACACCCAAAGAAAAACTCCAGGAACTATATAGAAATATACTTTCTCTTCTTGAATATTTGGGTCAAAACCATGACTTGGATTGCAGAGAGCGTGAAACTAAGACTGGTGCTTTGGATCAGATGGCAATATATCTACCCCTGTACCTTTTGACAGGGGTAAGTACTGGAGGAATTAAACCAAGGTTTTCTTTTCCAGACACCTGAGCAGACTTTCTATGTAACTGTGTGTGGTGGTTCCTGATAAATACAGTGCTTATCTCCCACAATCAGACACACACAGCCTACACCCTATACATACACTGCCCAACAGGTTTTCACCAGATTCTAGTCTAGGTAGGAGGTAACACACTGTCTTCAAAAGACTGGACTTTCCATCCATGAATTTGTGGCTGCATGGAGCTCTTTCGTTGGGAACCGCTATCATGTTTGAAAAGATGGGAAACAATTACTCACTTGCTGACACAGAGGAGGTAGTGCTGAAATTTCTGTAGATCCAGTATAAATTTTCCTTCCTCTTCCACTTATCTCTCTTCCAGGCTTAAATCACCTGGCCTGTCTAATGGCTCATCCCTCAGTCTTGCCTTGCTGTCATTCCATGGACTTAGGCTCATCCTATGCTTTTTTTAGACAGTATGATCCTAATCGATGTTGTGGGTTTGTGTGGAGGTTGTTGATGGAGTCTGGGTTGTTTTAAACTGGATCCCAGGAACTGTGGACTGGTTTCATGAATGTTCCCACCACAGTACTCGGTTGGCTGAACAAACCTGAAATCCCTTGAGTTCATGCCCTTGCTTAGGGCCCTCATGGTCGGTGAGCGCCAGTGTTCCCCACTGCCTCTGTTTTGGGGCTTCTAGTGCCAGATGCATTAAGCAGAAGGTCAGATGGAGTGACCCACCTAGTCCCTAATGCTTTATAAAGAGTATCAAGGCAGGCAAAAAGCTGAGTGGGAGCTCCCTTTGAGTCCTTGAAAAGTTAATGGTTGTGTCATGTAAAAGACCACACATTTCAAGGCCTGGCATGCGAGTTGCCTCTTGCTAATTAGAGTCAAGGGAGGAGAAACCATTGCATCAGAAGTCCAAGTCTTTATACATTTATTTACTATTGTTTTGCTGGCTTTTAAACTATTTGCTAGTACTCATCCCAAATTCATGAAGTACTATAAATACTCACAGAGAAAAACTTCATTATTTTTTCATAAAGGACAAGAAATATAGTTTGGAAATTCAGTTTAGTAATCATGCTTCCAAACAACTGAGTGTTTACTGGATTCCCATTAAAAGCTTGTCAGATGGTGCCTATGTTCTGAGCCCTGGGTGGGCTATTCTGACTGCAAGATGGAAAAGTTAAACATTTCTAATTAGACATATTCCCATATGTGAGAGACAATCACCCTCTGAAGTTGTACTTCATAAATTCTCTGAAGACTGTGGGAAACGCTCTCTACCTATTACTACCCGCCAAGCTACATGTTTGATTTTTAATCTCAGGTCTTCCTTTAGCTCTCTTCATGCTGCCAGACGAAATGATTTTGGTATTAGTAGGAACTGAATTCTGCCCATTTGCTAGTCATAGGAAATGGCTGCTGAAGGTCCCTATCTCCGATGATCAGCAAATAGCTATCTAGGGTATCCTTCTCCCTCCAGACATAATCAATTCTACTTTTGCCATTCCTGACATACCAATTCCTTGACACTGTGCATAAACTCTGCAAGGGGACCCCAAAACTTCGTCCCCAAGCCATCAGCTGCTTTGCTGAGTGTTAGAAATGTCAGAGCTATGCCAGCCTGAATTTTCATCTGCTATAATTTAAATTTACTACTCCTTGCCCTCGCCACCCCAGATGTGGAGAAGAGTTTATTTCTACTGTCTCTTTAGCTGCCTTTATATATATGTGAACATGACCCTGTGTCCTCTTCGGTTCTCTTTTCTAGGCTAAACTTTCTCTGTGTTTCTTCAGAGGTCATATTTTCTAGATATCTTCATCATGTGGTCTCCTCCAGGCTCTCCTCAGTTAGCCAACATCCTGACTGTATTGTGGTGTTGCAGATGGGAAAATCCCAGCCTGGCCTCGTCACTGGTGAATGAGGTGGAAGAAATATCTTGCATCCTACAGGCAGTGGTCCTATTTGTGTCTGCTGCAGTGAGACACAACTGAGTCAAAGTTCTTTTACAGTTGGAAGTGAAGTCTTCTAGCCTAAGAAATTATTGACTAAAGCTCTCAAACTCAGTGCTTATGTGTCCTTAAAATTTTGGGCAAACTCCCATTCGGATAATAACAAACTTGGGCTGGTGGAAAACAGGTGCTTTTGTTTCTTGCTTGTGGTGACTTGGTACAAGGCCTGTTGTGGTGATGGAGGGCATTGCTGTTACCCTTAGTAGACTTTTACCTCAGCCATAATCTGACCCAATTTTTCATGAACATCCTTTTTTTTTTTTTTTTTATTACTGCACTCATTATACCCCCTTAAATGACATTTTAAACTTTTTTCTGAGTCATCAAGTAGGTTTTCTCCCCTCCCACCCATTTGTAGTATTTTCTAGATACTCACTTAGGTTAATGCTCAATATTTTAGGTTCCAAAATTAATAATCCCCTGATAAAATATTCCAGTTTAAATTACTCCTTAGGCTTAAGGCAGATGTCATGTGTGAGTCATAATGTATTGCCACCACTTTGAGATGAATATTATTCATAATGTCACATCCAGAAACATCAAATTATCTGCTGAATATTTAGACATGAGTGTATATTTAGTAACTAGAAAGAACAGATATAAATGAATGTTCCAAAATGTTGTTATTGTAGTGATACTTGTTAGGTGTTTTTATTTGTTGGCTGCAATGTAGTCATTTAAAAGAATCTGAATTATTTTCAAAAGTCAAATGGATAAGACACTCTTAATGGAATATTTGTAAACATTTTCTAAACTAATTTTCTTGTAAACTGGAAGAACATTGCTATATCCCTCAGCCACCCCTTTTACAGCTTGGTCTGTACTAAGCTCGCTTCAGTACTAGGCAGTCTGGGAGAGAAGAGGTAAATGTTCTGCTCTGTCACTGTCCCGTTACCAGTTTTCAGGATAGTTCTCAATGTCTTGGCTTCTCTAGGCTGCCTTTATTCCAAACTCTTCTATGTATTTCTTTCCTATATCAGGTTTAATGTCCAGCCTGTGCAGTGCTGGATATCAGGTCTGGGTTATGGAGCAGACTCCATATTTCACACATCGTTTCCATGCATTCATGTTTTTAGCACCGAAGAGACCCTTACACCATTATCTGATTGCCCCCAGTAAAGCACGAGCTGTGCGCAGCACCTGATGTGGTCGCTCCTGATCTGAGCAGAGTGAAGCACTTGGTATAGAAGGCGTGAAGGCCAAACTTGCATAAAGTTAATTAAAAAAAACCCACCAAAATAAACGCAAACCCACTGAACTTAGTTTTATTAGCTAGTATAGTGAAGCAACAGGTTGGAATGACTCCTGGGACTAGGGTGTAATCTTGGTTCCATAGACAAGTAGCTACCAATAAATGTATGCCAATAAAACCCCCTATGCTCTTAGCTTTCTTGCAAAGAGCCTGTTACCTTTCCTGTCCTGGAGAAGAGGGAGCAAGGGATTGCTGGGGTGTGCCCAAACCCTCCGAGAAGGTAGCTTTAGCTGCCTGTTCACTCAACCCACATCCCACAGAGAGGGAGAGGCACTGCTGCTGGATCATGGCCAGCAGATCCTACCGTCAAGCTTCTGACATGTCAGCTTCTGCTTGTGGAAAACTCCATCTGCAGGTTTACAGGCTGTGATGTCTAAAGACAGATTGGCACCGAAAGCCAAGCGGTGCCCCTGCCAAAGCGCTGACAGTTGGAGAGTGTTAGCAGCATCCCCCAAGCATGCCAAGGTTTTGAAATTAAAACCAGTTTTACCTAAAGCAGCAATCCAGAGTCTGAAACGTTCATGTCTCCTTCCCTGGGGATCTCACCTGTCCAAGTTGG
>JANZLP010000032.1:16873320-16886428 GCA_026930925.1 Chelictinia riocourii | reverse complement strand
AAACTGGCCAACAGCGTATTCCATACCATGGGACGTCACATCCAGTATATAAACTGGGGGGCAGTGGGGGCGGGGGATCGCCATGGATGATCTCCATGCGCTGCTGCCCATACAGGTAGTAGTCCAGCTCCTCGGCCGTGCACCGGAACCGAGCGGCACCACGCTCCCCGCATTTGCCGCCGCCGGCCCCGCACAAGTCCTTGCCCTGCAGGGGAGCGGGCGCTCCCCCGGCCGGGGGCTCGGAGCTCTGCAGTGGCCCGAAGACCTGGAGCTGGGTCACGGGCAGGGAGGTCAGGCCGGCCAGAGAAGCAGCCGCCGCGGCGACGCAGGAGGAGGTGGAGGAGGACGACGGAGTGGACGAGGAAGAGGAGGAGGAGGCGGAGGAGAGGGAGGCCGGGCGGTGGCGGAGGCTGTCCGCCGGGGGCTCGGCTCTCTCGGGTGGCTGGAGCTGAGCGAGGGCCCCGCTGCCCTAGACTGGGCCCATACCTGTAAGGGTTTGCACCCCACTGGAGATAATCCCTACGGACCTGAGGACAGTTTATGCCTCTTCTGTCATGTCTGAGCGCAGAAGAGACAGAATATTTGTGCCATTAACAAATGACTGACTCCAGAATAAAAGCTCAAGCTTCCTCTGCCCACAAGCAGTATAAGACTGGACGTGGTTGTTCAAGGCAGCCAGGTACTCACCCTCCTAGCTTTCACATTTATTTATTCTGACTGCACAAATTGTCCAAGTAGACTTATCCCTGCAACTCTCCGGATTTGCATATGTGGCTGCAATAACTGTGTATGCAACTGAAACACAGCTCAGTTCTGCAAAACACTAGCTTTACACATTGTTTTCCTAACCCATTCTTAACTGAGATTCTTCGTTTTACATTGTGAGCACACACTACATTTGTTCTCGTTAATTAAACAGCATAACTAAAATGTATATTGCAAATATAATAATCTGACTGTTCTTTCCTGAAATGGTTTTCTGTGCACCAAGGAATTTTAAATTAAAAAAACCAAACCGAAATCTAGTTGTGTTTGGCCACATGTAGCCATGTTAACTTATAAAAAGGAACAAATAATGACCGATTAGCACTTATGTTTCCAAAGTTTTTGTGCTCTTCCATTTTTCTGTTCCCACGCTACTGAGTCTGAACTACTTCCCTACAAGCCTGCGCATAGCAAAGTATGAGTAAACATTTTCAGAATACATCTCTCACCCTGAGGATCCACACTTGATTTTGATATAAAATGTTATTAACTTTAGCTCCTAGTACAAAAGGTCTTGATCAATAATTGTTTCTACCTGTCTATCTTATTTCTGTGTATCTTCTAAGACACTTTTGGGCTGCTGCCAATCCATTTTGGCTTGTAAGCACATAACAGTGTATCATACACCTCAAATCTGTGTGGGTTTATCTTATCTTTTCATTAGGTAGAAGATGGGGGTTTTTTATCTACATAGATTAGATTAGTTTAAGGTCACCCTGAGAAAAGAAAAGGAAAGAGAAGGGAAGGGGGAAGGGGGAAGGGGAAAGAGGAAAAGGGAAAGGGGGAAGAGGAAAGAGGAAAAGGGAAAGGGGAAAGGGGAGATGGGAAAAGGGGAAAGAGGAAGGATAAAGAAAGGGGAAAAGAAAAAGAATAAAACAAAATGACAGAAAATGGAACCCCACATATTCTAACACAAGTCATCTTGTCACCACACCTAGCCACCTTAGCCATCGTACTGATTTTTAAAGTCTAGGAATACAAGAAACAGAACCAGACAAACCTAAAGGGGGTCCTCTGAACACCTGCACATACACTATCTCTTGACCATTCTTCAAAAATACATTGTCACCATTCAGCCATAATATTCAAAAGGTCAAGTAGTATGACCAGATGATCCTAAATATTTCATTCCGTGTTTAATTCTTGAGGAAGCAAAATCACTGCATGTTTTTTTCTTTATTCCCTTTATTGACTGCAGTGGAAATACCATCAGGTGTGAAAACAGCACAGAGACACAGAAGTTGGTAGTTCCTGATCTTTTCTCTTGGAGTGGGCTATTTGTAAGATTTTGTAAGGTGATTTATAAATATACCAAAATAACTAAAGGAGGGAAAAAGTCACTTATTCTGTCATCAACTCAGTTAATACTAAACCTGAAAGCAAGAAGTATCACCGTAAGGGTGACAATAAATAAGGTGACCTCTGTGAATTCCCCAATGACACCATGCTATCAATAGGAATATTTAATATACCATTGCTCGTACAGTCTTGAAAGCAGTCATGGGGCTCTGACTCAGATGGGATTAAGAGGGAAGTGGCTACCAACGTACTAAGAAGGCCGAGGGTGTAAGTGGGAAGCATGAAGACAGACCCTAGAGACTGTAGAATCAGCAAAAGTTAGTTTCAGTAAGAAATAAGCATTCTGGTGTCTTGGCAGTCATCAGTGGCTCTGTATCTCATCCATTCATTCAACTCAATCTTAGAAATAAAACTTCCTTGCTGCATTCCTTTACTTGTTAAAAATCCTGAATTCAATGTATTTTCATCACCCATGGTGGATTACCTTAGTGATAATGCACCGCAGGGGGCCTATTTACTGATAGCTATGATAAGAAAAATATAACTTTCTGCAACACTATTGTGAATGTATTTTGAGGGGAAGCGATTCCTCAAATAAACCAATTTGTGTCAATCCCCCAGGATGCTTCATCTCCATTGCTCCCACTGCCCAGGTGGGGGTGGTGAGCTTGTGCAGGCCAGAAGGGACTACAAAAATACCTGTCTGGTCTGTTTTCTGCAGAAAAAGACCTTTCCAAAGCACCTTCCCATAAGGTGCTTACCCTCCCAGAAAAGCAGGATCTGCTTAGGAAGGAAATGCACACCAAGTGTGTAAAGGGAGTGCCTCTGCACACAAACTAAAAGTCTTAGGGTGTCTCCCTCCCCTCTTCCTCAGACACAAATTAGTTTAAAAAAAAATATTGGTGGAAGGTATGAGACTAAGTTATTTAAGTTATCAAACACAGGGGCAAACCATTTCTGACCCATTCTGTCTCTGCAATTTTTGTGAGACCCACTGAAGTCTGTCATGGGTAAATGGGTTCCCTTAACTCTATTTCCTTTTCTTCCCTTCTAGTGCTTTCTGAAATAAGTTTCCTTTTCTTTGGTTTATTAGATTTGCCTGAACCTGGCTTTGTAACATCTTAAAGTGACCAAGACCTCCCCTGGTTATTATTGCGGGCTGATGTGCTGCGTGCAGCTCACTGCTGTTGCCCATGAAATATTCCTCGGTGCTTGCCCTGCAAGAAGAAGAGGAGGTTCTGGTAAGGTAATAGTCCGAGAGACAACTGGAGCAGTGCCCCATAGCAGTGTGTGAAAATAGGCCTATTGTATTCCTCTAAATTACATTTGAAATTCCATTACTGAAGTGGCTGGTCAGAAAATGGAATTTTCATTCTGCAGGAAACTTACAATTTTATTTTCAAACCAGCACTAGAAGTCAAATTAAATACCGTCTGAAGTTTGGGAAATTTTTTGTTCCTGAAACATTGAAATTACTTTCTTGAAATGCTTCGTAATGGTAATTTAGAACATTTTGCTCTTATTTCTACTTGTCATAATAGTAGCTAAAATTATTCTATTGAAACAAAATGATTTAAGTGTATCACAGTGAAATGTAATTTCCCACTGAAAGGACTGATGGAATTTGATACCTTCCTGCAAAATTTCCTGATTTTGTCAAAAAAGCACTTACTGTTGTAAAACTTGAACAAGCAGCCTTTTTGGACTTGCTTTTATTCCATTGTCATTTGTGATATTTTCTGTAAAAACAGAAAAAATATCAAAGCCACAGAACAGAAAGGCAGGTTTGGATGTCCTACCTTTAGATAACCAACACAGAGAAAGGAATCAGGGGTTTTGATCTGTGTTGAGTGTGACTTTCTGTTCAGCTGACCTAATTATTTAGTCTCACTGAGTTCCCTTCCTCCCTTCATGGTATCTGTCTAATCATGGGGACGTAAGTCTAGCACATGATGACAGGAAAATCCATTAAAACTTTGTGATGACCATCTTCCTTCTCTTCTTCCTTCTAACGTGGAAGATATGAGTTTTTGCAGCACCAGCAAAACTCTCAGCTGTGGTACCAGACCTGAGAAGATATTCTCTCTCCATCCTGACTGGACTGGTAGCCAGGTCTGCTGCACTCAACATTTTTAGCAATGCCTTAGAATCTGGCTCTGCACAGGATGCCTCCGGTTCCCAGGAGGCCTACAATGTGCTTAGTCTCTGCTCAGCTTTCTCTGATAGAGGCTGTGACTGTACTTATTTCTTCTAGAACTGAGCTCAAAGGGCTGTAACAGCTAGAGAGGGTTATGTGTAGGGGTGGAGGAGATGATAGCTATTAGATGCTGTTTCAGAAACTGCTTCTCTTTCTGGATAAACTTCTTCCCATCTGTGTTTCTTGAAGACCAGTCAGCCTTTGAACTACTTGGGAACTATAAATGATAATCCTTTGCATCATGTAGGCAGAGGGGCACCATTAATGCTTACAGGGGCTCTTGGATAGGAAGATCCTACCCACATAGAGTTACTCACCCGCCTTTGCAAGCGTGGCAGCTCTCTAACACTAATACTCCTATTACTTCTAACATATCAACTTTGTTAGGCAGGGGCATAAAGCCCACATTATTAGCATCCAAGATACATTTCTATTAATAGCTGTTCACCAGTTCTTAATTAGATAGGCATATATTGAACATATGTAGCTGAATTAAACTAGACTGAATAAAGAGCTACTATCAGAGCTACTTTCCAGATATTTAACTGGATTTTCCATTGTTGTCTTGTCTTTATAACTACAAAGAAATTTTCCTTAGGATGCTGCCTTGACAAAATACAGGGCTCCTATAGAGAGATAATAAATAACCTGGCATACATTTCCCCCCACCCCACTCCCTTCTGCATGATTGAATTTTTCAGTACCTAATAACAGTTCTTGCCAGCACAGCAATATCATTTCTAAATCTCAACACACAGAAAAAAAGTAAGTTTAGACAATATTGAAGTGAAGCAACTAAAAGTTGGAATTGAAGTCTTGGCACTGAGTACGAAGTCTGCCATTTATTCAACTTCTAAAACATCCCAGGCTCCATTTCGGAACAGGCTATTGTGGATATTTTAATTCAATGTCTGAGGACTTTGTGACTTCATTCAGGGCTTTTAAAAAGTCTATTAAATGTTCCAGTTTCTTTTGCAGAATTCACAATTGTCCTTTGTGACTGACTGCTTTTTTGTTATTGGGTGGGTTTTTTTACCTCCAGCCTCAATAATTCATACCTGTTAAGTGCTGACTGATTTTTTTAATGTCTTGAAGAGCACTAAAATTTCAGCCAGGTTCTGTAGATAACTTGTTCGTGCTATGAAAATTCATAGGATTTCCAAAAGACCTGGCTTGTTCCCACTCATGATGCAACTGTGCCAACTGATTTTAACACTTTTGACAGACATACAGTGATTGGTGAAGGCAGGCGAGGGAGAATAATATATCACCAGAGTATAGGATCAGTCAGCTATAGCAACAACAACGAAAACCAGCAAAGCTGTCCTCAAACTGAAATAGAAAGTAATGTTTTCAAAAGTAGACACTCATTCCTCCAGTGGGAGTCACTTGCTCAGGATGCCATGCACCCACGTTTCATATACCCAAAAGGGATATCGTAACATAAGCTCCCTGGCCAATAAGTATTTGTGCTTTTATAACACTCTAATATTACTCAAACTAAGTGCTGGACAATGCCTCAGAAATGCCTGTACGGCCTCTAACTTTGCTTGCGTCAAGAGATTTTATTTGCTTTTGTTACACAAGCCAGTAGTTGAATTCACCTAAATGTGCCAAATCAGGAATGCTGGAGTGAGATTTCTGCAGGAACTTCTCGTCTCTTTGAGAAGTGTCACACCAAGTTGGGGAGGGGGGTTAGCACGGAGGTTTGCTGCATCATCTACATTAATGTGAAAGGAAGTGAATAATGAAATGACTCAATGACTTTACCGATGGAATTAAACACTGTGACGAGAAACAGAAAGTGCTGGAAGTGAACAGACAGTTCAGGAAATGGGCAAATACATGAAAAGAAAACCTGTCATTTGTCCATAGGTATTAACTTCAGAAGAGACTGGCTAGGTGGGGGCATAGTAGCTATTCTAATGAGAGATCATGAGACACCTCAGGAAAAGTTCATCTCATACCCAATCTCTTCAGTCAAGTCTTCAGTTAAATGTATTTTCACTCCTGTTGTAAATCCTTAATAATAGATATGTGGGTTTCACAGTGCTAAACAGAGGAGGGTTGGTTGTCCTTGTGCAGCAGGCAAATGAAAGAGAGAGGTATGACTTGTGCTATTCAAAAGGTCAGCAGCAGACCTGAAACTAGACAGCAGATCTTCTGTTTGTGTCTCTAACCACCGGGAACTGATGCTTTTTTTACTGCTTGTATCTTGGGAGATCACAAATGAAAACAGTAAAAAATAATACCACAATGAATTTACATGTTGCTATTATATGGAATTACACAGTGAGTGTTTTAAGACAACAAAGCTGATCATAATTAAACTAGTATTATAAAGACATTCCATGGCTCTTGGGCTGTCAGTTGTTTTAGTGTCAATCTATTAATTGACACTATGAGATTAATTGACCATACGAGAGAATCTGCCTCAAATTTATACTGTTGTAATCAAGATTGAGAGCTATCCTGTAATGCTGCATTCTTGCCTGAGTCTGTAGTGTTTGAAATACAGTTTTACTCTGAAATGGACAGCTGCATGCTACTGTTGGTGCAGATTTAGCAATTTAATAAAAGATCTGCATGTTTCCAATTAGTATGCGTTATCTTTTGAACAAGAAGATATGAAACTAAAAGCTTTGGTCCTGAGTGCTGGTTGTGAGGCATGCATTGGTTCGTATCCTGATGAAAAGAAAATAGCTGGGGTTGACTGCCCACTCAGGCTATCTGTGCAGAGAGGTAACAAATGCTTCTTCAGCATCTGTTCTTCAAAATCGCAGACAAGTAATGGTGGAAAAGAGCATCTATGCTTCTATTGTAAGACAGTCTCAATTTCTTTTCTCCAGAAAACGCATGACCCAGTAGAGCACCCTTGTCTAACAGGACCCTTTCTGCTTGGCAGCATTTTGGTGTGCTTTCAGAAGAATCTGAATATTAACTATAGACATCATATCAAGGTCCTTGGTTTGCTTTGCCCCAGGCCATTATGTGATAGGACATTTATATTGAGGTAGTCTTCATATCCAGCAATGTACAAAACAATGATGTGGGTATAGTGGGTGTTCATTCAGACTATTGACTTTGCAATCCAAATAAATGTGTGCCTATTTAAAGTGGGCTCAGTTCAAGAAAGCTTTGGTACTAGTCTACACAGAGGCTTAACCGCCTGCATGTACAGCATGATGTCTTAGCCACTCAGCTTTAAGAACTTTAGATCCTGGGAATTCATAGCATAGCACTGGGATACACAGAGGAAAACTAGAGGTTTGCTAGAGTAAACCACACGGTGCTGAGGCCATCGCTGATTTTCTGCTTGTGGCAAAGCCAAAAGTCCTGCAGATGCTATTTGGCTGAAGTGACCAACAAGCTCACCCCAAGTACCCTCCTTAGAGGCTAGAAGTCTGCTGGCGAGGATCGCTGAAGTTTCTTAATTTCTTTTCTCCTGGCCTTTGATTAACAGACTGTCAGGGCTGTTCTTAGCTTACAGCCCTGCATCACTGGCAGGTATAAGCAAGACAAATGTTGCTTTGAATGAACATGACTGGGGCAGTGCAGTCAATGGTGACCCCAAGAATCGAATGGATGTGTCATTGTCAATATATTTGCTCAGAGCATGAGCACTTCAATCCATCAAGGTGGTAGCCCATATCTAATAGAAGCAGAAGGCCAAGTGGTGCCTTGCTACAGGATATTTTCAAAGACTGGAGCTCAAATGTTTGTGTTTCTTGCTCACTCTGGCTTTGTGACTAGTAATCCTTGAAAACGCAAGTGAAATGTGTCACCTAGTGTGAGGAAAACAAGCTTCTTGCTGACCACAGGGCCAGCTGGTTGCAATGATTTCTGGAGTGCTTTGCAGCCCTCCAGCTGGACTTCAGTCAAAATCTTGAGTCATTTTTTAAAGGAACAATTAATGGACTCTGGTCAAACTGGACTGCTCACAGGGCAGCCCTGGCACAGCCAGCAATCTGCAGAGGATGAGGCAGAGCAGAAACACTCAGAAAACTAAGGAATCTCAGAAACTTCTTAGATAAAAAAGCTTTTGACACACAGAAAAAGTAGATGCATGTCATCACGCTTCTAGTCACTCCTATGAATATGGGAGAGGCTAAACATCCTCCAATTTGTTTCCAATATAAAAAGTCTCAAAACTCAGCCTGTAAAAACCCAGCCAACCAGAGCTTCAGAAGCTTATGATACAAGCTCTTCACAGAGCAGCTAGGAAATTAATCATGAAGCAAGTTTCTTAAAAGCCACAGCTTTCAAAGATGTATTCCCCAGCAAGGCAAGATGTCAAGCAACATCTGCTTGCTTGAGGAAGCTTGTGAACTGCTGGAAGAACCTTTCTGCTGTTCTCTTCCCACAGTACCATAGGACTGAAGTATAAAGCTTTATACATAGGGAGATGTATTCACTCAAGTTAGAATTGATGGTAACTAAATTAAACAGTCATGACATTAAAATACCAGTATTATGAATGAGCTGCATTAAGAGAAATACAAAAACTTGAACAAAGAAGCCTATGGTCTATTGTGCTGTTAGACTCTTTTCAAGGGGAAAAAACGTAAAAAGGGGCAAGTAAGGTATAGATGTCCAGTGAAATCCAGGCTTCCCACATCTTACACATGGCAATAGAAATAACTAACACTAAGGTGGGATAGGAAATTAGTGACTAGATTGTGGAGGTCCATGGCAACACTGCCCTGACCTACTATCTCAACCACAGCAAAGGTAAGGATAATTTCCAATCAAGCTCTGTGCTTGAAACAGTCTTTCATGTCTCTCCTCAATGCTCTGCAATCTTCCTTGCTAACCTCTACAGATCTGCCTCTCAGACAGCTTACAAGAAAGGGCTCTCAAAGAAAATCAAAAGCATGCTAAGCTAAAAATACCACAAAGGACTGTTTGCACTGTTGCAAAACAGATGAAGGATTCCTGCAAAACAGTCCCTAGTACAGAGCAGTCTGTCACTGCACAAATTATTTTTTTAATGGTTTTAACTGGCAGAGTGTGAGCAGCTGGCCTGAAGAGTTCAATTTTTAAAAAATGAAAATATGCAATACTAGAAAATAAAACTAAAACTGCAGACAGCATGACCCCTATTTATAGGCACAGAGCAGCAACAGAGTGGAAGGTCCTAGCTGGATGTATGCTGATAACTTTCACACAGAGTTCAGAGCAAAGGAAACCACCTACATAGACTGCTCAGCACTTCTGCAAATTTTTGCAGAAGGAAACTTCAAGAAATGAAAGGTATAAGGTATTTTCCTTCTACTCAGTCAAGGGAAAGGAAAACCAAAGGATATAGTGGAAGCTGATGTAAAGTCTTGCAGAACCCCCCCATAGGTGGGGTTACTGAAAGCTGTTTAGGGAAAGAGACGCTGAGGATGCCAGACAGCCTTTGAGAAGTGGAGCACTGTTGCACTCTTTGGAAGAGGTAGGATTGGAAGCCACATTTGCAGAGATCTGAAATGGGGAAGATGAATAAAGAACACTGAAAAGCCTGCAAAATTTGGGAGCTACTGTGCAGAAATGGAGAAAAGATTTAAGACTCATGTTACTGATAGCTACGAAGTGAGGGGAAGGTGGGCTGCAGCAAGGTTTGACATTTAACAGAGCAGGAGATTTGACCAGAAATGGAGCAGAAAAGAAAGGCAGCAGTGCTCTTGAGTCTGACACTATGATGCTGCTCAGGAATATAGCCATATAGTCAAAAAGGAAGGTGTCCCTAGTACTACCTCTACTGCAAATATTCCAGTTCCTCTCTTTAGTGCTCCCAGTCCCCAGTCAGATTTACCTCAAACTGTAGTGGAGTATTGCAGCGACTAGCAGCCAGAGAAGGAATTGGTGAGAACATCATGCCATAACCATTGCGACTCTCCTCTTCTCCTGGCAGTGATGAGCAGGGTGTAGCCAGCTGTGGGCTCACTGAGCCAGGAACCGAAGGGATGGGAGGTGGAGGGGTGACGGGAGACAGTGGCCTCAGCAACTTCTTAATGTTCTGCTCCATCAAGTAGCGAGACTTCCATTTCTTCAGAGGACTCAGCAAGTCTGAAAAACAAACTAAGCTGAGGACAGGGCTGAACCATTAACCTTAACCATGTGCAAATCACACGCTGTCTCTGTCCCCCTACTCCCAGCCCAAATGGAGCCCAAAAGTCTCCAGTGTGACTATAAAAGATTCCTAAAAATGAAGTACCTCTGAAGTACTTCTACACCTCTCTTGAGGCATGTCTAGATACTGATAACAGAACAATAAATAATCAGGAACATACAGTGAACAAGGAAAGGAAATATTTTCAACTAGAAGTAAGCACAAAAGGGAGCCAGGGAAGACAGGAAGGGGTAAAAAGAAGAAAGGGGAGTGGAGGAGAGGGGTCAGAGGACATGTCATTGCCACTGTGCTACGAACAAATCACAAGCACCTCAGTTATCATTACCTGAACCTAACAGTTCCCTACAGGCTACATCAATACAGCCCAAACACATTTCGCTCCCACAAAGGATTAATGTCTTTCCCTCAGGCCTACCCCTATTCAAAATAGTATCTTTTTTTGATGCTCAGTGTTAAAAGAGAAAAAAAGTATTCAGTAAATTCTGCAGTTCAGTTGTTTGCTTCTTAAGGTCTTGCTTGGAGATGTGCATTTATTGGTTCTGGCATTCTGTTAATTTGCTATTCATCTAACTTTTCAATAATCAGTTCTGTATTATCTGTGTGTTGTCTAGCTTCCTGTCTGTCATCCTTGGAAAACTGACCCCTGACTGGGCAGATCTTCACCCTCTTTCTCTGTAGAAAGATTCAGACACAATATTTAACCATTCTGCTGCTTTACTCACAGATTTTAGCTTCTCCATCTTTGAGACTTACTTAATCCTTTGCTTATTACATACGTGCCTGTGAGACTTTGCTATATCTTCCTATAGTCAGTAGATATTTAGTTGTCCATCTAATAGCATCCTGCTGAAAAGAGATAATATTGTACCCTTCCCCTCCATTGGACAAATGATCACATGGCACTGAGGTTGATGATGCAAGATAAAGTGATTATCTTTTCACAGGAAAATACTGAGAAACTTTACACATTCTCGAGCTAGAATTGGGTCTGCAGAAGCTTGAATGAATGGCAAAGTAACATTCCTACCTGCCATAAAGCTGTGCCATCAAGCAGCAGTACACATTAAAATATCATGCTGTACAGCTGCCTTTGTTACTCAGCAGCTTCCCCAGTTTCACTCAAGCGCCCACGCTGCCCTGATGGTGCTGAGCACTTACCTGTGTCATCTTTGCAGATGCTGGAAGAACTGCTGTTCTCGTTACTTTGGTATAGACATTGGGTTCTGTTCTCTTGCGAAGCTGGTGAGGTCTGAGTCATCCCCTCTTCCAGGGCTTGTTTGATCCAGCGCTGAAACAGAACAAGAACACATAAACATGCAACCCCTCCGGTACTTTCTATGTAATCTTGCAGGATGCACTCAAACTCCTACACTTCTGTGCAGCAGGGCAGACTGCTCAGAACACTGATATTACCTCCTTCGCATGTGCTCAGACAGGAACCTGTTAGAACACAGCTGTTAGCACTGAGTCTACCACCTACTGTGATGGGGCTGACTACGTGCTCTTGATGAGATGTATTCTGGGGGATCGGCAGTCTTCAGGAATAACACAGAGATAAGTAAAGAGCAAATTATAAATAGATAAAATGCAAAACTCTGGCAGCTAAAAATATTAAAAGCAATCTTAATTAAAAGAAAGGGAGATAAATATGATATTATCTTAAACCCCTGTTTTTTGCAAAAAAGCTGTTTCCTGCCCATGAGCACAAACACAATCCCCCTAAGGCATATTACAGTTTAACACAGATACTGCTCTAACAATTCGAGCAGAGAAACGGCTGAATTTAATCACATAACAATTCTTCCAGGACTGCGCTTGCTGCCAGAAACAAAGAGCAAAAAAATATGATAAAATGCAAGCAGCAGTTTTCAAGGGGGCTAAACTCAGAAGAGAATAATAAAGGCAAATCTTTTCTTCAGCTACTAATAAAAGATATAAAAGTCATAGTGGTCTTCTGAACATGGACAATAAAGAATGTTTCACATCTCAAGCAAGTGAACATGAATTGAAGTCTCAGCAAATCAGCTGCTGCAGTGGGTGTGCTAGCCCTTTATCTTGATACAAACTGACTCCTGGTGGCAGGCATGGAACCTTTGCTTACTTTACTATAAAAAGCAACTGCCACAATATAAGGGAAAACACTCAGATGATTCAGTAAAATGACAGCAAACTGCTGAAAAAAACCAAACAGTAACTTGTATTTGTGTAGTTTACCCAAGGGACTCACTGTACCAGCCTTTTCTTCTCTCAGAGAGGTTTAAAAATCTTAAGTTTATGTTTCAGTAATCCACAGTTCATCTGCATGCCAGCAATAGGTATCCTATTAGAGATATACATGTATATGTCTTATGATTCCTCACAGCTATCACGAATGTGCATCAGAAACTCAGTGGCCACAATCCTCAAAGCAAAAACTTCAATGAGAGGAAGAAGAGCAGGTGTCAGGATCTATTTTGATGGCCTTCACTACTGTACAGCAGATGCTTCTTCTCTATTCAAATATAACTCAATGGATTCCACTGTGGCCATCAGGAAAAGTGAGAAGTGCCAGCCAGTCTGGAGCACTGCTACCTCAACTGCAGCATCTGATCTGACAGCCAAATCACTATACAATGTGTGATTAACGTGAGCAGGTTATACAGTTCAGTCTCCTTGCAAGGTTCAGACATTGGTGTGCTTTGGACACAAACTGAGATCATCAGCTGGGGTTTTTTGGCACAGTCCTCAGTAGT
>JANZLP010000032.1:15930829-15947050 GCA_026930925.1 Chelictinia riocourii | reverse complement strand
CTAGTCCAATCCCCCTGCCGGAGCAGGACCACCTAGATCAGATCACACAGGAACGTGTCCAGGCGGGTTTTGAATGTCTCCAGAGAGGGAGACTCCACAACCCCCCTGGGCAGCCTGTTCCAAATAATCATTTAAAGGTTTGAAAACAAGGTATAAATGGCACACTCCTTAGGCATGCCTTGAAAATCCAAAGTAGGAAATAGTTCTGCAAGTTGACAATGTCATAAGAGGCTTTTCCAACTCAAACATCTTTTAATCCGTGAAGCTTTCTGTGCAGTGGGAATTGCCATTCTTTAATGAGTTGCTACTATTTTCTAAGCAACCAAACCGTGTAGCTTGTGTGTAGCTCTACTGGTTTTACTGCCTAAACAACATGGCCCTTTTTTAGACTTTGTCTTTTAAAACGTTTTGATGCTTACAGAAGCAACAAACTATAGTTACATACCCTTCTGAAATATTATTCAAGATAGTCAGGAAAGGTAACTCTACTGCTGCCTAGTTGCTTAGAAGTGGAACTGTCGCTTACTAACGTGACAGGTATTGAAGTTTCCTTTTCTCTTTACGCCCCTTCTTTTTGGCTATAAACTATTAAAAACAAATTTACACAAAACGGACCAGCAGTATTTGATGTTTTTACAGAACACCACAGACTTTTGTAGATGCCAACAGATTTCAAGCTCACGGTACAGCAGTACATTCTGAGCACGTTCACCATTGATGAAAGATAATTTGATATCCATCACATATTTTAAAATCGGACAACAAAATGCTGAAGTTCAGTCTATACTCTCATTTTCATTGAAGCAGAGAAGCTGCATCTAAGTCTAGCTTAGAGACAAAAATTTGTCCCTCTCAATATGGTATAGACTGACACAGACATTTAGAAGTCCAGTTACTCATAAATTAGGAGGGGCTGTTTTGTGCCATATGGCAAGAGATTGTCAAAGGAATTCACACTGCTCCCGAAAGCCAGTCAACAGGATGGCCTTTGACACCTGCACACACAGGAAGAATGAACATCAAAGACACAGTGGTTTCTGATAGCATATTTACAAAATTAAAATAAATTAAACAAAAGAAACAATGCAGTTGGCTTAACAGTTTCTTGTATCCAAATTCTGGTTCTGGTATGCAATAATGAGAGTAAAAGGACCAAACAAATACCTGACAGTTAAAATTTTTCCTATGTACTAACAACTTTATTTTACAATGGATTAGTGATCCCCATCAAAGATGATTCACTGGTACAAGTAACCTCAAAAAGTCTTCAACAAGCAATTCTTGTTGCCCAGCAATGAACTAGAACTTCAGAAAACCAAGTTCTTTTGACAGATATTAAAGATCAAATATGGCTTCTGCATATTTGCAAAGGACAAGGAAATTGTATGAATCCAGTAACATAAAAAATTGTAAAAAGTCAAGTATCATCGATTAACATTTGAATGAATTTGGGAAAAGCTAAGTACACTTGGAGAAAGATTAATGTTGATGAACACTGAATGAAGGTGAAAATGGAGACAGGGAAGAGGAGGAAAGTCTGAGGATGAAAGAAAAGAGGAATTTGGAGAAATAACATAACGAAAGAAGGAATTCAATATCCAGTAGAGATTTCACTAAAAGTGGTGTTTACATAAAAAAAAATAAAGGGATCAAAGCAGTATTTAATAAATTATAAACACTTCCTGGCACATGTAGTTATTTGTTCAAGAAAATAAGTAGAGGCATACTTTGTTGCTGGAATTGCTATATTTACTGAAAAAATCCAAATGACTATTACCTGTTTGATTTTTAAATTGCAAACTGTGTTCTGAAACATTTTTACGGCATTTTATCAATATACAATAAAGCAAATTCAGATCTACTTTTTGTAACAATGAATTACAATATTCTTAATAAAATTAAAATTTGTTATTATTGATGTCATTGTTACATTTCTATTCCACATTTGAAACTGATGCTTTGCCATTGCTTTCTACAAATAATTGTGAGCAGGAAATACCTACTCATTCTGCAACCATTTTTATGCCGTTTCTGCTTTATTGTGTTCTATCATAATCACTTCAGTTTACAATTCTCTGATCTTGTACATAATGTGTAGACAGGCAAAGAACTAGAAACAGGTGAGCTAAGAGGCAAAGACAAGGAATTTGGCAAAGTAGATCTAGGATGAAAATTAGACCTGGGTCCAGCTTTCAGGGCAAGAAAGACCAGGCAGGTTGCTCATACATGTTTGCCCCAAGTTATTTATCACCAACAATCCATGCCAACCAAGTAGAATTGAGTTTATTGTGGTTTGGTGCTAGTGGAAGGAAGTATATGAACTATATTACCAGGGAGTCAGGAAGAACCCCAAAAAAGAAACTTGCCATCAGGGCTTGTGTAGTAACCACTCATATAGCTCAGGAGCTGTTTTGGAAAGCTGAAAAGTGTAAATACAGAAGAAAAATACAGATTTAAAACTCACTCAGACTAGATTGTAGTCTTAAGAAAGTACTTGAGCCTTTTTCAAAAAAATGCTTTTTTCCTGAAGAATGTTTTCCTCAGTCACGACTTCATAAAAGAAATGGGTTAAGATAGTCTTTTTCACTGTTTAGATAATTTACACCATTAGCTAATGCAATAACAAAAATTACAGTGAGCATAGATAGCATCTTTTATGTGGGCGCTTAAGGTGCTTCATCAACTTGATGACTGAACTGTTACTGTTCTCTAATTATATGAATGTATTCTTCATACATTTAGCAGCAGCATAGGATCTAGATGTAGATATCCATCTTTCCTGCAGTCAGATAAAAAACATCTTTAAATATAATCTTTTATCCTAATCCATGTTATCCTTTTGTAATTTTACATGGGAGAAAATGAATAATCATTAACAATAATAAGCATCCTACTTCACTGTGAGCTCGGAAAGGCATAAATACTCTATTGCATTATGAAATCTCAGCTGTGATTATGAACTGTAACAAAGACAGATGTGCAGGATTAGTTCATCATAAAATGTAATTAATTGTCGTTGAGATAGTAATTCAATAAATGTTCTGATTTTTAATTTTTCTTTTGCATGAAGAAAATTAAAAGTTGCACACAATTTACTATTTATTTTTGACATAAGTAAGTAGTTTCCAAATCTGACCTCAATATTGATAATATAAACAGTGTAAGACCAAGAGTAGTAACATGATTTGTTTGGGTTTTAACAGTGCTGAAAGACTTTGTGCCATCTGCTCTTCATGTCTGTCTCTCCCTTCCATGTCCTTCTATTAAGATCCTTTTGCCTAGAGCACAGAATAGTGATCTTGTTGACGTTACCTGTCCTGCTTATTAAAAAGAAGGGTTGAGCAACAAAAGCTGTCCTTTCTTTAGCATTTCTTGCTCAGGTTGTTCTTGGTAAGCTGAAATGGATGTTCCTCTTGCCTGTGAAGATGGAATTAATCTTTGCTAAATGAGCAGGAAACTGGCTGCAATTCGGACTGCTTCTCATGTTAATGACATTGTTTTGGTGGTTATTCCAGCATTACACATTAAGTGTTCCGGTATTTAACGATTATTAAACTATTTTCTACTCACCCGAAATTTTAGAGTATCTGCAGTCCTGGTGTAGATCTAACAATAAAAAAAAAATAAACAGTAAGCTTAAGTTTTTATGATCAAAATTTTAAGATTATGTAAGCTTTTAGCATGAAGTGCAGGCATTTTGATAAGTAGTGTTTCTTAACTGTGCCTTGTTTTGATTTTAAATCATACCTGGTCAGTTGATTCTAACATCATTGTCAGAAGAAGTAGTTTCTTTCCCGGTCTTCAGTCTGAAAAAAGTCTGTCCAGGCTATATACTTAAGAATATTGCCGATGGTTGAAGGAATCCTAGAGTTCAGTCGTGAAGATGTCTGGTTTGTCTTTCTCCGGTACGCAATCTCCAGCTATGTGTCGGGAGGGCGGGGGGGTGTTTGTTTTCTGTATTAATTTATTTTTATATGCAACTATTTTCTGCAGTTGTTTACATAACCAATTAATTCTAGCGTTCTTTAAATAGGTGAAAATGTTGTGGGTTTGTTCTACATGGTGGGTGTGGAAGCGGTCTTTAGGTTGAAGGCATTTTATTTTACTGTCTATCAACTGCTGTATGGAATCCTGTAAATGTACTTCAGATGGATAGGAATTTCCAGTGAATCTAATAATCTCTGCTAAGGGAGTGAAAATGTTTCCCCTTTCTGACTAAGATGTTTGAAAAAGAGCATCTGTGTTATGTTATTAGGCTTTAAAATATTTGTAGCTGCTTGGATAAAAGTGGGTGTAGGTTTGCACCCGTTAGTACTAATTCAAGAGAATGAGATGAATGTGTATTAACTAAACATGAAAACAAGGTGCCTGGGTCAAGGTTCTCCATGTGCCCTCTAATACACTTTTTATATAAACCTGTGTATATTTTTGATTTAATAAAGAACAGAAGATCCTGAAGTAATAATAAAATACTTAAGAACAATATGCTTCCCACGTCTCTCCTGTAGGTAAGGCAAGGTTGTAGGTGAGCTTAAAAAAAGAAAAACAGTAAATTATAGAGCTTGTTCATCAAGAAGTTTTCTATTTAGATACTATCTATGTTCTCCCCTCCCCCCAAGGAAGCGTGTTTCTGCGTCCTCTAGTTTTCATGATTGCTGAGTTACACTTTATGAAATTTCAGGAACAGAGAATGTGTATTTCCATAATTTCCTGTGATGTTTCAGGATATATACTCCATGCAGCTGAAAATTTGGGAGATGGTGGAAGTAGGGATTGTCTTTAACCAAAATCATCTGTTGGGGTGCTATAGTTCTTAACACCTCGTGGTTCCTTTTGTGACTCTTAGACTCCATGGTTCCCAAACCATCACTTCTCTTCTGACCTACCTGCTCTGCCTTTGGTGGTCCGTCACCAAAGCAGTTCTGCAGCTTTAAGTCTCTTACAGGAGACAAGAGTCGTACTTGTTAAAACTCACTTAAGCTCAATTCATGCTAAACATCACCTAAGCAAAAGGAAGCGCTCGGAAAGTATTGGTCCTATCTTTTTTTTTTTCCCCTAATGCTAGGTCATTCTCAAGCCACTTGGAAGGTCTGGAGTAATTTTGCTCAAGGAAATGGCATGTCAAAGATACCTTTGTAGTTGAAGTAGAATTTTCACTGCATGGGGAACGTTCTGTTCTTTGAGTTTTTAATTTATTCTTCTACTGTCTCACACCAATTACTATCAGGGGAAATGATTTTTTTAAAATTTGTTCCCACCACCCCGAAAAAAATCTAGATAGAACTGTAAAGCCCAAGATGCTGCTACAGCTTCAGAAGCTGAACTGATAGCCACTTCATATGTACCATTGACACAATAGGTCATGATACAGGTAAGAGCTCACTAGGGCCACCAATCCTACTGCATTGGTGATGAGTTTTCATACAGGACATGTGTGTCAACAAGATGATTGGGTGTCTGAGACCATCCCCTTCCCAGCGAAGCCAGGGGGAGTCATCTCTAAACTCTGAGCATGGCATCCAGTCTCTGCATTTGGTACTTCTCGTAGTTAAAAAGAAGCAGAAAAACCTCAAATTTCACCTTATGGCTCCTCCATAAGAACAAGTAAGAGATGAGAAGAATTCTTTTGAGATTATTGCAACAGGCAAGTGAATAAGGTGGTGATTTATTTTTAATCACTGAAATGATTAACACTGAAGTCTCTCTAGTTTATGTACGCAGCCCATGATACAGCTGGAGCACATGAATGTCGCGATCTCTCCACTCACTGCTGCGAGGTTTTTGGGTTTCAGAGCTCAAACTTTTGGGGTAACTTGGCCACTGATTGCTGTCTGCTGCAGGATGTCATTCTACCAAGGGCGGCCATCTGTCCAGGAGGCACCCTGTCAGTAGATCGGCTGTCTCCCAAAAGCAGCCGGGCAGAGGCATGGAGGGGAGAGCTTTTGGGACCTCACTCTGACAGCCAGCCCAAGGCAAGTTTTCCCCACCTCTGAGCTGGATCCCTCATAGGAAAGGCAGGCCCAACCAAACAGATGGCTGCTAGGCCCAGCTCTTAAACAGCCATGAAAAAAAACACGAGGAGGAAGAGTGAAAACTGCTTTAATTAATCTCTGGACTAGAGAAATGTGCTCCCCTGCTCTGTGCTGCATGGTTTCTGAAGGCAAAAAGAGACCATGCCACCACGCTAGCCCCTTGTTTGGCCGCAGTGCCTCAGGCTCTGTTTTGGGTGAGATGGATTTTGCTATTACAGATACCTTCTAAAAAGCTGTCCATCTTCCCAGCCCGGCAGGGCCCTACCGCCAACTTTGCCTCTGCCTTGTAAAAGAATGGAAAGTAATCTATTTCTCAGAGTAGGATGGGCGGGTTTTGATGGAAGGAGCAGACCCTGCTAAGCTGGTGCCCACCTCCTGGTTGACAGAAATCATGGTCAGAGCTGATCTGATGCCAGAGCTGGTGGTACCAGGAGGGCTGTGACAAGCCAGGAGCAGAGCTGGGTGCGTGTAGGTAAACATGTCCTACCCACAGGCTGAGGGGCAATGCCGGGGGGACACCACTGCTTTGCTTCTGAGCCTGATCCTCAGCACTTGTGCAGGACATGCGGCAGCACTGGGATAGTTTTCTGTCCTGGTCCGTACCCAAATATGCACCTTCAGACCCACCCTTGCCTATGGGGTTAGGGTCTCCTCTCTGAGAGCTGCCTCTCCCACCTTGCAGGGGGGATTTAAATGCCCAGCACAGATTTTTGCATATTTTGGCAGGGGGTGAGTACCCACTTTCCCTTAAGAACCAGCCCTCGGTGCCGGGGTAGGCTGCAGAAATGAGCTGTAACAGTGGTGGTGACGGGCTGGGGCTGCTCTGGGGAGGCGTGGGGTGGGCTGGCGGGGGGGGGGGTTGAGAACCTGGTGCAGAGCCAGCGTGAGCTGAACTGCAGCACGGTGAATTAGCGAGCAGGGACGGTGAATTAGCGAGCAGGGATGCTGTCGAGCCGCAAAGCTGGTGCATATGCAGGACTGCAGGCTTAGGATGTGACCTGCCCACTCCAGCCTTGCATCCTGTTCTTAGATTACAAACTTTAGCTCAATAACAACGGCGGGTATACATTTTTCTCTGAAGAGGCACAGGCTGACTTTTTTACATCAGGCAGTTCAGGGACAGAAGGTGAAAGTGAAAAGATATAGGCAAAATATCATTAAAAATACAGAATAGGTACTCCCAGCATTTTTACAGCACTCTTTATCCAAGAATGCGTGCAGCACAACATCACTGGTTCAAACACCCCGGTTCACAGCAGCCACAACTGGAGTCAGTCACAGATGACACCCTGGTTGGTCATACCATGGTCTGTCTGCTGAGCCTAACTACTTTCTCTGCTGAAGGCTGGTTTGAGCCACACTTCAAAATATTTATTATTCTTACTGCATAAATAAACAGCTTGAGACTCTCACTACAGTGCCCTTCACTAACACCGGCATTCACAAAAGAATAAACAAAACCCAGGCAGACCTCAGTCCTTGGCCCATCAGCAGGCTGAGCAGGCCATTCGTCGGAGATGCAGTCGTGACTGAATGAGCAAAAGCATTTACAGAAAAATCCGTGACACCCAACCCTACGGCACAAACGGTACTGTACTGGGTTTAGCACCTACTGTGCTGCACCTCCCAGTTAGAAGTGACCGGTTTCAGTTGCTGTAGCGGGGAAGCAGCGGGTGACATCCCTCCAGAGGACACTTTGGAAAACTCCCGCGAGTGTCCCTTTTAAGGGAGTGCATAAAATAGCTGCGGATATCTCAGTGATAAAAGGGCCTCATTCACACAAATATTCAATCTGAAGCTGTCATAAAGTGGGACTCGAAGCCGTCTCTACAGAATGGTGTCCAGGTGGAGAAAACCAGCCCCAAGCCGGCTCCTACTTCGCGAGCGAGACGGCACTTTGGCGGCTGCCTCCCCTTCCCCGCGCAGCATCCCTGGCTTGGTTCCCCCCACAGCCTGATGCTTTCTCACTCATGCCCAACGCTGGCAGATTATTTGACAGCCTGCTGCTATTTTTACCTTGTAGCTTCTTTACTCAGCTGTCTCAATCAGCTGCTGCTTTTGTTTTTCCTCTCCCTCTGCCTGCAGAATAGCAGGCTGGAGGCTCTCAAGTCCTGCTTCTGTTCCTGCTCTCCTTCAAGGCTTCTCTGTAAGACTCCTATCAAAGTCAGCCTCTTCTTTCTCCATCCCAAACCTTCAACAACCAAGGCATGACACATTTGTCTTCTTGTATCTGTCTCTTCCAGCCTGACTGTGATAGAAAATGCCAGTTTTTAATGCTCGCTAACACCCCAAGCAAAGACGGAGAGGTGAGCAAACCCTCATTTCTCAAGACACCAGCAAAGAACCTTAAATAAACCAAGGGAAGAAAATGATTCAGCAGTAAGAGGAGGTCTCAGTAACAGATGGCAGAGTAGACAAGCTCCCTTGTATTGCTTGCACAGGGAGGCCTTTTGTGACAGTCTTCTGGAGGGGCTGCTTCACGCGAGCAGTAATTTTACTGGCTGGCAGGACAACGCTGCGACGAGAGCAGGTCCTTTGTGCATAGATCGTTACAACACTCACAGCTGCCCATGAGTGGTTTTCAGGCTTCTAGCTTATATTTTGAGTAGATAAACATGTTTTTGCTGAAAATTTTTCATGTCAAGAAAAACTAATTTAGTTGTTCCTGCAGTTGTGCTCTATGATATTTAATTGCTAAGGCTCTTTTCTCAGAACACACTTAAAATTAAGCTGTTTCAAAACAGCACGCTCCTATGCAGATACTTTAAGTATGGCTTCATATTCTGCATCAAACAAGCCATTAATAGGACTCAGACGTCCGTGACCTCTACTTTTTCTTCTGTGATCTAAAGAAACAAAAGAAAACAGAATATGATTTTGCACAGGCTGTACGCAACAACAACAAAAAGCTATTGGATGTTGAACAATAACACACGAGATGTGTGACTGGGACTAAGGTGCAGGGGTAGTGGTTTTCTTGTAAGGCTGTGACCGCTAGATCACCATATATCCCCATTATAAGATATGACCTAGGTTAGTACGCAGGAATAGAATACTTAAATAGCTCTTTAAATACTGTTTTTTTCTGCTGCACATTCAGTGCTATCTCTGACCTTTGTCTGCCCCAAATACCCTCCCCCTGAGAAAAACGAGGTATGGGTAGAGACCAGTGCTGCCATTTTACTGTCCTTCCACTCTGTGCAAACACGACCACCCTTGATTCTCCCAGCACTGTGCAGCATACAAGGTGACCTTGAGTATGTAAAACTCATTACAGACTCTCATTGGAAATCTCATCCTCAGTTTGTTAAGCTAAAATCCCTTCTCTTCAGCATCCACCACCTTTCTTCCATGTGTGTTGTACAGAAAACATGACAGTAAATGGTGTTAAATTAATGTTACCATTGTTCTGGCAAGATTACTAAGAAATCAGCCAATAATCTCTGTCTTTTAGAAATCTGCTTAGCATTTTCCTTCCTTTTTTAATCCCCTTGTCTTTGAGGCATATTAGCTCAGATTTTATGCAAAGACATTGATGATGTCTACTGTATCTATAAGTAATGTCACCAAAGCTTTAACCCCAAAGCATCACACTCAAAATGGAAATACCTCAATTCTATTTGATTATTCAGTTAAATCGAGTTAAGAGGTGTACCTAGGCATAAAGAATATAATCAGATATTCCTTTATCTTCTGCACAGCAGCAAAGGGAACAGAGAAGATGGAGGCAGGCAAAAGGACCCTGAAATCAGCAAAAGTACCACATGTATTTACTCCTTATCTTCTCACAGACCCGTGTGTAACACCGTAGAAAAAATGGATGTATGTAATTGAATGAGAAAGTAGCAGGCAAGAGAAATGGAAGAGTCATGAAAAATAATGAAAAAAAGCACTAAGGGGAAAAATGTAGTGAAAGGAAGTGTAACAGAGTTCCCAGTTCATTCACTCACTGGGCTCTTTTTTTACCTTGTCAAAATCTGCCACTTGTCCCTGGAAGTGCTGACTGTTTTAAAACCCCTATGAAATTTGAGACTTGCCAGTGGCTTAAGAGCTGGTCCCCTACTGCTTTATACCCACTGTCACTGTCTCATCAAGGCTAAATACAGTGCAAATTAGTCAGTGGGATGTCAGAGCTGCTATTGCCAAAATTAGACAGTGGCTTTAACAAGGTCCATTATTCTTTCTTTTGAATCTTGTTCCCTTTGTGTGCAAACTTTCCTCCTCAAGCTTTCTTTTCCAAATGTTTCAAATTTTTGAAGTACATCTCTGGCTTTACAAGTTGTCCTCAGAGCCTTGTGGTAGGGATCTCACTGCTATTCTAGACAACAGGTTAGTGATGGAATGTTTTTAGAATAACTGAATAATGTAGGTCATCTTGTCCGACTCCACTGCGCAAAGCAGGGTCCTCTGCAGTTACATTAGGTTGCACAGGGCAGTCAATTTCTGTGTATCTCCAAGGACTGAAGTTCCAGAACCCCTCTGGGCTGCTTGTAACAGTGCTGGTTCAGTCTCATGGTAAAGAATTTTTCTCCTTCTATCTGATTGGAATTTTCCTTGCTACAATTTGTTTCTGTTGCTTCTTGGCCTTTCACTGTTCACGTGAATGGAGAGGCTGACTGTGTTTTCTAGTGGGTGTTTATACAGGTATTTGAATTAGGTTAATTAGATCATCCCTTTCTCTTCTTCAGGCTGAAAAAAACTATTGGCTTCCCCTTGTGTGTCATTTGCTCCACCCCTCTAATCATCTTGGTGGCCGTTTGCTGGGCTCAGTGTAGAGTGGCTAGAGGGTTGCTACAGTTCATCATTTCTCTCTGGTACTGCACACACTGGATCTTTCATGGTATCTCTCTTTCAGGCTGTTTACCTCTAAAAGCATTTACAGACTATCTTCCTTGTAAACAAATCTGTGGAGGAAGAGTGGAGGGCAGCAGAGCTATCATGGAAGGTTTTTGCCACCACAGATAACGTTTCAATGGGTAGTGCAGAAGATGCTCTGCCAAAGGGTGTGCCCATATGTGCCTGCATCGTTTTTGCTTTACAAAACTAGACAGCTCAATGACCAAGGCATTGCAACAACACTTGCCAGTTAATTGATTATTCTCCACCTGAGACCATATTTTGTCAGGCAATTTGGTAGCCATTTGCTTCCAGACTCTCAATAAACAGCAAAGTGAGAATGCTGCCCTGCAAAAACACTGGATAAAAGACCTGTGCTCTCTGCCTTTATTAAGCTGCATTTGCAGTGTAGGGAAGTGAATATCCAGAGTACTCCTATACTACTCCAGAAATCAAGGAGTTCAGGAATAGAGGACTGCAGTAGCTAGGGAAATCAATTCCCCATTTGGTTACTTATTCTGCCTCCTGTCAAAACAGTCACCACTATATCAAACGCTTTGCCTCTACTGTACAGATATTCAAGATAGCTTTACTAAGTGCAAGTTCCCGGAGGTCTAACTGTGACAGCTTGGTGTTTCACACAGTCTTCATTCCTCTACCAAGAAGTTCTTCCCTCTCTGATGCCATGGCTAGTTGGCTTCCAGTTGGTCTATATGAAGTTGCCTTCTGCAATTCAGACAAACACTGAGGAAAATAAAACCATTCATAATGTTTCAGCCTAGGTGTCCAATATTAAACCGTATCACCAGTGTCTTCCTGGTTACCAGCAACTTACACTGTGAATTCTGAAGACTGCATAATTATTTTTAATTAAGTGACAGCAGATGCTATGCTATTTTGTGTAGGAGTGCATTTTATTTTAAAATTTCACAGAAAACTGGCCATGAGTTTGTTTGTAATTTGAAATTGTTGAGAACAAAAGCAAATGCAATAGATTAAATGGCAAAAATATTGCTAAATATCTTATTAGCTCTAGTATAGTTTCATCAAAATTATATTATATGATTACTCATCTGGTTCTTCTATAATACAGTGGGGAAGAGGAGGAAAAAACTCAAAAAAGTCATTGAGAAAAATGTTATTTAAGTACTTTCAGGAACAATATAATTAAAGAAGGGATCTTTTCACAGTCTGATAGAACTAAAATAAAATCAATGACATTTCACCAACTGTGAACTTTCTTATTCTAGTCACAAAGAAAAATATTTTTTAAAAATACATTTGTAATTTAAAGCAAAGTAATTCCATTACATGCTTGTCTGTCCCTTCCCTTATGTAAGGAATATGTTAATTGAGAATGTCCTGGTTACCACGACAGAGAGCAAACAGTATCTGTACTGATCCTATGATCACGTTCCACCAAATGTTTTTAGTCCAAAAACTACAAGGAAAGGAAGAAGGTATTTTTTTGAGAACACTACAAGAAAGCAACAGAAGAGGAAAGACTGATGGTGGGGAGAGAAAGGAAATTTCCTGACTTCTAGGAACAAGCAAGAAGACAGAATGGTTTCCTGTGAAAGAGCAAAATGAGGAATTTCAGAAGATCATGTGTAGGACCACAAAGAAACATATATTATCACTTGAGTTTGTGGTGCATCTTGCTATTACACCGGCCATAGTAATTACCATTCCTTCTCAGGAAGCAGGCCCATTGCATGTGTGGTATAAGGCTGGGAAAAGGAGCAAGCATCCTTCCAGACAGAAAACCTGTAGTGCCCTGGGAACTAGGCTAGAGTAAGGGCTAAGGAAATTTTCAGCCCTCCACTTCCTCAGCCCTCAGGAATGAGTGCCTCTGAGGCTCATCTTTGCCATCATGACAAAGCAGCTTGCTTGTACAGCACATTTAGGGAAGAGTTATGAGGCTTGCAAGGACTGCCCATGCGAATGGTGTGTGTGGCAGAAGGGCTTGCAAAGAAGTGGTGTTGTAGCTGTGTAGGACAGCAGGCTTGTGTGACATGCTCCTGTCAAAACACAGTGTGGATATTAGAGGCAAGGAACAGAATGGACACAGCTGGCTTGAACTGTTTGGCTCTGTGAACTCATAGCTGGGTTTGGGCTCAGTGATGGAAGACAGTAGAAAGGGATTCTATAGTTCTCTAGTTTGAGCTCCTTCCAGTGCAGATCAAAAAAATACTCGTGCTCAGAAATATGCTCTCACTTTTCTGTCTGCTAGAAGTATATACCAATGAAAAGAGAACATCTTTAAAACAAGACCTCTTCCCATAATACAGCTAACTTACACAAAAATATTTGGTAGAGGCTATAAACGCCAGGAAATTTTGTATTAACACTGCTATAAATTGCATTGGTTTGTTTTTTTGTGCTATTTCTAAAATAAAGATAGTGGAAGTATATGTTCAAATAACACTGATTTATTGTAATAATTTTAGCAAGAGTTTTCAGGTAAAATTCATCCATCTTACCTTTTCTTCATAATCTGTGAAGTCTCATTACATATGAATTTAGCCCATTGTCACTCTGGGTTATTCCAAAAACTAACAGGGCAGACATTTGGAGACTAAGCATTTTTCAACACAGTCATATATCATGCCGATATATTGCTTTCAGATTTATCAGAAAGGCTGAAAAGCAGCAGGGATGTCTTCCACATCTATGCAAAATCATTATATTCAATCCAAATATCACACATGGAGAAAAAGCAAACAACAGAACTGCTGTAGCAGGTATAAGGGAAGGCTGAAAAGGAAGAAAGCTTCACTGAAGTAAACCTCACATACTCTACTCAAACCCTCACTTTAGTTTTCCTCAGAAGCATGGGGCAAAAAAGCAGTCTAAATATGCCCAAATGCTTATGGATTTTCACGATGCTGAAGTGAAGCAGAAAACAGAAACAAAGACTTTTTTAGAAAAACGCGTGTGGTTCTATATGCCATATTTTGCCAACTGATGTAACTGCAGCACTTCAAATCCTTCTATTTGAAATAATTTATACTGCAGAATTGCAGAAAAGTGATATAACCAGTGTTAAAATGGAAGATACAAAGTTCTATGTTTGAGGACTTGCTATAAATTCTAAAGGAAATGGCAATTTAAATTAGACAGATCCATCTTGCACATTTCTGGAATCTTCATTGCCACAGATTTATTATATCATTTTTTGGCTGGTTTTGCCTCAATTGGTCACGCAGCTGTTGCTCAGGAATGCAGCCAACTGAGGTAGGCTCTGGGTAGTTTAAGTCTTGTCCTTGGAGGCAAACAGAGTTTTAACTTAGTGCTTTTTTTTTTCCTCTTTATGCGGAAGTTTGTGGAATTAGACCTTGGCAAATATTTTGCCTGTCTCTAGGAAAATATCATTGTTCCTTTCAGTATTTTGCATGGTCAGTACAGCCTCATGTCTGTCAACAGTACCAAATTACATCAAGACATTACTTCTCAGGCTATGAAGATGGTCACAGTCAACTAACACCAAATTCATTCAGAAAAAATGACAATCTTTTTCTCCTGCCTATTAAATAGTGTATGTTACTGCTGTTTTCTAAGAGAGAGATTGTGACTTTTTTGCATTTTTTTGCTAAATATTTTTATGACTCCTAAATACACCAGTATTCCTATAATGCAATTCTCATAGGAAGGCACTCCCTTTCCTTGCAAGTTGTACATCTCCGAAAAGCATAAAACCCCTTTTATATTTCACTAGCTTTTGATTTTTTGTTTTATAGGACAAAACCAGAATGTTTTGCAGGATGGCACCTGTATTTTGTGGTCTTTACTGTGGAATTAGTTTAAGGACCCTCCTGCATCACCCAGAACCTCCGTAACTTTTTAAGCAGGAAGTATCTGGGCACTAAAGGCCAGCAACAAGGGAAAATGACTTACTGTTGAACTTGAGAACAACAAGTACTATGCCCTAGATAAGTGATTCCTTGAGCATCAACAGGTAGCAGTTCAAGGTACCATAAATTAATGCTATTTTTCTCACAAGGTAAAAAGGGCATCTTGCTTTCCTTTTTGCTAAATAACATAGCTCTTCACAATGATGCTAGCCAACTGATAGTTATCAGGAGAGGTAAATAAGAAGAATTTCCTACCTTTTCTTGGTATCGCTTGTTGTTCAATGAAGCCAGCTGCTGCTGCTTGTTCCCTTTACTGTATTTCTCAAAGTAAAGTCACTTTAGCTTCCCTACTAATTTTAAATTTAATTTCCTGAGCAGTCAATGCCTTTTCAAGAGTGCAGTGCTGGTCTTCCCCAGCCAATGTTCCTCCAAGGTATTGTGAATCATATCGTTAAAAAAGGCAGATGCCCAAAGAAAGTGCTACATTTTGCTGTCCTACTTATGGCTCAAGTCAGGGAATGAAAGTAATATTGAACAGTATATAATGCAATATGGGAACACCAGTGTCATTCAACAGCAAACACCTTTCATTATTTACACAAAACTTTAAAGTACTTGTGGATATACCAAGTAAATGGCAAGCCAACGAAGGAGTTATTCTGCACCTCTGAGATGTCATTGATTACTCTGACCTGGAGCAGCTGGCGAGGATGTTTCTTCTAGGGACATTTCACCAGTTGGAAATTGCTGCACAGGAACATGTAGGTTACTGTGAGGAATACAAGTACATAACACTTCAAAGAGAGCACCGGGTGTCCCTAGAACCTTCTCTTTCAGCACAAAAATACATACCATGGATGCTCCGCCAGCACTGCTCTACCACCACCTTTTTTAGCTAGAGTTCACCCCAGGCAGGAATAGAGACAAATTGCTCCAAATTTATAAAGGAGATACTACTGGTTTCTCTTAGAGGAGCTGTTGACTCTCATCACATTCACTGAGGTCTTGGTCCCAGAAATAGCTTGTCTGCTGATATACTGCATATATAAAAAGATTTGGTATGCTAGCCCACAGCTAAATCCACTTGTGCACTTTTAGAAAGTACTGGTCTCAGGTAGCAGTTGCTACTAAGAGTTGAGAGATTATTAGGAGCATCTTTTTACATTTTCATTCAGCTGTTACTGACTAAGCATATGATTATTGAGTGTCTGGACAAAGCTGGAGCATGTGACTTGTGACATCACCTCTGACTTTACCTGAATGTCACTCACAGTTGGGTATCACAACGTACCTCCTTAATAGCTAAGCCACTAGACTTCATAACCACACAGCAGGGAGTGTGCGCTCAGTCTTTGCTACCCTGAAGGACTATGGTTTCAGCTGAACGTCAATTGCATCCAATGACCACAGAAATATGCTCCACATGTGCTGGAGTTCCTGAGCTGGGCACAAAAGCTCCCACACCATCTCCTATTAAATCAGTGCTGGTGGATCTGACC
>JANZLP010000032.1:15485151-15498804 GCA_026930925.1 Chelictinia riocourii | reverse complement strand
CATTAAAGAAGAGTGTTGGTAAAATAGGAAAATAAGCCATAGGAACATCAGCGGAGAGGACAAACTGTCAATCTTTGATTTTCCTACAAGTGAACGTTAGGGGTTTCGTCAATGACTCAGCTCTAAACATCAGAATCTCAGATTTTGTTTAAAAAAAAGAAATAAAATTCTTTGGATTCTGGAAAAAAGAAAGATAAAAATGTATCATCAAAATTCAAACACGAGTACAAAAAAAAAAAGAAGAAAAAAAAAAATAAAATAAAAGAAGGTCCAAAGACAGAGAACGATTATTCTGAAAAACAAACCAAGATTGCTATGCCAAAGCTATGATTTTTCAGTCTGTTTCTGAGCACTTGAGATCTGTAGGGTGAGAACACCATTATAAAGGAAACCCAGTGCCTTCCAAGTTCATCACTTGCTCAGGAAGCCCAAGTCCAAACAAATTTAGCAGAATGGATGAGAAGGGGCAAGACCCCTTGCAGAAGCAGCCATGCACCGTGGCAGTGGCCAGCCTCGGCCACAGCCTCATTTCTTCTTGCCCGTGTGCTGAAAACACAGACCACTAAAAAGAAATTTTACAGACTTGTGTTGAGGCATGCTCCGAACTCCACTGGAGTTCCTTGACATGACATTTTCCCTTCCCTTGGGAACATATAAAAGCATCCATCCACTCCTGCCACGTGGGCTGAGGATCGCTGTGGGAGATCGTGTACATGTGTGTGGCTCCAGGCGTGGGCTGTCAGGGTACTCACATGCTGTCATTTGCATGGGGCTCCATAAATTTTAGCTAGGACCCCTTGGATACACATCTTGAAGCACACAAGCAGCGTTGCCCAATATTGGTCTTTCTGCTTTGGCAGTAGACAGATTGAGTGGTGACTAAGTGCTTTTTTCTTGAAAGCAGACTGAGCCACAGCATCTGAATCTCTCATTAAACAAGCAGAATTACTGCCTTCTACTTTCCTATAGATTTTGCCTTAGCCTCTTACCTGCTGTGCCTCCTACCCTGTCTGCTCCCCAGCCGGGTGGCAAATAGCAGCAGACTTAAAGCAGATTTGCTGGATCAATGTCTGCCTCTTGGCAGGCTAGTGCATGTGCACCATGTGCCACCGACCACTGTCTTTAACAATAAGTGAGGGGTCGAGTCGTAGCAAACATTTTCTCACCATAAAGGCATACCTTCAGGCCCTAGGCTCATTTTATCCAAATCTTTTAGGGACTTAATGTCTTTGGCTGCATGTAACTAAAACACCACAAGAGAAGACAGGCAGGTAAGCGGATAGGCAGCAGCAGAGGCCAACGGGGGGACTGTTGAGACAACCAAGATGAGAATTGGAAAAATAGGGAACAATACTAAAAATAGGTCCAATTTTTTGAGCCACAGGTTTCTTGCAAGCTCTGTAGAAACTGAAGGACATTATACCCCTGCAGGGAGGGTCATAAATCCATTAGAACTACTTCCAGCTGTATGAAAATGGGGGCAAAATGGCACTTTAATGTTTTTACACGCCACCTCAATCCCCTATCAAGAGGAAAGGGGCTGGATGGTGAATGGCTTCTGCCAGACAGCAGGTGAGGTGCCGGGAGGGAGCCCAGGAGAGGTGGGTTTCCTGGGCCGGCTCCCAATTAAAACATTGCAGCTGATCAGTCCAGCATCAGTGGGAGCAGCAGCATGCCCGGCCACCCGTGGTGGGCCAGGCGGTGGGGCAGCGGAAGGCAGCTCCTGGGCTAGTGCCTGCTTCTCTCCTGGGAGAGGTTTTGGCAGAGTATGGATGAGGTGGTGGCTCCTCCCTGCTGGCCTGGCAGCTGCCTGCTCTGCCTGCAGCCCCGTTTGACCCAGCAAGGGAGAGCCAAAATTCAGTCTCTGGTTGTCCTTCAGGAATAAACCATGAGAAAAGAGCAACGTCACGAGTCAGAAAAGAGCCTGTTTACATCTTTGGTAGAGTGGATGAAAGCAGCCAACCGGCCCTGTTTATTTTAGCAAACGTTTTATGGATCATCAGGAATTTTCATTAAAGGGTTATTTTTAATTTTTCTTCTTGTCCATCTGAATCAGGGGAGAGTGCAAAACCAAGGAGACCCTCCTGAGACTCAGTGCGGAGCGCCTTACAGGGTAATTAATCCACTTTCTCTAAGAAACTCTCCTTCAAGACTCACTTCAAAGAAAAAAGCTCCCACAGTACCTCTGGCTGCAGGGTGTCCGTGTCTTGCTGTCTGACATTTGATGCAAAGGGGATTCATTCTCCCACATCCACGCTGAAATTCCCCAGGTACTAATCAGCAATTTCACATTTGCAGCTTGAAATGATTTGTGTGAAAGCCATTAGATGCTAGGAAGTGGGGTGTACGAGAGATATTCTTGCTCAGTCTTTCTAGAGAGGAAGTAATTTTTTATTTGCGTTCCTTGACTGGTGACATTTAAGATGTTTGCCCCCAAATTTTAAGCTGTAGAAGGAACTGGACCACCCTGTGCTTCAGCATTGATAGAAACAAAATCTGGCTGTTGAGTATTTGTATGTTGTCTTAAACCTGAGCTTCCTTGCTGAGATATCTTCTTTAGTGGAAATTAAATAACATACAGTTGCCCCTGTCTACAAGGCTCATTACTGTCTGTCAGTTCTGACCATTATATCCACTTAAAATACCACAGGGAGAGCTTATTGGGATTCTTCTGATATACTATTCCTCCAAAAGTCAATCAAAAACCAATCTAGTGCACTTAAGGCTTTTACTGCTTTGCTGAAGACAATCTCCCAGTATCGGCTAACCTGCACAGTCTGCTCTGATAGCCCAATGATTTTTAAGGGCATGTGAGAAGAGATTACCTACCTGTTTGTAAATGAGAATAATGGCTCACTTTCAGTGGGTTGTGGGTGTACGATCAGAGGTGACAAATGCAATTACTCCTCCTTCTCCAACTGGAGGGGGAAAAAACCCAAGCGCAATGTGCTTGTTTGGACTGTGTCATAAAATCAGCGGAGAGTTGCTTGGTGGGAGGAAATCATCGTTGGTCGGGGAGGTGAATGGCAGGCAATGGAGGTGAGTTATTTCCCTGAGGTGCTGGTATGTGAAACAGACTCCAGCGTGGGAGGGAAAAGGTTTGTTTTCAGAGCAGCTAATAGTCCCAAAGGGTCCTGAGGCCTGTGCATCGCTTTGCTTTGCAGTACAGGCAGGGCAGTGGAGAAACAGAGGCACAACTGTGCTGCAGGGTTTATGGAGAGCCTGCAAAAGCAAGGGGGGCAGGGACAAGCTCCCCAAGCAGACTGCATGCAATGCTTCCTGCAGCTGGAGGGATGGTTGGACAGATGGACAGGCACAGCACTGTCCAGTTAGAGTGCCAGAAGGGTTAAGAAAATATTGTGTCCCTAAAGAGGGTCTGTGTACTCCTAGAATGCTTCTCAGGGGTGGAGCAGCATCCTCCCCATCACAAAGATGGGGAAACTGAGACACACAACACTTCAGCAATTAGCACAGATAGTTTATAGTAAACCAAGGAATGAAGCAGAGGTATCCTTGCTCCCTTTCCTGCTTTAATGGTTCCAGTCTTGTCTTGGATAATTGCAGATAGATTTCTTTCAGTACCTAGACGCAGTGTCTTGGTTGATTTATGTCAGTAAATAGCTGTACTACTGTCAAAAGTGTTTGGCTCACTTTTGATCATGCTAGATGTAAGATTTAAGCACTCACCTGCAAGAAATGACTAGTTTTGGCACACATAATGTTGGCATAATGGTCTGCATACGGTTTCTACGCACATAATGTGGGCACAACCTACTGAAACTGCTTTCAAACAAAACTGCTTTTGAATCAGTGGCTACATTGGCTTTTTAAACACCAAATTTACCTTTAGAAAATTGGTAAATTCTGTGCCATTCCTCTAATGTATTACCTTCAGCAAGCAGAAAGTACTTCACAACAGCTTGTAAGAGACACAGCGTGGTCTGCCTCGTTGAGCTTCTGGTTATCGAAGGGAGTCTCTCCAGCAACTCGAGTCTTTAATGCCATCTTTTTTGCCAGACTTTCACAAGCCCAGAAAGGCTTGGGGCTTTTTAGGTGTTTGAGGAAGAGAGGAAGCTAGTTTTCTTTGGCAGAATCTTTGTTTCTTCTTCAAGTGCCATTGTTTATTTTCATACTGTTGTGATACCCCTGTGCAAATGGTTTAAAATCGTAACTTTTAACTTCAGTATTGCTATACACCAGCGCACCTTCTTAACCTTCAGAAATGGGCTACTAAGTGTGCTCTCACTTCTCAACACTTCTTTTCAGCTTGTGCTCTGTTGGTGTCAGATTGCCGTGTCTCAGAGTTTTAAATTATTTTCTACGTTCTCTTTTGATGCCTTTGCAAGCAATCTCTACAAATCCTCGCCTGCAGTTCTAAGGCAGCCTTTTAAGCTGTGTGTCGCTGGTACGGCTTCAGTCATCCCGCCTGCTTCCAGAACGCTTACAACTCGATCACATGGGGCAGCTTGGATAGGAAAACCATCCTAAAACTGTAAAAATACTGTTGGAAGGGACCTCTTGGGGTCTCTATTCCAACCCCCTGCTTGAAAAGGGCTGCGGCTGTGCCAGGTTAGGTCAGCCATGGTTTTGTGTAATGGAGTCCTGAAAACCCTCAAAGTCAGAGATCTCGGCTGCTCTGTGGATGACCTGTTTCAGCGCTGCACTACCCCGCTGAACGGTGAACATATCTTTTTCTGATGTCCACCTTCAGTCTCCAAGCTACAGCTCAAGTCCATGACCGCTGGCTTTATCACCAGCCTCTACAAACAAGAGTGTAGCCCATCTGCTTTTAGCTGCCATCTATATAGCTGTAGGCTGATGTTAGATCACCTCTTCGCAAAGCGAACAAGGGTCCAGCTCCTCACGTGTGCCCTGCATCCCAGACCATCTTCGCTGTTCTCTGCCTCACCTTCTCCAGTTTCTCCATGCCCCTTTGAAACTTCGGGACCCGTATCTGGGATTCCTCAGTGGCACCAAGCAGAGGAAGCTAATAACTTCCCTTAGCCTGCACGCTATGATCGCGATGTGGCGCGGGACATAATCTGCCTTATTTACAACAAGCCCATACTGTTGGCTTATATTCAGTCTGCCATCCCCCGTTGCCTCCAGGTCCTCTTCAGCAGGACTGCTGTTAACGCAGTTAGTTTCAACACCGATTCAACATTTTGCACTTCTCCTTATTAAACTTCATGTTTCTGTTCTCCCTCATGATTAGTTCAGTGTTGAAGTGCGAGACGTTTGTCACAGTCAGCAAAAATCTCCTTTTATAAAAATATCTGACAACTTGCTGAACACATTCGCTTTATTATGCCCTCCTTTATGACAGGCATACAAGCATTCTTCAGCTTCCTGGGCTTCTAGCAATAAAGCTTTTGGGATGCTAATAGAAATTCAGGACTTGTCCTATTGGCTCACACCTAAAAAGCCCTGGACAACCCTACTTCTATATTCTGTCGGAATAAGTCCTGTGTACAATTACATCATTACTATTTGCCCTGAGGTAGCTCAAATCCGTGTTCCTCACTGAAGTGTCTCTTCCCCGGTCTGTTTTATTCACGTGAAACACAATGTTCCTGTTCATCTCACGTACCGACGGACTAAGCAGAAAAAAGCTGATGTACTGTACCTGTACCAGTACAATTCCAAAGAACCAACCAAACAACTTCCCATCGACCCTTGCAGACAGCGGCAGTTTTTTGGTAGTTCCCAAAGACTTTCTGTCCTCGGTTCAAAGTGTCTCTTCATGGCTTAACTCAATTTCAAGTCTTTACATTTATTTTGAGCCCCATCTGCTACTTGGTTAGATGTGTCCATAGAGGCCACGGAAGTGGCTCCCTGTGACAACCTAGAAATATTTTCTCTGTTCTGTTTATCAGATGGTCGTGTGTCAGAAGTTTTCCTGAAGTGATGATTTCACATAAACTACTCAGTTCATCTTAGTGAACCATTATGAAACTTTTCATTTAGTAGAGATGCACAAACCTTGCTCTTTGAAAGTCCAGCAATGATGCAAGAATGCTGGTTTGTAAAAATAGTTGTGAGTGTAAATACATTACCAAACTCTGACTGTAACTATTTAATTAACTGCAAATACTCAGTGCAGGCATAAATGGAAAGCAGGTGTTCTCTGCTTCTTAGACATCATTTCCCGCTTTCCTGATTTCTGTTTTATTTGCTTTATGGTTATTATAATGGCTGCCACCAACCACTCCCACTTCAGTGTGCTACCCACGACTCACGTAAGTGCCTAATAAATTACATCAATGGGAAAGCAGATGAACACATGAAGAGGAGGTGCAAGCTCATTACTCGTGCAGTCTCCTTTTCTGGGGACTGAATTGCCCGACAGAAAAGCATTGTAAGTGGCTCATGCGTCTGTTAAGTCCACCAGATGCCAATCTTACTCTTGCAGGTTTTGTGAATGCTCTTCATCAATATGCATTATGCAGTATTGTAAAACAGGACATTAATTAAGCAGCCAACTAAGGCAGAAGGAAAAAGGTAACAACCCCATACACAGTGAGTTTCTTCAGACAAAGAGACTAAAATAGATTTTGCCACTTGGAGCAATATTTAGATCATAAGCCGTTTATTTCTTTTTCACACATTATCTTGCGTAATGATGCAGTTGAGGACGGGTATTCTGGAACAACAAAGTGAAATGAAGAATCTTGTGTGCTAGACATTGATTTTGATCAATCAATGGACTAGGTCAAAAATCAGAAAAGGACACAGTATCGCACTCTCTCCATATTGCTGGGGATGAGCCAGCATCTTCACTATAATTTATGTGATTTCAGGGATTTATAGCAGAACCTATAATAATTTACCTGAGGCAGAAACTGTATAAAATCTCTGTATAGGCTTCCAGGATTTTTTTTTCTTGGTTTATTTTCACAGAAGGCACCCTGGTACATTTACATTTACACAGGAGCGCGGCACAATTTAAAAAAAAAAAAAAAGGTCCAATTTTTTTAATCGCAACAGCTGTAAAGATGTTTTCTCTATGAAAGAGTCTCACTAAACTTGAGAGCAGAAAGGACTGCAATCTACCACAGCCATTCTCATAAACTTGGTCAGATCAGACCCCCATTTAGTGATAAAGTCAGAATGAAACCTGAAGACTGTACCAATACTAGCAAGTGCCAAAGCGAATCTACACTACCCCTTAGCCAGGAAAAAGAACTTAGAAGACCACTTACGACAACCTGAAGGAATAAACTAATGAGCATGAAGGCTTTAAAGGAGCAGCAGATAGAATACAGAAAAAAACCCCAAATATAAAGGGTGAGCCCCATGAGGAAGAGTGACGCACAGGGGTTTGTCTGTCCTGAAGCCAGCTCTCTGAACAGAGCGCAACACAAGTTTTTTTATCCCAGGACAAGAGCAAAAACCAGGACTTTTTCTATAGGAGGATGCATTGGGTCAGAACCATGTCTAATCTCTCCAAATGCTTGTTGCTTTTATAACCTAATATAAACATGCTTCCCCTTCTCCCAGCACTTGTCTACAGCCAAATGCAAATATAAACCAGCTGAATCAGGTGTCAGCAGCAGGTCCCTACAGCAGTTTCAAGCGTTCTCTTGTACCGATTTATCCAATTATCTGACTTCATTTTGCAGCTCTGTTGTCTTGTTTACAGCTAACACGGATATGTCGGTATTTCTTGGCAATAGCGCAGACGTACCCAAAAGGAAAAAGCCATTTGAATCCACTTTTAAACATGTGTTGTTCAGATTGGTGCAGGGAGCTCTAACTAGCTTAAATGGACCGCAACACCTAGGCAGAACAAGAAAAAAGGGAAATTGTCAGTAAGTCGTTTTTGCTTCCTGGCATCTTTTGATTCTCCACAGTTTTAATTTTACTTCATTTTTGTCTCTTGTGTGCTAATACACTCTTAAATTTGTTTCTGTAACTCAAAGTGGAATGTGCACAGAAAGTATTGCGGGTCAAGACGTCCCTGTGTAACCCAGTGCTTTCTCGCATTCATTCCACTGGAGCAGGTCCAGCACAAGGCATCTTCAGCATGACGAAAGGCTGAGAGAGCTGGGAATGTCCAGCCTAGGGAAGAGAAGGTTCAGGGGAATCTTACCAATGTGTACAAATACGGGATGGAGGGTGCAAAGGGGACTGTGCTTTTCTGAGTGGCACCTGGTAACAGGAGGAGAGACAGTGGGCACAGATTAAAATACAGGAAATTCCTCTTAAATGTGAGAAAAACTTTTTTTTCAGTGAAGATGGTCAAACACGCTCAAACAGGTTGCCCAGAGAGGTTGTACGGTCTCCGTCCTTGGAAATGTTCAAATCCTGGCTGGACAAGGCTCCGAGCGACCTGCTCCAGCTTGCCCTGCTTTGAGTGGGGAAGTTGGATTGGATGACCTCCAGTCGTCCCTTCCGGGGATTCCACGAGTCAATAAACAAAGCGTATTCAGCACCTGCTTTCTGGTGCATCTCGGCACCTGATGCGACCCTGTCTGTAGCAGCAGGCAGTAATGACACCTTACAGCCGTACGTGCGTGCGTGGGCTCGCGTGAGGTAGGCGTCCCGGGACCGCCGGGTGTTTCAGACGGGCACGGGTGTTGAGGCACACTATGCCAGTACAAGACAATGCATTCCCGCTGAAGTGGAGGAGGGATGTGGTCCTGAGGCCCAAGGAGAGGTGGATGCTTTCTGGACAGGACTCCAGCGTGCTCTTTGATTGGTACAGTTAACAAATCTGCGATTCATAGAGATGTTTTGAAAATGTATTAACTAGAGTTTGTTCAGTCCTTCGAATCTGTCAAGTCAACAGTTTCTCTTTGATCCATTAATACTACAATTGCAATCACAGATTGCAACAGGGAGCATTTTGGTTTGACATGAGGAAGAAAGTCTTCTGAGGGAGTCCAGCTTAGCCTGGGATGAGATTGTCCAGAGAGGTAATACTATCTTCATCCTTGGATATATTCCAAACTCACCAGCACAAGCTGAACAACCCAGGTAACTTTCAAGTTAACCCTGCTTGGAGGTTCCTTCCCATCCCAACTTTTGTGCAATCCTGTGCAACACTATTTAATGCAAGAAGAGAGGTTAAATTGACTTTTTAGAGGTACCCTCTCCTTTCAGCAACACAAAGTCTGAAAGAGACGAGGGAATGGTAATAAACTGGAAAGCATGCAGCGTGATGTGCCAAGTTTTGTTTGGCACATGAAGAGGAACTACATCACGTGCCAGGAAAAGAACAGGCACTCTTTAAGTGATTCTTAAGCAACACAATAGTCCATGTGCTATTTTGTTTGGCTGTTCTCGTTACCAAGTGTTGACATCCTGGAGAGATTTGAAAGTGGAGAGGTTAAAATGATCTCACTTCTGGAAAGATAAATGACAAAATAAAGCAATAGCAGCTCATGCATCTTATTTAAAAGCAATGACTTTATTCTGCAGGTAGTTGAAACACATTAACACCAAAAAAAGAGAGAAGCTTTAATAAGCATAATGAACATGTAATTAAAACAAAAGATAAATTTATATTGCAGTGCAGAAAACCTGTCTGGCAATGAGACATAGTATTGGCTGACATATTTTAACTCTGACAGAATTTGAATAAGTACATAACTAGAGTTGCTTTTTTTTTTGTTGGAGGGGGCTTAGAGTAATTTAACTACTTTCTAGCACTAGATTCAATTAGCCAAACTAATTTTTAGTGCACTCCATTCAAACAATGAACTGCATAATACTCAGTGTCCCATCTCTTTATATAGGGGGTCTATGTGCACTCTTCTGCTTCTTCAAAAATAACAGAATTTCTTTTGGGGAAGAAAAACTGTCCGAGCTTAGTAACACTAATAATTTTTTCTCAGAAGGCAAAATAAAGACACTTACAATATAATAATGAATAATGAAAAGGGAAATATAATCTGGGATTTCTGTGTTCATCTTTGAATGCTGAAAACGGTAAGAGGAGGATGGGTAACTGATGATAGAATCATGTATGATATTCAGGGAAGTTACTGTATACTATTTAAAGCTTTAATAAAAGCTTAAAAAATTTAAAGCTGTATACTATTTAAGCTTCTGTCAGAAATATTTAGACATATCAAAGTTTTTTAAAAAAAAACCCTGATTTTTATTTTATTTGGCAATGATATTATCTGGTTTATCCATTCCCAATAATTTTGAACAAATGGGTAACAGTTCATCTATTTTTAACAGTTGGGGGGGTGGTGTATTACACGAAGCTACACTTTTTTTTCCCTTGTGCAAGGTGACCATTGTGGTCTCCCTGTCCGTGGTACAAAGTTTTTAAACTCTCTCCAGCCATCCTAACCTTAAATGGGAGCTAGATGTGTTCCGCATTCCCCAGCATCAAAGCATCTGGCCAAGTTCTTACGCTTTTCCGATTGCCTCATTACAAGAGAGATGGAAAGCACAGCATGCTTTTCAGAATTATCAGTAAATCTAATCTGTGCTATATACAGGCCGCCCAGGGGGGCTGTGGAGGCTCCTTCTCTGGAGACATTCCACACCCGCCTGGAGGCGTTCCTGTGGGATCTGATCCAGGTGGTCCTGCTCCGGCAAGGGGATTGGACTGGATGATCCTTTGGGGTCCCTTCCAATCCCTGACGTGATTCTGCGATTCCGTGATTCTGTGATACTACCAAAGTTTGAATGCACATTATCCTGACTACCTGTTATCCCACTAGAATGAAAAAAATGTGCTTTTATCATGCATACAGAATTTACTACTTATTTGTTTCAAATGTTTTGGTCTTCCTGAGTCCCCAAGAGTCTTTGTTACCTTAACAGGGTGATTGCATTCTTCTGTCCTTCTTCTGAGCTCTGAAAATGTGAAGTAAATACTCTATTAACAAGCTTACAAGAAAAAAATGTTGAGTAATTCCCTTTTTAACGTACAGACTACAATATAAACAAGCAAGGACACAAGTACTATGGAAATATTTCCTGACAAGAAGGTTAAGTAATGCAGTCTTGGAGTATTAATGGTGTTGGGTGTACGCGTGCAGCTATTCATGTGTGATATGAAAAGCCACAGGAATATTTTTGAAATCTGCTTTTGAGAGTTTCACAGAATGGAAATTCAAATGCTGACACAGGTGGAAATTGATTTTATGGCCATAATCTAATTCAGCTGATTAGGAAACTGCTTTAGCTCTAATAGCATTAATATCCTGTGCCACTGTTAAATTAACATAAAAAGCAAGCTAAATGAAAATATAATGTAATTAACATCAACACAGTTGAGACCCAACCCTCATTGCTGAATTATCCAGATCAGCTGTACTCCATTGATTATAACCATTAATCACAGTCTGGCACATTTTTATTTTGTCGTCTCAGGACTACATCCTTCTTTTAATCTCATGAATTTTTATTCTGGGAATGTTTCTGCTGGTTCAGTTGCAGCATTCCTATCTTAAATTTTAGAACAATTTCATATCCCTGAATTGGATTCATGGTACAATTTCTTCATGCTCCCTGTGCTAAGCTGGAAATGGTACAGAAATAATAAATTGGTGATACATAGTTTTTCTACAGCTATTTTTTCTCTGTCTCTTCTGTATCCTCATCACTTATTGTTTCTGCTGATTCTCCCTTTGCCTTCCATCTCCTGAAGCATTCAAAAAGGACTTACTGTTAGTTTTGGTGCCTTTTGAAAATTAATACTCGTCCACCATGTGGACAGTCTTAGGATGCTTTTACTTTTAATCTAGGAGTATTGATCATCCTTCCCGTTTTCCTGATTTCTGAAGGATCATAGCAGTCCTCGCTTTTACTTGCCTCTTTTACACCACCGTTCAGCCGTGCTAGCTCCTTTCTGGAGTTCTCTCCCGTGAGTGGCATGCGTTCTGGATTTCCAGTGTGATGTTCAGAATGCTCTCCATAGGGTCTGGGAGGGTGGTTTATTTAATTCATAGCCTCTTTTTAAAAAAATCATAGACTCAGAGAAGGATTTAGGCTGGAATCTCATTTTGTAGATTCCCCCGTTCCTAGCAGAGGTAGCTACAAAGCCAGATCAAGTGAGCCTTTCTGAGGAGTAACTCCAGGAAATGAATTTGAAGGAAGAAGCAAGGCGATATCCTGGGCTGAAAAGCTCTTCCGAGAAAGCTCCAGCAGCTCTGGCGCGTGTCGCTGAGGTGTTTCTTCCCCGGCAGAGTTTGGAGCGTACGTGCAGGGCGGTTAAGCAATCCGGAGTTAGATATTAACTGGAAGTCTGGGGTTTGGGCTGCCGGCTCGTTTTTCAGTGGCAGGAGGGCGCCTCGCTTTGCTCCTTGAATTCTGTGCTCCTTAAGCTGCTGCCTGATGTTTAGCGGTGGGGGAAGAGGAGCAGGCAGAGGTTAAACTCGTAACCTCAGCCAGGCTTTGGTCAGCTCATCGGTCAGGGTCCCAAAAGCTGGGCGCTCCCTGGCTTTCCTATTCCCCCCGATTCACGGAAAAGGGGGCGGGGATCCTACCAAAACTAAATTCCTGACAAACCACCTTAAGCGACACACTTGCTGGTTTAGCCCCACTGGAAATTCTGTCCCAAAACCACATCCAGCAGCTCCCAGGCAAGCAGGCTTTACCCAAAAAGAAGCACTTCAGGCGTAGTGACAAACAGCAAAAGCCCTGCTGCTTCACGCTGTGCGTCAAGGAGCACGCGAGAAGCTACAGTGGGGCAAACTCGCCTGAATTTTATCAATTACTTCATCTTCAAAGCGAGCCCCACCTAATCTGAGGTCCCGCAGCTGGGGCAGTGCTCGGCACAAAGCAATAACAGCACCGGGGGAAACCTGATCGCCGAGGTCAAGGCAGAGCGTCTCCAGGCGCTGCAGGGTGTCTAAACAAGCCAGCCCCGCGTTCGTCAGGGAATAAGCGTTGCCGATCTCCAGAAACCGGAGGCGTTTCATGTGGCGCCCGATGAAGCCCACGGCGGCGTCGCCGACGACGCGGTGACGCAGCACGAGGTGTTCCAGCTCCTCCAGGTGCGGAGCCGCTCTCTCGATCCCCGTATCTGTTACGCGGTAGGTGCCACAAAGGCTCAGAGTCTTCAGGCTGCTCTGGGAGGAGACGTTCAGCAGGTGACGATCGGAAAAGGCAGGGACGTTGCGGATAACGAGGTGCTGCAGCTGGGGTAGGGCCCTCGCGGCGGAGCCGGAACTGCTACGCTGCACTTAGTCATCCAAATTAAATAGGAAAGCAGGTTACACGGGACATGGGGTTGACAACATTTTCCTAGGCTGCTAGCTGAAGAACACTGTATTGTTTTGTTTTCCGCCTTTCTCCACCTGAGTTTTACCCAGATATTGGCCATTCACAAAATACAGAGGGCAAACACTTTTCAGTGTCAAAACTACTAGACAACAGTGTGCCTCCCTGTGATTCTGGATACTAAGGTACATGTAAAATGCCTCTAAAGTAATTAAAACCAAACAGAGACTGCTCTTACTTTACAACCATACTGCAGGGCTAGCTTGTTAAGATTATCATCCTCTGTAATCTCTCGTTCCAGAAGTACCACATCTCCAACTCTCTCCCGAGAAGTGCTGCATCGCTGCTGCTCCTTGCCCCTTGGTCGCAATTCTGTAACATTGAGCTCCTCTTCCGTTGACTCTTCCGAATCAGATCGGCCATTGGGAAACACATACACCTGCCTACCCGGGTAATTATGGATGG
>JANZLP010000032.1:15374023-15385608 GCA_026930925.1 Chelictinia riocourii | reverse complement strand
TTAAAAAGTGAGTTCAGGTTATCTGCCCCAGAAATAGAGGCACCTGAAATCACTCCTGACTCCTTCAGCATTAAGTCCCTAAATATATCGAATGCACATTTTGTTTGGCGGTAATGTTGGTGGGGGTTAAGAAAATTATTAAGGGGGGGTTGGAAAAAATCCCTTTTTAACGTAATGACAACAAGTATTTGCATAATCAGTAGAAAGGGTATTAAGAAACTGTTTTCAAGCTTTACCAAGGCAGCAAGGTGCCTGGTGTTTTGTATGATGACATAGCAGCATCGCTAAATATTCTCACTATAATTAGGAGCTCCTCAATTTGCAAGGCTTAAGGCTTGAATGTCAACCAAAACTCATGGAAAAGTAGGGATATAATATTTTCAGATGCCAAACAGAGGTTTATGTTGGTTAATTTTTCATGGGATGAGAGGCAGCTCTTCACACCACACAGTGAAGAGCGCTGGCCCAGGCTCTGACTGTGACAGGGTCCGACCAAGGGCTCTCTGCTGGCTGCACACCACTCAGGAACACCTGAGTCCTTGACACCTCGAGAGCTGAGAGCCTTGGTGGTCTCTGCCTTGAGATACCCAAGCTAATTTCGACTCTAGGAACACCCCTGTGTTCCTAACAGGGCTGTCAGCCTGCCTCCTCAGCGCCTGCAGGCCGGACATACCAGCCTTGGCAGGCCGGAGCAGCAATGGTGGCAGCGTGAGCGCTCTGAGCTGCAGCTTCAGCCCGCCCAGGGTGAAGTGCCTGACTGACCAGCGCGAACATCTTAACAGAGCTGTGGGTAGTTTTTGCAGAGATTTTCTGAGAAAGCTCTTTCCTAGACTCAGGTACTCAGGGTTAGCATCAACCCACCAGCTTCTTGGTGCAATCAGTAGCTTTTATTTCTACCTACCTGTTCTTTGGGAAGTACACAAGTGATGTATTTGGAGTCTGGAAAAGAGGGTTTCCCTATCTTATCAGCTTCTTAGCATGAGCTCATGATAACGAAGTTACCAAGTAGGGCAAACAGCTTGTGTGATCCCTTTTATCACTTACCCATCCTGCTAGTTGAATCCTCTATCTCTTCCCACCAGACACAGCTGTGAATTGATCTTAGGTCTGACAGCCTTGTTCTCCTGTAACTGGGTATTCACCCTGGATGCCATGGGTCTCAGGGCACACAGGTGTACCCCTGGCACCCACTGCTTTCCGTGCTGGCGCAGATCCTGGTTGCATTCAGCTTGCTCTTTGGCAAAAGCAATCTTGCAGCTGGAGTGCTTCTATTTAAGTACATAGCACTTAAATAAATTATCCTGTACCCTTAGTGCTGACCTGTTTGTAAATTTTCATTTGAATTACAGCATAAAAACTAGTGGTAAAGGAAAACCCAGCAATATGGTTGAAATGGAGTTTGAAGATATATCTTGACATGTGTGTAGTGATCATCAGTTTCCCATAAAATGAGACCATATTTCAACTTTTCACTATCTCATGTGAAGATTTGTGCAATTCACAACAGAAGCATTTGATAGTGGGGTGGATTTGCTTTTTTCAGAATCAATACTTTGCTTCTGTTGTCATAATCTACTTTCCGTTTTGTAACTATTTTTTCACCATCCCATGTGCTTGAGAAAAAAAATGATTTGTTTGTAGAGGTAGACAACAAGTTTCAGGAAAATGTGTGGTGTTTTCCACTTTGTTTAATTGAGCTTGTAATTTTTTTTAAGTGAGTAAATTGAAGTGAAATAAGACTTTACATGTACAAAGAGCATCCTTATATAAGCACACAACAAATAGAAATTACCAATTATCTCTGCTGAAACTTTTTAGTTCATGGTTTTGTGTACAGAAAATTTCAGAATGTTAAAAAATCAGTTTCAAGGCTAAAATTTGATGCTCATAAGCTTTTCAAGGAACAAAGAACATAAAACCAGAAGAAATAAGCTCAAGGTGTAATGCAAATATTGTGAACTTTACAACATATTTCAGTATTTTTTGCGGAAAGTTCATATATCCAAACTAAAATGTTTTCCATTTTCTGGAATCATTAAATCTTTTTCTTATTCTGGCCATCTTTATATGTAAACATTTCACAAATGGTATCTCTATAGAACTATCTACATCAATAGTGCACTGACAATAATTAATTTTAAAGATTCAGTAGTTTCTGTAGAGGAAAAATGGGAGAAGCATTTTAATATGATGTAGGCAATGTCTTAAGCTCTTCAGAAAAGTTCCTTTTTATGATTACAACCTTTAAAACGAACAGTGAATCATATACGGAAGAGTAACATCAGCTTTATTCTACCTAGGTTAGCATTTGAAAGCTATTCCTGCTGAGAGCAGAACAGCCCTCTGCAGTAGCAGCCTGCATTGAACACTGGCTTCGGAGCCGTGTTTTCCAGCCTATACACCAATTAGTGGCTGCAGCCCATCACCCAGCACATGCACCATGCTCCTCTTCCCAGTGGCTGCTAAGTTTTCTTTGTGATAACTGCTTGTGCTGCCACCAGAGTTCACCACCATCTGTGGAAGATAATTTCTCCAGGGTTCATTATTCACTTCTTATTGTCTGGTGGCACTTCATGAGCCCATGGTGTTCCTAGTGTATTAAACTGGGTCCCTTACACTTTCCTCAGCTCAGGTTCCCTAGATCCTGAAAATGTTTGTGATCCTCTTTCCACTCCATTTTTACTTTGACGATCACGGGAATGCATTCCCTAGACCTGGGAACGGTTTTCTATTCCAGCCTGGTACATCCCAGCTCACAGCGTGATGCCGCATAGGTCCGTGGTGACCCAATGTGTTCCTTGGACAGAGGCACTGGATCTGTTTCTGCTACTTGCTCCACTGTGCCCTGACCATACACATCTCTGTCTTCTTTCACTCTACACACAGCTGTAACCTGTACTGTAGATTGAGAGCCTTCAAACAGATACCTATTTTCTGGCTAGTAAAAAATAAAGCAAGGGAAAACAATTGCAAGAGAGGAATGGGACCTAGGTGCAGAGGCCAAAAGGATGAGTTTCAAACGGGGTCACAGCCAGAATCTGCTAGTTGAATTGTTGTGTTTTGTATGCTTCTTGCTTTTTGTTTCCAGGCAAAATACATTTGAGAGTGTGGATTATTGAAAGCCTTGGGTGCAGTGTTTGTTTTGCTTGCTTCATACAGTAAAGCAGATCATTAATTTATTGAATTTCAGCCATTCTGCTCAATAGTCCACAGGCTGTACTTGTTGTCTACATACTTTTCTTAACATCTCTGTGACAGTAACTTAGAACTTGATAGAAGCAGTGCTAACTCACCTGCAAGCACCAGAGAAAATTGCTCATTTCACAAATTATGCTGCAGAGTCAAAGGATAGTTGTGCTGTGATCCTGAACCTCTCAGTAACATTAAATTCTCTCTTTCACAGGCCTTCAAACTTTGTTTCTCACATATATTTATAGGGAGTTGCCTGTCTCTTGGAAACTCCCCCATTCTGGAGAAAAGTTTTGCCTGAATGTGGCTGCTGGTTCAGATGGTTGAACCAGAAAACATGTTCATTCAGGTTTCTTATGTTTGTACATTTTTAGTTCAGTACCCTCCTACACTCTTGATATAGAAGTAATTCAAGCTGAAATTTTAAAAGATGTTTTTTTCAGATAGTAATAAAAGAAGTTCTATTGTCAGCTGTTACATGAAGTACATGTTGGAGCATCTGCAGCTTCTTTCTTGATTTCTTAGTTGAAACCCAGGGGTGAGATTTAGATCCAGAGCTTGGAATCCTACTTTGGCATGGCTGTCATAGGAACCCTGGACCCAAATCTGTGAAAGGACTACCACTGTTTGGCTTCCCAGAGTGGTTTGGCTATGCAGGTAAAGAGTTCCAACCCAAAGCCTGTGTCCCAGGCTCCATTTCTCAGAGTGGTCCATGTCCACACTTTCACAGGTAGCTCTGTGAGCTGACTGTGTTTATTCAACACAGTACCTGGCCTTGGGCTTGCCTTCATCCTATGCAGCAGTTCTGTAACCCTGAGAAACCATCATTATTTTTTGTGACTTTTGAAAACAAAAGTGCCTGAAGTAACTTCAGGGTCATGCTCCTGCCTGCCAGAGCGGTGCTTCACGGTATGACACCAAGGCTACATGCTGCAAAAGTGTGGGCATGGTAGAAAGTGTGTATAAATATATTTAATGGTGCAACAGCTGTTGGGATAGTGTCAGAGGACTAAGTAAGATAAAGAGTTAGATGTTATGTAGATTTAACCCCATTGAGATTTGGGAGCAGGTCCTGGAGGAAATAACGTTTTGGATTTCACCATTGAGAACTCGGTGCACTCCACAAAGGTCCTGGGAACAGACTAATACAGAGGTAGCAAGTGTGAATGATGAGGGGGTTATTCATTCCAGTAAACAATATGGGAAAGTTTTACCAGGTAACTTTGTTTCTGTGGCAACAAATCACAGCAAGCAGATTGATTGTGAGTTAGTGACTAGGGAGAGAAAGAGGGGAAAAAACCAACACCCTTCAGCTATAATGTTTCCTAAAGTTAACACGTCGCATCGGAGGTGTAAATGATATGAGGTCTGAGGGCTGCTGAATTTCCAAATGCTTTTCTGCAATATCTAGGGCTGGCAATTAATCAATTTTCTGTGCCTTTCAGAGTTTTCCTCTGAAGAGTGTTCTTCCTCTGAAGCTCATTAGCCATCAAAACCTGTCATGTCTACACATGTTTTTCTTGCACCTCATTAAGAGATTATTGATTGTTGGCTTCTACCCCTTTCAGAATTTGCTTCAGAAAATTAATTTCAGCCATGAGTGCAATTTAACTGAATGCTTCTGCCAATGCTTGATAATGACTTGTTTTGTTAAAACCATTTAAAAGTTTTCATCATATTTATTTTATCCCCTGCAAAACACAAATCATCTTCAGCTGAAGCAAAAAAAGGGAGAACCCCCACCTTGATAAAAATGTATAATACTGTCTTAAGATAGATTGAAGCCTGAAGCAGTTTCAGAAATGCAAGAAAACTTCATAATTGCTATTGATCGATTTGTAACAAGTGTATCTTGTGGCCACCAGATTTCTCTTGCTATATGAGATTTGTCAATATAGTCATTCCATTGAGGGAGGAACATAGGCCAAGCAATTAACATTTTTTTTCCAGATTGCTTTGGTAATTAGGGCCAATTTTTCACTGGTAAGTTATTAATTATTCAGGTCTCATGGGTTTCTTTTAATAGGAAACATTGGCAAGTTCTTTCTGCAGTTGTGAATGAACTTCTCCTAAGTCATCAGCCAGTGAAGTCAGTCAGATCTTTTGCTCAGGAAGAAGGAAGGAGAAAAACAGACTATTTACACTTAGCAGTTCCTTGATATTACATCCATTCTGGTTAGTGCATATAACAAGGGGTAAGATCGTCTTTAAAAGCTGCTGTGGCAGGCAATGCAACGGTACCCATTCTACAGGGAAACAATTGAAGTAGCGATAGATGAAGGACCAGATTTGTCCAAGGTTTCTAACTGCTCTTGGAGGCTGATAATTACCTAATGAGAGTCTCAGAAGTGCCCTCACAATGTGAGGCATCAAGATTCTGTTGTTTCCATGCTGAAATCAAGTAGAAGTGGAATATCAAACCTTTTTGTGTACTTTTGACATTGCAGCGAGATAATTACAGCACCTCATCCTGAAAGATGTAGCACTAAGAGTCTTCTTCCCAAGAGACCCTCTCTTGACTGACAAAGCTGTGTTAAGAGGTTTTCATTGTTTACCCAGACTCATTGGCTGCTTGTTCCTGCCTCCTGCTTTTATCACACAGGTTTTATAGACCCTCTCAGTCATGTCATAACTGTCTTTTGTGACAATGGTGGAAAATAGACAGATGAACTAGTGTGGGTCAAAATCAACCCCCAATAACTGTACTGTACAGATGGAGGGCAATGGTTTCTGAAAAAGAACCATAGGATCATTGAGGCTGGAAGGGATTTCTGGAGTTTGTCATTCAAGTCCCTTGCTAAAAGCAGGGTCAACTAGAGCAGTTTTCTCAGTGCCATGTCCAGTCAGGTTTGAACACCTTCAAGAATGGAGACTCCACAACTTCTCTGGGCAATCAGTTCCAGAATTTGACTACCCTCACAATTAATTTTTTTCTTATGTTTTTGTGAAGTTTCTTATATTTCATTTTGTGTCTGCTGCCCCTTTACTGGGCACCACTGAGATTTATCTGGCTCTGTCATCTTTATTCCTCCCTGCCAGATATTTATACACATTTTGATAAAATTCTCCTGAGTCTATTCTTGTTGAGGCTGGGCAATCTTGGCTTTCTCAACCTCACCTCATACGTAGGTGAGAGGTAGTGACATTTGAATCTGGCTTCACAGTCAAGAGTAACCTTGTGAAAAGTTACTCTAAAGATATCTGAGCTGTATCTTAGGCTTCTGGTTTCCCAAATCTCTCTGTTCAAGGTTTGCTGGTGTTTTTTTGATCTTTCATCCCTCTAGGTAGGAAGACTAATAGTGGACATGACTAGATGGGCCCTTCTGATCTTCAAAGCCTCAGATGGAGAAGTTTCCCTCTCCATGATGTTGGTTGAAATGATATACTCTGTGCTTTATGCGGTTTCCTCCTCCCAGCGTCCCACAGTTAATGATACCCCTCCACTGTCTTGGCAAGAATGGCTGAGTTGACCCATCTGTCTCACTTAACTAATTATTAGGGATTCATTGGGTGAGATTCAGCCCTTCAATTTATTTCAAACAAGGCAGGTTAACCTGCAATCTGTGGTGTCCCATAGCATACTGAAAAACATTTTAATTTCCAAGTAAACAATACAAATCTGTTCAATCACCAACAATAAGAAAACAAAATCTACACATGCATTTTCTGTGGTAATTGTTCTGCATATCACTGGAGGAGAGAAATTTAAATGGCTTTCAATTAGGAAATATGTTACCTATATAGTTTTAAAGCCATTTAAAATGAAAAGAAACTTTTTAAAAAACACGTGGGCAAATGTTTTGTTTCATGCAACAGACAGGCCAGTTAGTCACCTGATTTTGTATTCTAACCTCTTCTGTGATGAGCTTCTCCTAGTAATTCCTGCACACAAGTCTCTTGCCTTGTGGCTGGATACTCAGGGATTTACACCCCTTTGCCTAATCCTGGGTACATTTGCCTGAGGCTAACTAATTATCTGTCCTGGTCCTGGAGTGGTCTTTGACTTGACAGAGTACTCTTCAAGCAGGATCAGTAGCCACCAGCTGCTCCCTCATTAATTCTGTTCTGGTTATGCTGGCTTCTGTTCAGCTCATACCAGTAAGCTTAATCAAACTACCACCTGTCACTTCTCTGTTTCTGGGCTGTACAACCCAGCTTGAGACAGTCAAGTTCAATCTTAGTCTTGCTGCAGCCAGTGGCAAAGCTACCACCAACCTTAGACAGATAAGATTTTCCCCTTGTATTCGATGAAGTACTATAAAATTATGGAGATACCTATCTACAACATATTGGTTTTCTGGCATTAGAAACTGGGAGCTGCCAGATAGGCAGTACACTGTGCCATATGGAAAGTCATTCTGGTCTCTCTCTGGCCTTTGGCAGTTTTGCATGCTCCAGTGAGAAGCTCAGAAGCCTTGATGGATGGTAATGGCTGGATTTTTAGTGCCACTGTATTAAGTGAAATACATGGATGAAGTGGGTGAAATCCCCCTTCCTTGTACAAGTGCCAGACTTCCAAAAGCATTCAGGGTGCATACTTCTTACTGTAGCTGGTGGAATTCTGGTACGGTAAATGCCTTTATGGATCAAGGCTGCTGCTGGCGATCTTCTTCTGCAGAATAAAAGAATAAGCTCAGGGCCTGTGGGCAGGTTGGATGTAAAGTACCTACTGTTATGACCACGAATAGCCATAGACCAATGTGCTCTACCTTGAGAAGTGTTATCATCCACAAGGCTGCTACATTCCCAAGTCCTAGGCACCACTCTCTATACTCTTCAAGAAGGTGTTGAGTTCTATCTTAAAAGCAGTTGGACTTACTTTGCTCTGCTGTTCCCATTGGCAGGCTATTTCAGACCCTAATTGCTGTAGTAGTTAGGAACCCTCTTTTAATTTCAACCTAAATGTATTCATGGCCAATTTATATTCATTTGTTCTCGGGCCAGTGTTGGCCATTAACTCAAATAGTTCTTTTGTCTTCTGGTGTTTATCCTCAGGATAGATTTGTAGAGAGTAGTCTTCTCTCTTTCACCAGCTATTTTGCTAGTCTAAACAAGCTGAGCCCCTTTGGTCTCCTCTTGTAAAACTGGTTTTTCATCCTGACTGATCTTCACCTCTTATCCAGTTTGAAGTCACTTGTACTCACACAGACACAAAGTCAGAACTCTTTCCTACCTCTAGTGGCTGTATCATCTTCCTGACTCAAGTATGTGCATTTACTCTATGGATCAATTGGCCAAAGGCTACCATTGTGATGTATCCCTGTTCTTCATATTCTTTATGCAGAAGATAGCTGAATAATCCAGTTCCATCATTAGAAAGATTTGTGAAGGACACCAGCCATATGTCCTGCTGTAGCAAAACTGCTGCATTTCATTTGTGTTGGACTATGGCTAATGCAGAGTCTTTGCTTTAGGCTGGTTTGTCTCATGTGGTGTTCTTGATCTCTCCCTCCTGTCTCCTCTCCTATTTTTTTTGGCAGGGGAAAGCCCTTAAGAGGGTAGTCAATGGGATGGTGTGTAAGAGCAAGCCCTGCTTTCTTCCTGACTTTTTTTCCTGTCTGCCAGAACAGTTGTATTCAGCTGGACGATCATACTGAATATTTCCAGCTGGTCTGACATCTCTCAGCTTTTCAGAAGTCTGAATTTCCTATTCGCTGGCACAGATTTAAATGCCTTTCATTAGGCCTTGGTCTTCATCACACAAAATATCAGTGGTACATTCAGTTTTCATGATGAAGAGCAATCCTACTGGGAGAACATCAGTGAACTTCTGAGCTAAAACTGGTAAGCTTTGAGGGTTTTGTTCACTGGTGTTGGCAAGACTCTGGAACACTTCCCTGCAGGTCTAATTATTTTTACTAGACAAACTCCGATTGCAATGAATAGGAAGTTTGGACTGTACCGTGATTTCAATGGACTTTATGTTGTAAGACTGTCATGTTGGAATAATTCATAACGTACCATGAGAAGGGACTGCACTATGAGAGGAATGTGCTTGCTGGCGTGTCTCATATAAGCAGGGCTATGCTCTAGGAATAGTTCAATATCGTATTTTGACTGTGTATATTGTTTTAATTTGCAGTGTCTTGGCAGTGCAAGCAGTCACATTTGCTAGTGTTTGAAAAGAACAAGGGAAATTAAATATGCAAGAGCATTAGACTACGATTCAGCATTTGACATAAAACCACAAAATTAAAGCAATCCAGACTTACGCTTGCTTCTCTGCCTTTTATTTGCATCAACATGCCCCTCAGCTTCAGCTCTATGACATCTACCACTTTGAAGGGACAGTTCTATGAGTTTGTGATGATTAAGAGTGATTTAAGAGTGATTTAAGGATGGACCGTGGTGGCAGTATTGTGCTTCAAAATTGTTTTTTTTATTATTTTTAAATTTTTTCTTTCAAAATCCTTCCTAACATCAGAGCCATGGGTAGGATTGGCTTTACTCACAGAACCTGACTTATAGGAAGTCCATGTGTCTGTGGATGTCAGGGTTAATATGGTAGTGACTGGGAGAGAGCTTATTCCTGGTTCTGACAGTGGTTTTTCTTGGTTAGCCTTAAGCAAGTTATTTCTAATCCTGAAGACTCTGTCTCCCTCCCCCTTTCTTTGTACTAGTGCTTTGAGACCTGGTAGGGGTGTGCAGGAGTGGGATGTTCCCAAAACATTGCCTGCCATTTGGTAACCCATGCAACAGTTGGAATGTTTGTGTCACAAGTACTACTGCCTTTTTATGTATTCCTGGACCTTATCTTTGGAAAGGTCTTTTTTTCTTGACCTGCCAAAATGTAGCATAGAAAGGGTTAGGGCTGTTTGTGGTTTTTTTTGGGAGGGGAGGTGATATTTTTCTGAGAACTGGTACAGAAAAGAAGTTCAATTTCTATGCTGTTAACTTTTCATTGAAACCTCCTAAATTTCTGTGTTCACAAAGAAGTTCTTTGTGAAGTTGTTCAGGTCAAAATGTTTTTGACCTCAAAAACTTCTGGAAGAAGGTGTTTAACCAGCTCTCTAATATAGTCTTGTTGGAGCCAGTGCAAGATAAAGGCAAGGTTCAAAAGTCTTGGGGACAAAACCACTTCATGTTCCTAATCCGTGTTCTTGGAGGTGGTACACTCCCTCCTCGTAAGTCCTAAAGTGTGTTACAACAAGCACAGTGTTCTCCTGCTGCACATGCTGCACCCAAGCTGTGGGTCAAAGATGGCATTTGATCTTCAGAGCTGTGTCTCATCTGCTGTTAATGAAGGCAGGAGTATCTAGGAGCTGACACCTGAGAAAGAAACATAAGGCATCACACTGAAAGACTGCGAGCCAAAGCTGATCACATCTTTTTCTGCGCTAAACTCCCATTTAGAAAATTGGGCAGAATAACTCTCCTTTTCTTGCAGCCTGAGTCTGTCCTGTCTGTTTTGATTGCAGGCTCTTTAGGACTTCTGTTATTCTTGTAGTGATTGGCATTATGGGGCCACAACAGTTGCAGGGGAGCCCCAGGCATGATGGCAATAAAATATTAAATGAAGATAGTAGTGAGATTGTTTGTAAAAGTCAGAATCCTTGGCAGAGCTCTTAGACTAGAATTTGATCCAGGCAGTAAAGATCCCAGAAATACCCTTTAAAAGCCCCAGGCGTAATTGCTGGCCATTGAAATTTCATGCCAGCACTGATGTGAATGGAGGAGATTCCAGCAATAGGCCTGTTTCCATGGAGTACGTCAAAGAACAATGGAGCAGAAGACAAAACTCGGATGAAGCTACCCCCAGGAAAGGTTTGGTTTTGTTTGAAAACTGAGACAAAATGTACATAAATGAATAAACTGAAATGGCTGTAAATAGCCTATGAAAATATGCTACAATAAAATTATTTAGAATTCTTCTTCATTATCCCACTTCACATTTGAGAGGATGACTGGAAAAGAAGATGCGGTATTTTTTTAAGAAATCCACAGGCATTACAGCAAATGAGCGCGTTTTCCAGTTCAAATATTTTGAGTATTTTTTTATGTTTGCACAGGCTCACGATTTCTGAGCCCTTGTAATAATCTGCAAAGAAACCCCACCATTTCTTGCTTTGCTGAGACTCACCACATGGCATACAGTTGAAAACACTTTGCTGTGGCATGTTTAATAGGTTACAGAGTAGGCAGTACCTTTAGCTGCTTGTGGTTCCCTATAGCAACTGGGATGTGAGCAGATAAAATATGTCCTGCTTTCCCAAAGCAAATTGTATGGCTCTGTGGCTACCTGAAAGGAAAGGCCACTTCCAGTTTAGCCACACAAATGTAATCTGTGTGTATTCTTAAATTTATGAGTGGCTACATTAGGCCACTGTCTCCTGCAGCTGTGCGCTGTTGCTGTTTGCAGGACCATATAGAGAAACAATGGAAGAGATAAAGACTCC
>JANZLP010000032.1:14850088-14863240 GCA_026930925.1 Chelictinia riocourii | reverse complement strand
GGATCTGACATATCATCCTCCCTTCTGTAATAACTGGTAGCTCGGTCACGGGAGGCTGAGGCCACTTTCACCTTAGCGGAACCCCCGTGGTTAGTGCCTCCCTCCTTCCCTATATCAAAGGATATTTAAAGATGGGTTAACTTTTAATCAGCTTGTGTAAATGATTAGTGTAGAGATGTGTTAGGTCAGTTAACTAGCAGAGGGGAGCTGTGGCATTAGGAAGGATGACTGAATGCTTTCGAGCACTGGTATTGGCTGGTTGCACTAGCTCTTCTGTGTTCTGTGCTCATTGTTAGCTCTGATCAGCTATTAAAACAAAGCTAAGTGATGAGCAGGATGGTTTGTTAAGATTCTGGTTTTAGGTGGATTTTGCTTTGTGTACTTGTCCTTTTTTACAGTGTTGGTTGTTCTTCCACAGCAGTTGGGTATGAACAGAGCATTGCAGTGCTTGGGCAACTGTGGAAGAGCTGGCAGCTGGCAGAAGCTGTACTTTTTGGGGCCTGTTTTCCACATGCCTAAAGCTTTTTTGTGGGATGCTAGGTGTCTGTCCAGCAGATCTAAGGATCACCTCCAAGATGCTGCCAAAATCTGCCATGCTCTTTGTAGATTGGAATGTGTGTGGTGGGGTGGGCTTCCTTTACATGGAAGAAAAGAAGTTTTACTGAATTGTTGAACAGTAGTGAGTTTCTGGAAGTCTTCTCCCATGACTTGTTAGACCTGAAGGAGAAGGTCTTCTGTCCGTACTGACCAAAATGTTTAAAGTGTTTTTTCTCCCTACTGGACAGTATGCAAAAGTTCAAAAAGTTTACCTGAAATAGGTTTACCTCAATAGGTGTGGCTCCAAAAGGCCTGTGATGTCTTAATTCCTGCTTTCCCACCCCTGTTCCTTTTTGTCTAAAATGTGTTTCCCGAGGTCACTAAGGATTCTTATCTCTGCTCAAATTCTCAATCTGTGGTGTCTGAGCCCTGGACTGAGTCTGTAGTGACTGTCAGGTACATTGCTACTGAGGCAGACCCAAAGGGCTAAGCGGATATATCTACTGTTTCCCTTTATCAGGAGTACTGTAGGTATCCATGCAGAGTATCTAGGAGCATCTCTTATAAATCTAGGCAATCAATCTGGCTTGCTCTGAAGAAACTGGATCTTATTCCTGTAGTTTGTGTCTGGGATCTTGAGTAATGACAAGGATTCCTTACAGTATTTGAAGATAGGTTTTACAGATAGCAGTGTTAAATTTGGAGTGGTTCAGTCAAGTTAAGGAAACTTCTGCAGTAAGTCTGTGACTTTTCTTTTGTTATTTTTTTTTTTCCCTTACAGCTTTAAAGTTCTAACACTTCTTTCTTGTTAGCTGGTATTTCCAGACTGTCACAGATGCTCTTGCCTTCACAGCTTTTGTGCCAGTCATGCTAACCTGATCTTCACCCTTCCTATTCTATTCTTCCCCTAATGATATGATATTTTGAAAGCTGGTTTTTTTTTTCCTTCTTAGACTGGTTCCTGAGGGACTTGAGAGGTCTGGCTTTTAATGGGGGAGGCATTTCTTGCTTGCGCTTCAGCTAGTGTGGAAGAGCATGTCTGTCCGGAACTGTGATACTTGGCTCACTGACACATACAGACAGTACAGAATCACTTTCTTAGTGGAGTAAGAGTTACTAGGAATAGCATCAGCTTTCATCTATGTTACATAGATGCCAGTAGGGATTCGTTATGATGACTGTAAATAGAATAGCTGAAGTTTCAAGAAGAATTGGCTAATTATTTATTTACCTTTCTGTGTAAACCTTAGTTTAGTCTTCCCCAATACAAATACTGGTGTTCTTATAGTTAAACCAGGACTTTTATCACAAATAGGCTGACAAACTTTTGTGTGAAAAACTGCTATAAATTCAGTAAGCTTAGTATTTCACTTGGAACTTGTCAATCTTCACTAAGTTAATAAATGATAAATGCTTGCTGCATTTCTTTTATATTGCCTTGGATGACAGTATGTTCTGCTTTGTGTCACCTGACAATCACTCATAAAAGACTGTCTGGATTACATTTTCCTCAGGGGGATTTTCAGAAGCCTATAGTCTTCTAAACCTTTATTCCAAATAGTAAGATCTCCCAATTAATAGCTTTAGCTCAGCTTGTCTTTTTTCTGAATAGCAATTGTTGCATCTAGTGCAACAGGTACATGGCTTGCTATGCATGTATTATATTACATGGTTTGGTGATTTTTGAAATTATTTAATTTCATGTGACATTTCAGTATTGCAGAAAGGAGAATCTTGATTAGATTTTTCAATTATGACTTGTTCTACCGTGGCTTTCAAAGAGGAGTTCAGAGGTATAATTATAAATCTAATTCAGGACTGTTTTTTGTTTCTCCTTCTCTTTCTCCTATAACGTTCCTTGGTCACAGTTTTGATTACCCTGGGATAGATACTAATGGCTTGGGCAGGTGTGCAAGATTCTACAGTGTAAATTTTTTTTTTAGTAGTCTCTTTTTTTTTTTTTTTTTTAAAATGTTAGCAATCAGAAAAAGTGGAATACTTGCTTCAGAACAGCACCCATACGGAAACCAGAATTCAGGGGATATAAGCAAATGTTCATGGAAATCTAAGGCCAAGAATATGGAAAATTTCTTTTCATTCTCCCAAGCTTTTCCCAACCTGGGAACTTCCTGAACTAGTTGTGATTGGTCTCTCCTAAGGATTTGTGACATTCTGCCTTTGGACTCGCAAAGCTCTTAAAATCACTTTGCCCTTAAGCAACCTGTGTAACGTTTTGCCAAGCTTTGCGTGAAGTGCCATCTTATTTTATTTCTTTTCTTCTGACCATGGCTTCTGTTAGCTTAATTTGATGCCCTTTAGTTCTTGTCAAGAACAAGAAAATGGATGATCTATTCTTAACTATCCCCAGGGCCTTTTGTATCTTTGTAGACTTCTATCACGTATTCCAGTTGTCTCTCTTCCAGGCTGCAGAATTTTGACCAGCTCTTTCATTCCTTTCATCAAAATAATTTGGTTCTTTGTTCCTTCTTGTTGCCTTTCTCTGGACCGTTGATTTCTAACATTCCCCTCTTGGGGGATGCTATTCATCCCATCTTTTGGGGGAGGGAAAACAGAACTGAACTGCTTCCTTCTACCTTCAGTTACAGAATCACACAGTGGCATAACATTAAATGTTTAAATGTATTTTTCCTTGTTCTTTCCCCTGTTCTCTAGCCTCCCTTTCTAGTCAGGGTGCACTTTGCAGCTGACTTCTGAATATTAAGTAGTCAAAACATGGATGAGGGTGGGAAGCAAATCTCTTGATCAAAGAAATTATGTTGAGCTCGTGAGGGGAACTTGCTCAGCTAGAAACAAGCTGGCTTTGGTGGATTGAAGGAGTAATTATTTATGGAATTGACAAGTCACAGGATGTATTTTGTGAAACCTTGCTTATCAATACAAATTTGCATAGAAAGTCACGTGTCATTAACTCAGGATTATATAAGGCTCTCTGAAAGTGTGTTTACATTCAGCAAGTTTGGAAGTTTAAATGGCAAGATTTGAAATACTGTATGCCTGTTATGACAATTGGTACAAAGAATTCTTAAAGATTCTGTGGAAATGGAAAGAAATGATCAGTAAGATTAAAATGTGTATAAGCTAGTCTAAGAACTGGTTTCCAGACCTCCTAGAATGCCACTGTTCTAGTCACTAGAATAAAATTGTAGTTACTGATCATTCACCTAAGATTAAATTGATTTTTTTTCATGAGCGTTATGCTTGCTCAGCCAGTTAACAAAAAAAAAAAATATTCTGTCACCATTGATGTATTGATTAATTTTATAAACCAATACTTTTGTTGAGACTTGTGGTACACAGGAAGTGCCTAGAGGTGGCATAGGCAGAAGGCATTTGCAGTAAAATACAAGTGTTTTAACAAAACTGGTAAATGGTAATGATAGCTTGGATTGGCATTAAACATTGCTATTCTTCTCGTTTCTTTCTGGAAAGTCTCAGCAAAGGCGAATTATCAGAGGAGCCCTTGTACCTGAGTAGCTAAGTTTTCACTGATTGTTTGGGGGATTTTTTTTGTTTAGTTCTGGAAACCTAAGGAAAATAAATTATTTGGAAGCCAGTTCGATGGTGTTTGTTCAGATTTACGTGACCACAGTTGATAGCTTGGACTTCAGAGCTGGAACTTAATCTCCTGGATTACAGCAGAGATGTGTGTATGCTGGAGTCAGGGGAAGTGGGGTGGAGTAGGGTGGAGGTAAGTAGCAGACAGCTATGAAAAGCAGAGGCAGGAATTACTTCTGTTCCACAGGACTAACATTGCTGCTATGTGTGTAACAGTGAAAGGCACTGCTTTAAAACAGGGATGGGCTCTTCTAGAACCTTAGTGTCATGTGAGCTGAGAGTAGCTAGCAGATCGGCTTTCTTCAGATGGAAGTCCTGACATGACTACTGCTGGGTCAGATCTGCAGTTTTTCTAAATAAGAAGCTAATGACTTCTTCTGGTACTGTGAAAACTGTTAGGTGAATGCTTCCCATTTCCTCAAGGATGCTGCTGCTCTGTCTGCAGCAGCTGTCTGACAGAGGGTGCTATCAAAGGTCAGGGCCAGTACAGAGGTATTAGGAACAAATACTCATTTCTAAGATGTCATTTGCCACAAGGTTGAAATGGCTGAGATTTGCTTTGAGTTTTTTTCTAGGATGCTAATTTAAGAGAAGCTTGTGGAGTCTTTATTCTGTTGGTTTAGCTTCTCATATGTGGATGGGTGTCCAGAGAGCTTGCTCTTTGCTCTGTATGTGATCTGAAGTGACTGCATTAATGTTCTCCCTTGAGAAGCTCTAGTCAGACACATGGCATTTTGGTCTCTTGTGAGATACCTGAAAATGGGTCATTGTTTCTACAGGCTAATATGTGACTTCAGATGATTTTTAGAATGCCACAGCTAAAAAGTTTGTTGTCCCATGATATATCAAGATCCCCTTATAACGAGAAGCTCCTGCTGCATTCTGCCATTGCAGCAGGATCAGAGTATCTTCAAACCTGCACTTGAAGATCTTCCTACAGATATATCATCTGGTAACGTATGTCATGATCTAGTAGTTTGATCTCGTTGGAGAGAAGCACACTGTGCTCCTGTTTCACAAAGCACTGGGCACTGCCAAATTGATGTTGTAATACCCCTTTAAGTCCCTCCTTGAAGTTGTTTTATCTTTTAGATGCATGCAGCTGGTTGCTGGTAGGATTCTTCCACCTAGTTGCTGGGTAATTTTCTTTAACTGGAGGTGAGTCTCTACCTGAGTGTTAAATTTGATATATTAACTTCAAGACTGGCTCTAACTTATTCACCTGTTGTTTTCATTTGTGCTACTTTTGCAATGAAATGAGTCTTAATAGTCTAGACATCTAGATTTCCCCTGCCACCCCCATATGCATACACACCCCTCCAGTTTTGACTTTGCTTAGTTTGGGGGAGGAGTGAAATGAAGTGTTCAGACTCATGTAGGTGGAGATACCAGCCTGTTGTTGGCTGTTAACTGTGGCAAAAAATACCCTGCTCTGCCCCCAAGTTTTGCAGACTTCCTAGAGATTGTCAGGTGGGGCTAGTTCATAAAGAGTTCCCCTCACACAACTGTAGGGCTCCAAAGTTTGTAAACATCATCCTGCTTTTGTGACTGAGCCAAGAGGAGTATAACTGCAGTAATTGCTCTCAAATAGAAGGCTTCAACTTGCTCAACTGCTTTCTGCTATCTGCTGCCGATATTTGCAGTACTCTAATGCAGCCTTCCACAGCACTCCTGACAAAATGAGATTGGCCCTAGTTTCCAAAGGGAAGGCTTGTGTTTAGGACTGGCTATGCCAGTGGTGCTTACTCCTCAGATGAAAAATGAGGGTTTATAGGATGGGCATCTATGATTTTGTGTGGTGGAATGGCCTCTGCTTTCAGCAGACAAATTCTTGCATGTGAGTGTGGCTGAAATATCTTTCAGGTTTCAAAAAACAGCCTCCTTCCCCTTGCTTCCCCACCCCCAAAACAGGGAGCAATTTTTCCTTCAATAAAGGGCTCCATTAAAATGTCTGCTTCTAAAAGATCAACCTGCAGGCTTGTTCTATCTGTCTGCCCTTAAACCTGTGTTGAGGATGAGTCCTGGACCTTCTCAGAATCCTTCTTCATTTCTTCCTTACTCCCTTTGCACTTCTAGTTTACTCATGAGGAAGTTGTAAGAATTTGCTGCAGAGCTCCTGGGGAAGGAAATGGAATATGCTTGCCTTGAAGTCAGCTTTTTCCATGGCAAGCAGTCTGCTTGGGGGAGGGGGAAGCCCCCAGACCTGTGCTTGCCTCACTTGTCTGGGAAATCAAGTAGGAAAGTTGACTGTGCTTATCAAGACTTAATGGACTTGGTTTCAAGAAGTACTGGTAATGACTTATTCCAGAAGTTAAGAAAATTAGACTAGTAGTAAGAATAGTGATATGCTGCTGTTCTTTGACCTGCTGTTACAGTTGAAATGTTCAAATACAAATGTTGCCTATCCTTGATTGAGGTTTGAAAGAAAACTGTATTTACTGGTGATGAGACCATGTGTTTACTGTGTGACTATGGAACAGGAAGGTAACATGGGCTCTGGATTTGTTTAGGAGCTATGTTTTCCTACTTCATAGCTGATTCCTGATTTCTTCCAAGGCTTTTCCCTGTAGAAAGTCCAGTCAGACCTTTTAATTCATGTGAAATTGATAATTCTTTCTCTGTTGGAATAAAAGTATTTTAATACACAATAGCATGTTATTGATGCAGAAAACGTCAAGTACTGATTTCAGCTCAACCTTCACTTTTTGCGTTTTTCAGACTTTGAGTTGGAGAATATAAGTTCTATACCTGACTGAAAGTGCTGTCAGCAGATTGATCATCTTTCTTGGGATGAAAAGTCTGACATGTCTGGTTTGCCAAAAAAACCCCACCTTTTGAGTGTTGATTTGCAAATATCAAGGTAATAGTAATAGTTCATGAAAAGACAATGCCAAACCAATATTACAGGTTTTGTTTCCCCTCTCCCCAGAAAGGAGGTCTCTGGGATAGTATGGGGAGTGTTTTGTTTAGTGTAAACAGTGGAATAATGCTTTGAAGTTGCTTTTGTCAACACCTGAGGAAAAAAAAATACAACTGAAGCAGCATCACCAGGATAAACAGACTTAATTTGTATCTTTCCAAACTACTTGGCATATTTATTTAGTTAACTCCTACAAAGTGGTCCTTTCATAAATCTGTGCTCTTCTGCAGAAGTATGCTGATGCTCTTCTGACTTGTAGACTTTAACATCTTCTGGTTTTTGATTTGATGAGCACAAATGCTGTTTTGTGTTTAATTCTGTCTGGAAGATAAACCTAGACACCAAAGTCAGTAGAATCTGTTTTCAGTGCTGTATGTTCACCCCCATCCCCTCCCCCTCCAATCTGGCATCTGAATTTGCCCTACGGTGTTTGGTGTTGCAGAGAATGTTTTGGAAAATAGTCTACTGGGGTAAGAGGTCAGCCCTACCTATGTTAACTGTCTCCATTCCTTATGTGGATAGCTGCCTGGCATGGACCTACAGCAAGGGTGGGTCTTTGCCTGAAAACTGTAGCCAGTCTGTCCAGCCTCGTGCTCCGAGTCTCATCCTCAAGCAGCTGAACTGTGAATCATTTCTCCCTTCATCCTCGCAGCAGGGTTCATCTTTGGAACGCTCTTTTTTTGCTCAGTTTTCCTCTTTGCCGCATGCAGCAGCTCGGCACATGCTTCCGACCACCAGTATCTGGTGTGCCAGGTCTCAGCGGGGGGGAGACCGTACTTGAGCAACAGCCAGTGCGAGGTTTGTGTTTGCAAGGGCTCTGGTCGCTCAAACCATCACCCCGGCAAATCCACCGCTGGCTGACCTCAGTGACGCTCTGCTCCCTGGAAAAGGAGCCACAGGAGTGCCTTGGTTTGGACCCCAGCTTGAAAATAAAGCTCTGTGTGAGTGGTGCTGGGGACGGAGCCCGGATCAGCAGGATGAAGCTCCCGGGTGTGTCTTCTGGTCGGTCACAAGGCTTGAGTCTGTGGAGCCAACGGAGTCCCGCCAGCTTCATCTCAACTCTCTGTGCAGGAGGAGAAAAGCTGAAGCCTGAGCCTAGTGACTCCTCCCCGCCGGAATTTCCTGCCTGGAAAGTCAGTTGTCTTACCCGGACCAGAGTCACAGTGTGCTGGATAATTATATGACATGGATAATCAGGGAGATTGGCTTTGAGTATAGGCTTTGTGTTAGCCCAGCCAAAGCGACGGTGCTGAGTCACTGGTAGCTTGAACAACAGCTTTTAGGCGGGTGGTCAAATCTGTCTTGGGGATGAGCAAATGCAAAGTTTGCTAGTGACATTCTGACATCCAGAAACACACTGAGAGCAAGACTTGCTTTCGGGAGGGTGGAGCAGCATTAAATCAGATCCTGACCTTTCTGAAACACAAGCCTGCAGCCACATAATTGTTCCTGAGCTCTAACACTCTTTAAGTCTGTCATAAAATCTTCTGAAAGGTTGAATCTATATTAGCTAAAATGGAACCATAAAAAACCCAGGGTAAAATAAATATTATTGTGATATTTATGCTCACTTCCAAATACAGTAACTTAAAAAAAAAAATCAAGCACTTGTGGTACAATTTGTATGGTAGAATCCATGCCCAAACGTATACTTTCCTTTTTTCCATTCACATTTACTGGTCTTATTGGGAAGACTGGTAGAGAGGGGTCTGTGGTGACATTCTTACAGGACTTAGCCATTAGTCTCGTAGCAATCTGTAACATCACCCTGACTTGAGACAGCTGCAAAGGCTGAGCTAATGCCATGTGATGTGGAGCAAACCTTGACGTCTTCAAACAATGAACTAGAAACCCTAATGTGGAAATAGAAACAAAATCCTTTCTGACGACTAAATCATTCAACTGGGGATACTGAACCATGCTTTCTAAAGGGCTTCAGAAACACTTAATTAGGCATCTTCTTTTTTAAAGGATTTTGTGGACAAGAAGAGAGCCCTGCTGTATTATTTCTGGACTGAAATTTAGACCCAGCTGAGGCAATGAAACTGCCTGGCTTCTGTGGGATTATATTTCTGCTTTTAGTTTCTAGCGTGGCCTGCTCTGGGATTGTTTGAGTTTTCAGTCATCTGTGATATCGGTGAAAGTTAATTCCTGCCAAAAATTTGCTGAATGACATTTCTTCCTGTAATAAGGACTATAAGAGGCATAGAAATAGGACTAGCAGAGTACAGAAAAAGGAAAGCACATCTTATGGTCTCTAGGATTATTTTGCTGCATGGCACTGCAGGAAAAACTCTTCAAGTCCCCAGCGATGCTCTGTCTCCCATGAACTGTCCAAGATCTGCAACTTCCTTTTTTCTTTTTTTTTGTCGTCCAAAAGTGTCAGCAGCAGGAGCCAAACCTGAGACACTCACAGTACGTTTAGGAGAACTGTCAACTCTGCCTAGGTACGGCAGAAAGGTGCAGCCCTCAGTGGACGGATCACACGCACAGGAGGTGTTCTTGCTGTTGCTGGCATGTTGTGAAGGATGAACTTGAGCCCAGTTTTAGTTCACACATGGCTTGAGCGGAGCACGAGCAGGCTGTACCCTGGCATAGAGGTGTGCTGCTTTCTTGGCTAGTGTCAGTATCTTGCTGTGCATCTCAGTTCAGCTCAGGTTGCTTCCTACTCCAGCATAGCTGCTAAATGAATTAATTTACATCGATGTCCTGTAAAATGGATAATTCCAGCATATGTCATGTTGCATTTTACTTTCCCCCTGTAGCTTTTTAAATATTCTAATGATTTTTTTAAAATGCTTACTTTCAGAAAAGTTAATTGAATAAAAGCAGTATCTCTCAGCACTCTATGTTCCTGGGAGCATTTGATTACCAAGATGATAGATTTCCTGACAGATATTGGCATCCAAAAGTTAACAGATCACTGTTTTTGGTTTGGGTTTGTTTTTTTTTTTTTTAATACCTTTCCTCTCTTAATGTAAATCATTTGGGGCAAGCTGGCATTTATCTACAGGCTCTCATGGAACTGGAGCAGAGCTACCAATTCATGATACAAAATGCCAAAAGAGGTCTCAAATCAGCTTCTGTTTTGAATTTCTCTCTTTAGAAGCACACAGGAGAGCATTCCCTATGCTGCAGGCTGTAGAAGAAGGTGCATCAGCTCTCTGAACCCTAAGGCAGTTGCAGATTTATTTAGGCTCAAGGGCTGTAGCTCCCCTACGCTCCCACCGGTGCTTCTGGTCCCTTTGCAAAGCTGATCAGCATTTTCCAGGCACAAAGTGGTGCATGTGCCCTAGAAAATATCCCTTACAGGTGTGTGTGCAAGTAAATTCAAAGTCCTGGCAGCAACATGGAAAAGCAGAATAATGTTTGCATGTATGTTTCTTATTTTTTTATATTTTTTATATTGTTGGCCCTCATTCCGAGAGGTAAACGTGTGGTAACTATTGTGGATGGTTACAAGTACCTCCTGTTGATATAGTAGGTATAAATTCTGGAGCCATACAATAGACTGGAGAATTCATCCACTGTTACAGGGTTTGGCTGCTGTAGGAAGACCTCCTGGAGGAACTCTTGGAAACTCCATATGCCATAATTGCCTGTGAGGGCAGATGCTCCTTCTGGCTGGTTGCTGGCTCAGACATGAACTGGAACATGCTGCCTGCTGAAAGTGGAACCAGTGACAAGTCTTTCATAATTCATAACTGTGTACTTTGGCAAAAAATAATCAGCAAGAATTTTGTTGATGGTTGACTGACAATTGTGCATGTCCTAATAAGCTACCGGAAAGATGTCTTATAAGCACAGCAAAACCTTGCAGAGCACTGTTAAAATTAGATAAAATGAACAAGGTAGCTAATGTGATTACTATTGTATTAATAAACATTTAAATAATGCTGTATGTTTGCACAATGAGAGGCATTGCCCTGAAGAGATTATGGTCTAAATAGTCCCTGTTAATTATAACCTAAATCGATTAGCATTAATTATACACAGAATTGGAAGATTGCTTTTGGTGTGATCTATGATTCTCGTGGTTACTACCCATGTGAGCAAAGTTACCAAATGACGTTTTAATCTGCTTTTGCAGCATTTGCTTGTAAAAATCTCTTCTCTTTCTCTGACCAACTTGAAGAAAATAATATTTTCTTCTGTGAACAGGGAGATAGAGTTGTTCCAACTACCAGACTTCTAGATACAGGAGTCTAGACTTCTGTCAGTAATTTTAATTCAAGCTTGAAGTCGTTATTTCCAGAACCTCCTACAAGGATGTATGAGCATGGTGCACGTGCTCCACTGCATTCCTGCTGGGTCACCCTGGGGCTGCCAGTTCTGCTTCTCATGGTGACCAGCACGGTTCAGGAATAATGAGGTGTTGCTAAAAGACTTCTTTTGCATGAGTAGGCAGCTTTTGGATATAAAGGGTACAAATAATTTTAGACAGGGTAGGCTTTTGGTTGGCCTCTAAAGAGAGGATTGTATGTAATCAAGAATAAGACTCAGACCCAAGAACGCTAGTTTTTAATAAATCTGTCACAACACACAGCAAGTATCCTTTTTGCCTCTTGCATTACATGGTCCTATTTATTTCATAACACAAAGTTAAATGACTATTGGTTTTCAGATGTATTGCTAATGTATACTTTGTTCAAGTTTGGGAACCATATATCATTCTGCTAATGCTTATTGAACCTTAATACACTGGAAGAGAGAGAAGTTCCAGATTTATTACAATTACTCTTGAGCTGTTGGTACCCTCCTAATGTCCTTGTTCTACTGCTCTTCACAATTAATCTGTGACCCATTTCCCTAAGGAAAACAATTGAAACATTTCATAGCATCTTATGACATTGTTTTATGTTCTTTCAAAATACTGGAGTCAGCTAATGGTGAAAAATTTGAGGGAAAAAAAAATGTAAAATATAAACAAGCTAAAGTTCCTTATCCAATTTTGCAGCTGCACTCATTTGATAAATGCTACCATACAGGCTGTAGTTTCTGCTGAAAATTGTCAAACCCCTTTTGAGAAGTTGCAGAAGCTTAGCTCCTTTAGGATCAGGCAGAGTTTGGTCTTGATGATTAGAGCAAATAAATAATGTATTGATTTGCATAGTTTATATTGTTGCCTGTAAACAATAACAATGGAAAACACTTGTGTCAGGTATTCAGAGAAAGCAAAGATGAAATGAAAATTTTTATGCATGCTTTTTTAGCTCCTTGTAAAACAAATTTTCCCCTCCTGAAAGAAACACTTGGGGAGTTGCTTGGATTTCCTGTAGGCTCTGAGGCAAGATGCAAGACCTGAGTTCAGTTCCTTGCTGTCTTGCATAAACTTGGCCTGGTTGCCTTGCTATCCCTTCCTCCTTTCCAGATTACAAATGGGGGATCTGCAACACCCTTCGGTGACGAGAAACGAGCCGAAGGAATGCATGGTTCTCCATCACTGAGAGCCTGTTAGAGAAGCTAAAACTTTAGAGAGGGCATGTGTCAAGTCCTGTGTGCTCCGCCCCATGCAGCGCTGAGCTGCTGGGCGCGATCCAACATTTAAACACATTCTTTATGGGAGCACAAGACTAATGCCATTTGTTCCAGTGAAGTTAAAAGCACGTGTCTAAGTAGTTGCCTGGATTGGGGCCAGCATTCAGTCTTTTGCTGGATGGAGCCCTAAATAAACAATCTAGTATCTGAGGAGAAAACATATTTGCACATGTGGCTGTGATTTGGCTGTTTCTGTGGCACTGGCTTGTTGTTTTCTAAGTTGTGCTGGCAATGGTTGGTCTATTTAGAATGCTAACAATTTCTTGCCTGTTGTGTTGAAATTGACTGCGCCCCGGTGCACAGGCTAAAAAAGGTTGGGTCTAAATCACTCGTGGTGTCTGCGATGCTCAGCGCCGACAGAGAGAAGACACTCTACTCTGTTTGAATTCACTCTGCTTTCCTGGTCATGCTCTTGCAAAGTGCCCTGAAATTTTCTCAGATCCAAGTTAGTGGCAGTCATCGTGTTTCAGTCAAAGGCTAACTCTTTAAGCGCATTTTTGCAGGGCAGAGCATTGTAAACAGAGATAATAAAATATAGCCAACATACAGTGTATGCAAAAAACCTAACTTCACCCTCCCAT
>JANZLP010000032.1:14734356-14747943 GCA_026930925.1 Chelictinia riocourii | reverse complement strand
TATTTTTGTTCAAGCTTATTTCATTTATTTCTGCAAGTAATTGTAATAGTTCTTGGGGATTCAAAAATCTGTATAGCTTATTCGTTGATGTCACAAGACATGTCAATAGTGTTTTGACATGATACCTGACTGATGGGTTGAGGGCATTACATATTTTGGCTCTGTTAAGAATTGGAGTAATTGTCCTTGCAGAAGGAGATTGGTTAGCCTTGTTGCTCAAACTTGTTTTTGGAGGTCAAGCAAACCTCTGAGGGCCCTTAGAAAATACTATGAAGCCTATTTGTGATTAGCTGTTTCAGAAAGAACAATCATCCTGTAATGCGTATGTAACAGGAATTTAAAAACTCTTACTTATTTTTCTTGAAAACATTATTTAAAGGAAATGTTTGTCTTCTTTTTCCTGAAGAAGTTACAAATATTATGAAACATCTCTATTTTATGTTTGTATCTCTTTGATTTGAATCAAATTCTTTAAAAAATACTAGCTACTTCTTCAGTGAGCAAACTCTCCAGTCTTAAGCTATCTGGTCATTCCACTTTTGAAGTGATCTTTGAAATTCCTCTGAGCACTATTTCTGTGCTGAGTCCTACTTAATTTGACATGTGTGACAGGCCAACAGCAAAGTTTGTAAGAGAAGTGATGAGGAGGATAGATACACTAATTCCTCCTGGAAGACTCTGCTTACAGTGTGTGTTTCGTAATATTATTTTATTAGGTAGTATGATCTAGTAGTGATACTCTGGCCAGCATAACACTTGCTTGGTATGTCAAGGTGTGAATTGGTACTTCTGTGATATACAAGGCTGTCTGGCCCTTCATATGTGGCCCTCCATATAGAGATGCATTTCATGGTTTGCAGACTACAGTTACAGGTCAAATCTGTGTAAGGTACTCAGTCTCCAAAGAAAGTGTGTGGTTTTTATCTGGGAAACAAGCAGACAGACTTTTCTGCATGATGATTTACTGAGAATTTAACAAAATGAGATCCAGCAATCTAAAAGCAGGCTTCAATATCTCAATATGGTTTAAAAAAATAAACAGAAAAACCACACACACAAAAATACCTGAAGTAGTGAGTGACTGAGGTTAGGAACTGTATTAAATGACTTGATACGTAAAAAACACGAGCGCGTTCTTCAGGATGTGATACATATTGTTAAGAAACTTACAGAATAATTGACAATATGATTTAGTATGATATATAGAAATAGGTAAGCATAACGATTTCTTAGAAAGTTTTCTGGGGATTGTCCTTGCATTCTTCTTCTTCACTCCCCAGTGAAGTTTGTTGGGTTTTTTTTTTTTGAGTCCGAGCAGTTCAAAATGTCCCAGGCTTCATGCCTTCAAAATTCAGCATATACGGAAAATGTGGGATGCACTTTCGGCTCTAGCTAATTTAGCTTTAGGGACTCCAAGGAATCAATATGGGAATGGTAGGCTCCTATTTTTTTCACTGGTGAAAATGCTTAATGAATACACAGTCAGGAGGAAATAGAGCCCTATGAACAGAAAGATTGTGCAAACAAACTCTTCTGTCTTAGAAACAAAAATCTAGGCACATTACTTAACATTTTGGCTCTTAAAGTGATACAGCTGAGTCTCAGAAGCATGAAACACCTTGACAGTGGCTTGTCCCAGAGGCCAGATTTCAAGAATGACCTAAGAGGTCACTTCAACTCTACTTCCCCCTACAAAAGCCAACTTGGGAAAATGAGACTCACGTATCAGAGTAAGAACCATGTATCTGGATGCATATGGTGGCCCAGCAAGCTGCTAAAGCAAACACTGGCAGCACTACCCCTTGACTCGCCCTGTAACACAATACAGAGTAGCTCTTAGGACTGATGCTTTGCAGTGCCGTCACCCGAGGAACCACTGGACTCTGCTGGTAAACTAATCCTTGAGGTGAGGCCGGGGGGCAAAGGGGCGAGGGCCACACTGAGAAGGATAATCTCCATCTCCTTAAAAAATTAAAAGCTGTGTTCCACTGCTCTGACACCGCATAGCACTTTTCTCTGTGAAACACTCACAAAAGCCAGGAAATTTTAGGTGTGCAAGCTGCCCAACTCTTAACTAGGTGCCACCTGAAGGGGCTTGCCTGGGTCCCTCTGCAGAGGCAGAGAGCAGGCACCGTGGAGGACCACGCATCCCACGGTCCTGAGTGGTTGGCCTTGAAGGGGGCAACCCCCCTCCCAGAGAGCCCCAGAGATGGAGAGACACCCAAAATCCTGCCCATGGACAGCAAGAGCCTACTTTGCTCAGACAGCTCTGTGCTTTCCATTTCCAATATTTTATTGGCACCTACTCCTTGAGAGACACTTCCCCATCAGGTCTGGGACTTCAAAGCCTGTGCAGCAAGCAGCACTGGAGATCTCACAGCCCAGGGATTGACAGCCAGGGCTCACATGGGACCAGAGTTGTACATACGTCCTGGGTAGCAGCCCCTCTCCAGCCTTTCACAGGCTGCCACCTCACTGGGGTTATATTTAGTGAGGCATCTGCGGTGACAGTCATTTTTCCAGTATTTAGGAAATGCTAGTGCTGTCTTCTGGTTGGCTGCCAGGTGCTACTGGGAAACATGTGTTGGGATTATTTTCGGCGCTCCCACCACCAGAGTGCCCATCAATCATGCCTGTGGGGCTGCTTCAAGTCTGTCTGGACCACGGCAGCCTTGCAAAGTCCTCCTGCCTCTCCGAGGTGGGGGGAGCATGAGCATGAGGAGGCTCAAGGGAGGCATGCAGATCATTTTTTTAAGAAATTCCTGTCATGCCAGGCTCAGCTGAGCCCACCCAAGCCCTCTGCAAAGCCTAGGGAAAGGAGTGACGTTTAAAAGGAGTGGGCCCAGGCTGGGGGCACGTTCTGGCTTCATGATGAAGGCTTCTTCTGAAATGGTTCCCGGGAGGACAAGCCCAGTGAAACGCTCTCCTTCCCCGACGTGCTGGCTCGCAGCAGGGTTTTCAGCAATTGGGGTGTTGCTTCACTTCATATTGGCTTCTCCCAAGCAGCAGCTTTGAGTTTGCCTTCTGCAGGGGGCTTCTTGCTATTTAGAAAGCAAAACGCACTAAGTAATTGCTTGTAACTAAGCGAGGCATTGAAGTCATTGGAGGCCACAGAGAGAGGAGGGGTTTGTAAGTGGTGTTATTACTGAATTGATATGCTCTGTTAAACCCTTTATTTTCTTTTAAATGGGATTTTTTTATTTTCAATGTACTTTGGCCACAGCAGCATCAAAGAAGCGTGGCTAGAGCAAACACTTTTGCCAGGTCTTAATATGCTTTCTCCCAGATTGCGACAGCCTTTTTCCAGTGGGGTTTGCAGGATCCAGCCCTGCCTCCACACCTCAGTTCCCACCACTTCCCACTTGGGCTTTTCCTTCAGGCTCTTGGTGCTCCTGGATTGTCCTTCTCAGCCTCTCCCCTGCCTCACATCTAAGCTTCCCTTCCCTTTCTGCTCTCCCACACACATCTCCTTACTGTGTGTCGACTGCATGCTGAGGTCAGCATGGGAATGTACCTCAGGGAGGACTTTTGCTGCGCTCAGCCCTGAGCAAGGTCTGGTTTGCCCATTTTCAGGGGAAGGGCCACAGTGGTGCCTCACCAGCATCACTCCATAGGCTTGCACCTTCAATGCAAACCCCTCAGACAACAGATTGCAGTCATGAATGCTTGTTTCAGGAAAATCCACCACCAGGGAAAAGGAGAAGGTTTCCCAGCTGGCTGAAAACAGCAAAGCCTGGCAGGGACCACAGCCATGGCCCTGAGCCTTTGCTCCAAAGCAGACACTGAGGTTTCTCTCTTACTCCCACCAAGACTTTCCTCCTTCCTTGTTGTGCCTCAATAGTCTTAAAACAGCATTTTAATCTCCACACTTTGTTCTGCTGCTCAATTATTTTTTTTCACTGGAATATATACATATATCAAGCTGTTGGTAACTGTAAAAAATGTCTTGTAAGTAATGTTATTAACAGTTACAAAGTGATGGCTATGAATTAAAAATTATTTACAGAGGAAATCTGGACACTGTTTGGAACAACTGGTAAGTTACAGAGTTTTGCAATAGGTGCATGAGACAGAAAAAGATATGAAATTTCCCAAACACATTTCTGGTGATGGATGGATTCGTCACTGTTTTGTATCTCTTGTTTCAGCTTCTGCTGTATGTGGGCTCAGAGAAGCTTCTTTTCATGAAAACACTTATAGAAGTGTTTAGTTTTCTCTGGTGATGGTGATGATTTGTTGATCTGCACTACATATTATGGCAAAAGCAGATAGGGAATGGCTGATTTGGTTGCTAGGGGTGGTGAGGTCCTGCCCATGCCAGGAAAGATATTAGATGCAAATTCCCTGCAGGTGACATTTTTACAATTCAAGTGGGTTTACAGAGGTCTCCTTAGCTACGTATGGTGTATGCCATTGTCACAAGCAAAACACACTGTGATAATTGTGGCAGAAACTGCTGAACCACCCAGCTACTCTCTTTAAAGCATCCATGCAAGTGTTAGAGCAGTGTTCACATCACCTTCCTCACCTAACACTGACTCTTACAATTGCGTTTTACTTTGGTTTTGAGGACAAATGCCACCAGCTCTCCATGAAACACTCTCTCTTGCCAGGCAGGCAGAGGCACATTGCACAGTCAGGGACAGAAGGATCAGTAAAAGAGTAAATTTTCTACCTGCCTGCCACATCAGAGCAACATAAATGTCCATCTCTCAGCTTGCAGGTCAAAGCAGTGGTTCAAAGCAGAAGATACCACCCAGTGCAGGACAGGAAGGCATTTGGGGCCATCCAGCCCAGCCCCCCCAGCCGTGTGAGCTCTCTCAGCTCTCCAGCACCATCTTTCTATGCCCCAGCCACGCAGCACAGGATCAGGGCTGTCCTCAACACCCAAAACACATTTCCAATGGAAGACCAGAAACCCCAATGGGCCAGAGGAAGGAAGCAAGAGGAAACAAGTTGTTGCCCCTGTCCTGGACCCAGACAATAGGAGGGCTTTAAGAGATGGAAATGTCCATAGGGCAGCGCTGCTGTACCCTCCCCACACTGCGCAGTTTCTGTGCCCGTGCCCACCGTGTCTTGCCCAGACTCCTGCATGCTCTCACTTAGGGCAAACCCACTGCCCTGCCTGAGCTACAGACCACCAGGAGACGCAGCTACAGGACCTCTGAAGTGGGTCTTTAAAAACTCAAGAGACTTATCCTATTCTTGCAATAGGAGCATTTGCTAACCAGGAGGGATGCTGAGGAGCTAATGCTAATTTCTGAGGTGTGTGGAAAGCACACTGAAAGGCCAGTGCAGCTGCTAACTGCCCACTGGGGCTCTGGAGACCAGGGCTTTGCCTGCCTTCCCATGGAGCCCAGGCTGGCGGCTGAGGCCCATCTGAGCTTGGGCACTTCATGAGGCTCCTAGATGGGAATTTTGTCTCAGGAAACCTTGGAGCTGTGCAGCAAGAAGTCCTGCTCCATTGAGTTTTTGCTTGTCTGGGGAATAGGAGATGGCTCTGGGGTGCCTCCATGGGCCTGGGCGGTGCCTCCATGGGCCTGGGCACTGCCTCTCTGCTCCCACCCAGCTGCTGCAGCTATGCCTGCCCTCAGCACCAGTTGCAGGAGGCATACAGGGAAAATCAGCTTCAAGCAAAAGAAACTGTGTCTTGAGGATTAGTAAAGGGTGACAGCCTTTTCTCCTGGAACAGGAGCTCCTAAGGTTGCATAGCTCACCCAGAGAGGGCTGCTTGAAGTTAGGGTGTGTTGCTGGTGTGTAGCTTGTTCACTGGCAAATTCAGTTCCTGGAAACACTCATGGTGGGTTGAATTTAAGAATGATGTTGCTCCTTCCCAGAATGGGAATTATTTTTATTTTATTTTATTTTTAGGTTATGGACTTTTCTCAGAGAAACTTTTAAGGTTGACATATCATTTAGGAAGTGAGCATGACTGACCTTTTATTGGAGTAAGAGAAACTGAAATATGAAAATTAAGTAAAATATTTTGGCTTACAAGGACTACAGTGTCATATTTAAAGAAAAGTGTTCAGAATGTCTTCAGAAGTCATTTCTCAGCCAGGTGCCCAGCTTACTCGTGCAGTCCTGGGGGAGGAAGGAAGGACACGGCAGCCTCCAAACCCCCTTCTCTCAGCCATGGGGAGAGCATTGTCTTTGCATCATCCCTGTGCAACATGTACATGGGGCTTGCTAGAGCTCATCTTGCAGGTGAGAAACTGCATCACAAATTTTCCCCTGAGCAGATTTTCACGTCACTTACGAATTCCTCAACATAGTCTATTATAGAAAATACTCAGCAAAATATAGAGTATCAGGGAGGAATTTCTGTTTTCCTGCATGTGATCTCTTTTGAGTCAGGACTACTCAGTAAAGGCAAAACCTGTGGAGTTGCACAAGTTTCCCTACTCAGGGAAATCTCCCCATAGACTTCAGTGGGATTTTCACATAGGTAAAAGTCCAGAATTCATCCTTAATGGTGAAAGAGGTGATTCTTGTGTTTAGCTGTCCAGGTTTTGTAAGGCCAGAAGCAAAGGAAAACAAAAAGATTTATCGTCTACTTTCCATTAGCAGGCAATGTCCAGCCACTTTCTGGGAAGCAGGGCCACAGTACGTGTAGCAGTTCCTTCAGAAGACAAATGCCTTAATAACAAATCCCCCACCTCCTCCTTTCTCCTAGCTTTTATTGCTGAGCATGGTGTCATATGGCACGGACTATCCATCTGGTCAGTTTGGGTCAGCTGTCCTGGCTATGTCCCATCCCAGTCTCTTGCTCAGCATTAGCCATAACATCAGTGGGTTACCAGCACCATGCTAGCTACAGATACAAAGCACAGCACTGTGAGAGCTGCTATGGGGAAAGTTAACTTCATCCCAGCCAGACCCAATACAATATGGCTGGTTTCAGACCTGTCAAGCCAGTAAGTCTCCTTTTTTTTTTTTTTTTTTTTTTTTTTTAATTTTTAAATTAGCTCAAGTGTTCTAGTTTTCAAATGTAGGTTTGATTTCTTTTGATCTCAAATGTTTTGCTTGATGTAAATTGTATGTAAGGAAATTCACAATTTCTAATACTGAAAATGTTTTTTCCTCTCATAGGATCAGGAGACAAAGTTTTTGCTCTAGCAAGTTTTGAAGTAGAAAAGGCAAAACAATGAAGAGGTGTGTGAGGCTTGTGTCTCTCCAGTTATCAGCAGCATTGGACTTCTGTCACATTGCATTTGTTTTTTTCTATTTTTAAGACGTTGAAAAAAAGAAAAGCAAAACAAAAAAAAACAAAACAAAAAAACCCAAACCCTAAACCTCTTGGGTTCTTAACCAGAAGATACGAAGTAAACAGCCTTAAGTGCACTTTGGAACCTTGGTGTCTGTACCCCTTAGTAATATAAGCTCTGAGGCTGAACACTAAGTGGTACTCTAAAAACAAAAGCATGGCATGACTGTCTTTGGAAAGAATCGGCTATTTTGAACTTCTCTGAATGTGTCTTTCTCTAACTATTAAAATGTAATCTTTTTGCATGTGGTTGTAGCAAGCAGATCTTATTCAGGAGCAGTCCTAATGAGTGAGTGGGTTTTTGGGTGATTCTTCACGTTGCTCTCAAGTTGTCTTAATTTTTGTCTGGACTCCGTACTAAGGAGTTTGTACTAGGAATGCACTGAAGCTTTGAAAAATTGACATAGTTTATTTGAAATGCCATCCTTCTACAAACTGTTTGCAGAAGAACCAAAATGAGACTGTGTAACGATCATTGGCCCTTAGCTGCTTGTTTGCTGTGCACATGAATGAGCACCATTGTGTCCCAGCCTTGACTGACAAACAATGGAAGCCCTGTAGGGAGGCTTCTGGAGTAGTTTAACCTTGTGTATTGAAAGACCTGGAATTGCTAGGAGATGGCAATGAGAAGCCTTTTCTGTGACCTTGTACTTTAGCTGTGGGAGTAGAACTACATGCTACCGTTATTTCCCAGTATTTCTGAGATAGCATGAATTAGCTTGCAAGTAGAAACAAGTTTAAAAAGGGGAGAAAAGCTATCATTACGTGAACGGTGCAAGTGTTGCTTAAAAGAAAGAGATTGTTATATTGTGCTGTTTGACTATTTTCCAACTTGTATTTTCATATAATTTATATTTTTTAAAAGTGGAAAAAAATTTTAAAAGCGAGATTAAAAAAAAAGGAAAAAGCAGGTGCTTTTTAAAAAAACTGAGCTGAGGTAGCTTAGAGATGTAGCGATGTGTGTGTGTGTCCGTGTGTTGTGTTTTGTTTTGTTTTGTTTTGTTTTGTTTTGTTTTTAAAGGATACAAAAAAAAAGTCCCTCCTACATTGAATTCTTAAAGGAGGAGGGGATTGGTTTCGTTTTAATTGCTGATGCTGGCACATCATTTTGCTGGAGAGTTTTTTATATACTGTAGCCTTATTTCATATCGTATTTTAAACCATGTGAAATTAAAAGAAGAATAATTCATAACCCTCAGTGTCAGTGTGCTTATTCGTTGCCTTTCCTCTCTAAAGTCAGGGAGCAAAGTGGAAAACCGATGCAAAAACTTAGAAATCCCAGCAACTTCTACGGTTTTTTTTTCATTATTAAACAAAATTGCGTGGTTATAGGAAATAAGGGTCTGGCTGGCATCGCAGCCTCTGGTCTCGGGGGCTGGAGAAGGGACGTTCCTGCATCCCGCCAGCTCCCTCTCGCTTTGGGAGCATGGGTTGTCCTCTCCGGCTCCTTGGAAACCATCACCACTCCGCCTTGCTGTCCCAGGGGCAATTCCAGTGTTTCAAAATGATCCTTCCTCCTGAATCATCGCTGGGAGTTTGGGATATCTGTGGTTTATGAAGGCACATTTTTTTCACTACATTCCATCTGTTGGTGGTTCTTATTATTTAAATTTATACGGCCACATTATTTAAATGTAAACAGCCAAATAAGATAGGATCAAATCATTGGCATCTGGGAACTGTGCTCTTATCCTCTTTGATTGTGAGGTTGTGTGCATTAATAATGGAGTTCTAAAGACTGTGATTCCACCTGATATACTGTATGACCTTAACAGTTGTGATTTTATCAGGGTTTCACTGTATGAGAAAATGAAGGTATTTTGCAGCTCATTTCTGGCAAGGCTAGTTTGCATTATCTTGTGTCCAGAGTAGTTCTGATTTTTGTGTGTGAGTATTTTAAATATAATTTTTGTTCTTGATTGATGGGAAAGAAAAGCCAAAACCAGGATGGGATTTTCTTTTTTTACTACCCCTTATTAGGTAAAAGGGCTATTTATAACTATTTATAAGTGCTTCCCTGCTCCTCCTCATCCAAACCCAAAGCCTCTGGCACGACACTACGAACCTTCTCTGCTGTCAGGACGTGAACTCTGATGTCACAAATTCAAGATTACGCATCACTGGCCAAGCTTAAGTCTATGAAAAAGCCACAATCTCCACAATTACCAGCCGTTCTTACCTGTTACATTAATCAACACCAAACAGAAGGAAGACGACGGAACAGAACCAACATTATCGTTCCCTCACTGGATTATTTTCCCCATTTTTTGTGCATTGCGGGCTGAAGATCTTCCTCCCTAATCTCTCGCTGTCCCTCGGGAGCCAGGTCCTCGAGAGGGATGGGGGGAGCAAAGTCAGCCCAGAGTCCCTGGCTGCTGCGGATAAGAAAAAAATCCAGCGCTCCAGTTAGCCCTGAAAATCTCAGTCCCCTCCACAACACACGTAGAGGGGAGAGGGGGGATTATTTCATCCCCCCCATATTCCACTTTCTACAGCAACAAACCTGGAATGTCCACAGCCCCGTCCCCCACAACCTACCAAGGAGAAAACCAGTAGCATGTAATACTACTTATTAACAGCATGACCCCGGCATTATTTATTGCAATATGCTGCAGGTGGGACCGGGGGGAGCGGACGGCAGTGGGGGGGGGGTCCCCGCCAGCTCCGGGAGGAGACATCCCACCTGTGGCACCGGGATATCCCCTCCGTGCCGGGCGCTCTGCGGGCTCACACCTCCCAGCAGGCGTTTTCCAGCCTCGTAATTCACACACGCACACAAATACATATACACGCAGACTCATCCCCCCGCCTCACCCCTAAAATAAGGATGGGATTATTTGGGCACCGGTTGGAAGAGCCCTCAAATCCCCTAAAAACCATGCGTGGCATTAACAAGGCGATGGGACGTGGAGGAACGGCTGAGAAAACCTCGCCCTGCCCCACGCAGTTAATTTGGCATCGGTTATGGCAATAAGGACCTTATTCGAGCCCTTCAAAGTGCTTTAACGTGAAACATACTGTCCCCAAGGACATCCTTGGGACACGAACACCAGACGGCAGCGATGCCTACCCCTTTCTTCTCTAAAAGCTTTAAAGTTTTTGTCCCAGTGCCCTGCAAAGCTCGTGCCAGTTAGAGACGCGTTGGCAGCTACGGAGCCAATTTAATTGCTGCCATCGACTTGTTCCCAGACAAATGAATTCATTGACGATACACATACGCTGTGAACATATAAAATATCCCGGAGTTCTCACAGGGATGCCCAAAACCGTCAGCGGCTCCAGAGTAGGGCGGAGGGTGCTGCTGGTTTTCAAAGGACAATTTTTTTAGGCCTGATCACAGATTTCCCATCGCGTGTTTAGACGGCGGGAGTCGCTCCATGAAAGCGTTCATGCGGAGGGCTGCTCCGCAGCTTGCTGCTTCACCCTCCCAGCACAACCCCCAAACCAAAATAAAAGGATAAACCCCAGTTTTGATGAAGCCAGGAGATTTTGCAGTAATAAAATCTCTCTCTGCATTTCCTTCGATGGATATGAACCGGAGCTCTGAGGTCAGCCCGCTGTAAAACCCCCATCCACCTCCAAATACAGTTGCATTGCTTATTTGCATCGCGGGACCATCAGTCCATGGGGAATCTCTCCTCTCCCTCTCCTTCCAGCCAGCTGCAGACGGAGACCTGCAAAACGTGATCCCCAGGCTACCACGGACCCGAATTTCAGAAAAAAATATTGGCATCCGCACTGTGCCAACACAGACGTGATTTTCGGAAACTTTCTTCATCCTTTGTTCCGATGCCATTGCAGGGAGTTAGCACAGATACAGCCTTCCCTGGCAACAGCCGGGTGCACAAGCACGGGGGAGAGGGGATATTCCTCTTTTTCCCCCCTTATTCTTCCTTTGTGGTCCGACACAGAAATTCAGTGAATTCCAAACGCAGCACGGTCTTGTTATGAATCTAACAGCAGAAATGCTAAAATGTAATCTCTGCAGATGCAGGCTGCAGTGCATAAAACTAGATATGGATAGTCAGCTTCATTTAACAGTGGTGGGAGCAGAGCTTTGTACAGCAAAGAAAACCAAAAAAAAGAGAAAACCCTTAAAAACGAACATGCCATGTATCAGCTCAAGTCCCACCAGCTCCTGCATTTCAAGCAGACAGAGGTTTCTTGCTTTCAGATTTCTAATAAAGTCACAGCTACTTAAAAGCCAACTTGCAGGTGGGGTTTTTATACGAAACAAGTACTGCTCGGTATTCCTAATAATCTCTTAATTTTAGTTCGAGTCCGTTCCCTGCTGCTGCGAGGGGAGGGTGTAGTTGCACATTTATGCAGAAGTACTGGGATGCTGCCACTGTTTAGGTTAGAGCCCTACTGGGAGGTTTCTCCTGGAAACACCCCATATATGGATTTCACAAGGAGAACAAAAAGCAGGAATGGAGCAGTAGTTTGGACTCGGCAGCCACAATCATCCCTGTCATCGATTCCGGGGTTTGCTGCCGGCCAGTGTCCCGGGTGGGCTCCCCGAGCTGGGAGCGGAGGAGAGCCCGCGAGGTCCAGCTCGCTGAAACGGGGCATCAGGGACAACTGCCAAGGAAGAAGCAGGGAATAAATTAGGGCAATTCCCTGCTATTCTCTAGCAAATCTCTCCTGTGATGTCTCAGTGTCCTCCGAGTCCGAAGTGAGATCTGGGAATTGCTGCCAGCAGAGGAAGACAGAGCGGAGAGCAACCCAGTAAGTGGTACCGGGAAGAGTTAGAGGGTTCAAGTGGGGTTGGAAAGATGTCCTTCCTCTCCTCCCACCTGGTCATTTGATTATTTAACAGTTCAGCACAATAAAATATGCGGAGATCATGCCACAAGTTGGATGACGTGACCTAAATCTCCTTTTCTTGCCACTTTTACTCTGCCCGATGGAAGGAAACACTGGTTCCTCTGATACAAACCTGCTGCCCAATTCCCAAACACTGAATTTGTTCTTAAACGTCAAGCCTTGGGATGTGCAATTCCCTGGACCATGAAGTGGTTGATCACCCCTCTCTTCTGCATTGCTCTGGGTCCCACCTTCAAAAGGAGAAGTCAACATTTGCCAATCTGTTTTTTACAGCAACCCTTCCACGTACGAACAGAAATCGCCCTCTAATGTGCCATTCCTTCGAAAGGACCACGAACTGGAGTGGGTAAACTCCCTTACTGGCATGGTCCCAGGGCCAAATCCTGCACTGCAGATCCATAGCACGTCTCCATCCCTATGGAAGAACGTGCTTTGTGAAGCTGCCAGATCCTCAGCTCAACCAGAGACATCTCCCTTACTGCCCACCATGACTTGCCTTGGCAGAACATTGTTTAATATCTATTACCCAGCTCGCCCTAAGACCGAGGCTGTTTCATTCCTGCCAAAACCAGACTCAACATTGAATTGACGGATGAGGTCAAACGCTTTCGAGTACTTGGGCTCATGGTGGTTCCGCAGCCCATCGGAAAAAAAAAAACCCAAGAAAAGCCCAAACAGTGCCAGGCGAGGCCCGTTCTCAACAAAACCACGGTGATTGTCACCAAATAAGACATTTAACTCTGCAATTGCCTTCCTAAGGCAGCGGAGTAGGAGAAGCAAGGATGCATCTGCTCATCCGAAATGACACCAGCGCCAAGTCACCAACCCCCCCCCCAGGTCCCTGTCCCCGAACGCAGCCCAAGTGGGGAGGACGCACGGGCAGGAGGTTTTGCACGGGCAACTCTTGCCGATGCCTCCTTTGGTTTCCTTGGGTCCTTGGAAAAGGAAGCAGAGCACCAGCCAAGCAGCCCGCTCAAAGCACGGGGCTTTTAAAACATTCCCTCCAGGCGAGCCACATCACGGTCTGCGTCAGTATTAATGGCTTCTGCCTCTTTATACATTATGCCAACTCAGTGCACCACTCCTATTAGCTGTTTTCAAGGAGGTTTGAAGTGACAAGTTTAAAAAATTGCCAAGAACAATGCTCCAGAAATTCAGATGTGAGTGACGAGCTATGAACTAGCACACTGGCATTGCAAATCTCTTCACTTCATGTGTTCCTTCTTGCTCAAAGTGACATCACACTCACTGAGAAATAAACTCTTCTTTTTCTTTCAAATTCTGACACAATCACAATGCCAGGGTTGGAAGGTGAAGCTTTTGAGGAGCACCATAATTTACCATTGTGCCAATTCTGTGCTCTAAATTAAGGGTTGCAGTGACAGTAACTATCGAGAAAATTAGGATGCTAACATGGGACCTTCCTTAGCAGATACCTGTCTTTCAAACCTAGACACAGATGTAAAATATATTTACCATAATGTCTCTTGGCA
>JANZLP010000032.1:14611608-14623132 GCA_026930925.1 Chelictinia riocourii | reverse complement strand
AAAAATGGAAGTGCAATGTGCTGTGCTGTACAAGAATGACTGACTAAATATAAATAGAATCCTCATGGTACAGCCCATGTACAAAAGACACCTAGCAGGGAGGTTATGGCAGGTGCTGTCAAGACCGTTGCTCCAGACCCAAAAGAGGATGATCATACTGTCCATATCATACCCAAGGATACAGATGAAGGTGATCCTAAGGACTCTGGAGAAAGCATGCATCTGATTGTCACAGCCTGGTTACAGACAGCTGTAATGATGTAAAGGGAAATTAAGAAGAAAAAAAAAAGCCATTCTTAAGAAAAAAGCACACTTATTTGGAATTACCTATACATGCACCTCTATGCGATTTGTGATTAGGCATCACTGATTTACAGATTGATTCTGTATTTATAAGGATAGCAGGAAGGTCTGATTCCAGTAGCTTAATAGAAAGTAAACTGCATTAATTTAAATTCATGCTCTAGGGTTTAGGACAATATCTTTCTGTCAGCAATTACTCAGATACTTGTACGGGGAGCAAATAATTTCATATTTACTACCTGTGAGATCGGGATGTGTGTGTATGTGTATTCTCCTGAACCATCTGGTGCCAACTGACCTCCATGGGATGACCAGTTTAGCCAGGCAGTAGAGTGGCTGAGCCAGGTATATGAACCCCTGGGGGCCAATACTGTGTAACATCTTAATTAATGACCAGGACGATGGGCCAGAATGCACCTTCAGCAAGTTTGCAGATGATACAAAACTGGGAGGAGTGGTTCGTACACCAGATGGCTGTGCTGCCATTGAGAGGGACATCAAAAGGATGGAGAAATGGGCTGACAGGAACCTCATGTAGTTCAACAGAGGAAAATGACAAGGTTTCAAGCCTCAGCAGTGGCACATCTGGGGACCTTAAATTAAAGGGTTACCCAGAGTAAATAAACAAGCACTTGCACTTTGGAACTATTGACTGAACTCCACCACCTGAACAATTTGTTACCAAGAGGTTTGGGCAGTGGGAAAAAGATGGAAAATATCCCCCTCGTGCTCTCCATTTGTCTTCTGGGAGCTTGTCTTGTTGCCGAAAGTACAGGTGGGTTCATTTAAAACCTAGCAAGTCCTTCACTTTTGGCTGGGGGGGCACAGGTGAAGGGACAGTTTGTCACTTGACAGTGGGACGGCTTGTACAGTCTCTTAAGAGATGAGAGCTCAGAGGGACTGCTGTGTTTCATAGCTCCTCTCTTTAATGCTCTGGTTCTTTTCTTGGGAATGAAATAATAGTTTTAACGCTGATTTTATGCAGAATGTGTCACAGGGATTAATTTTAAGAATGGGATTTTTCTTGAATTTTTTGCAGCTTTCAAGCTTTTAGAGCTCGATTCAGCCATTTTAGAATGCACGTACCCACACACAGAAGGAAAAAAAAGGGGAGAGCGTTGCTGGTGGAGTAACATCCACACCTCTTCGTGTGCCATCGCTTTGTCCTGCAGTACAAACAAGTACTCACATCCATAAAACAGTCATTGGATTTGCCACTGCATACTATGGGAAGTGACCAAACACAGCGGGGGGCTGGTGGGGTCTCCTTTGCTTCTCCAGAGCAAGGCTGCACATCCCTGCAGGAGATGCTTTAACCCAGCAGGACGTCTTCAGACTCAATGCAGAGCAACAGGGTGAAACGGGAGGTAGATGCAAAGCCCAGACTCAGTGATCACACACCAATGCCAGCAGAAAGCTTCCCAGCCAAGGACCTGGCCCACTTCTACACATACTGGAAATGTAGGGGAGGTTTTGAGAGAAGGGGTTTGTTTGGGCCGGTTTTTCTTTTGAACCTTATAATAACACTACTCATGTCTAGTTTGCACGCTCCTTAAAGAACTGGGATTCCCCCTTCTGATAGAAGTTACATAGCAGTCACAATTCCTTTAATCTCCATCAAACTATTATTTCAACATACCACCTACACAGCCAGATGAAAAAGCACCAGTAAAAGGCAATTGTTGTTTTGTTTTTTCCTTCTCAGAAAAAAACCCAAAGCTTAGAAGAAAAGCTCAGAGTCTGGCTTTGTACGTACTAACTCCTCCTTTCCATCTGGAAATTCCCCTTAGTTATACCATAAACAAACTCCCCTCAAATATGCTAAAATAAAGTGAAATGAAATTCAGTAGCAGACATGGAAGTAGGGACTGTTTGTAATCTGGTGGTTACCAAAAGACCAAGAGCAAATAGAATCTGATTTTTCATTTAGACCATTTTGAATTTCTTATTCAGTGAAGTAATCAGTCACCTTATAAAGTATGTTGCATTTGAATACAACTTTTCATTTCATTTTGTGATTGAGCTTGATAAGGTTTTTAACTACAAGAAGTTGCTTCTTTTCATTCCCAAATAATGGATTAGACTTTGAAGAGTAAATACCACCATGCTGCTAGGATTTTTGAAAAGGATTTTGCCATCATAAGATGATTGTTTATTGTTTTGTTGTCCTACCACTGATGCTTCTAGTAAGACGCCCCTCTAAAAGGTAGATAAAAGATGGTGTCCTAACAGAAAACATCATTGCTAGGAATAGATGCACAAATTTTAGATTACCATGACAGACTCATAATTTGTTACAACAAACAACTATAAGGGAACCACAGAACAATAACAGAGAACACTAGATGTCCTTTTTGTAAATAAAGCACTAGCCTTCATTTTCTGCTCCTGTTTTTATTGCTAAGAAGATTTCTAGGAAATAGGCCTGGTGTCCACTGTGTCCATTTTATTTATTATTTTTTTAATAAAAATTCAAAGCAACAAAATTAGCTGACACATCCCTGGCTGTCATTCCACCAGCCAGCAGACAGAAGCAAAACATTTTCTAAATTGTGCTGCCATGTGCTAATAGGAACAGCCACTGGGAGTCTGACGCTGTTCTAATAGAGAACTACTTACTAAAGCAGCCTAGTTCTAACTCCATAGCTCTGATCCAGTAATAAGACCTCAATTCATAAAGCATTTTAAGAACATGCTTCAGGCTGATATAAGCTGCAGTTCTGCAAGCAGCTGAGCCAACACAGCAATTTGCTGCCAGCCACCTTTGTACCATCTCTGGTATTTGTCAGAGCCTTGGTTGGGCCAATACTTCTCACTAAAATGGCAGAAAAATATCCTACTGTTTATTTTTCAAAAGGAGCTGGACGTTCCCCTTTGGATAGAGGCAGATTGTGATGTTGGCTTATCCTGCCTCTTGGAGCTGTGCCCTCAAGCTATGTTAAATCACAGCTTACAGCATTCTGGTTTCCCTTCACGCTGCTTTTGTGCAGTGCCTCTAAGAAACGGGGCCTGGTCCATACAGCAGTGTGTGAACTGCAACAGAACAAATAAAAATATTGCAAACTGGACTCAATAGAAACTGCAGGCCCAGGTGGCTTTTTCAGGAGGTCTGCTAGGGAGCAGATGGAGAGCACAAGTGGCTGTTTTCATACAAAGCAAAATGTATAGAAATTAATCACCTGAGGTGGGTAACAAGAGGCTGATGACAAACACTTCTGCTGTGGCTGCTGCTTTCCTGGTCTTCAAAGAAGTCCTGAGCAAAGGGACTGCCTGACTGTAGTAATACAATGTTAGGTTTCCCCAGGGCACCCAAAAACATCCATAGGATTATCAGTGGCTGCCCCTAGAACTACTTACAAATACTCATATTCCTCTGTCCACAGAAGTGAACTCGTGTATCACAGCCGAGAGCCCTCACCAACATCTAGGCATCTCAAGCATCTTAAAACCAAGCAGAGCAAAGACATTGCATCCTTTCTGGACCATCTTCTTTCTTCTTTTGTCCTCACAGCACTTTCCTCCTGCTCCCAAATGCGCCGAGATGTCACTCAAGATGATGGGACAAGATAGGGCCATTGTAGTGTAATGAAAGTCAGACTTCATGGGTTTACTTGTATTAGTGTTTTCTTGGGTATCTGGCACTTGGAAGCCTAATGAGACATGCTTTATTTTGACCTATATGTCCGCTGTATATGTTCCATAAGCTGCAGGTCCAGGATGCAGCTGGACTCCAACCCACCTTTCTCCTGCCAGAGGTTCTGTTTGCCTGGGATCTGAGCGGTGATGTTGGCACAGCACACCATGATACTTTCCCCCAGTCAGGTCAGCAGGAGTCTTGGCGTATAATTTTGTAGAATTCTGTGAATTTCATGCATGTTCATTACATATAGATTTTTTTTTTAATTTATAATAATACCTGGGTCTCATACAGTATTTTTCTGCTGCTTTATCTCAAAATATCTTCAGAGACATCACAGATGTCTTTTTAAATAGAGAAAAAGAAGATTCATACAGAGAGAAGATTAATGAAAAGAACCCACAAGGTCAGCCCAGAACTTAGTTACATCTGTTTCCTTCCCATTAATTTGGTCACATACTCTAATAAAGGGGGTGCAGAATTACTAGATATTTGCATTTCTTAAAATGGTGAAGCCTGCAGCTTTGCCTGCACTGAAGTTTCATGCAAAAACGTGCCACATCTGGGTAACCTGAAGTAGACAGAGCTTTGTGGTGTCAAGGTCCATCTGCTTCCACTCTGCAAACTCACGCTAGAAAAGCTGACTCCGGTATCGTTCTCAAGCACCGCAGACTGCAGGGCAGACAGACTTCCCATCTCCAGTCTCATGTGTTAAAATATGTCTGTACTACAGCAGCACCAGGTGAAGCTACACCATTTATCTTTCCATGGGTAGCTGTTGACAAAATGATTGAAGTTGCTAGTGTCAGGAGAAAAGGCAATGGAACGGACATCTTATAATGTTAAAGAATCTTTCCAATTTATATCCTTGCTTCACAAATGCATCTTCAAAAAATACATTCCCAGCACCAAGTAGGGCATGGAAATAGTGTTTGGAAAATGAGGCTGTAAATTCATTGGTTAAGTGAATGGAAATTGCTGAACACAAGCCAAAATCCCAGGTGTCTATAGGAAGACCAATTTATAGGAAGATCTATTTATACTGAGAAAATTGTGCCAAAGCTCAAAAGTCAGTGTTTTCAAGGGTGATTTCCAGTAGATTTTTCTGTTGTGTCTTCCATTTTTATGATGGAGTAAGAGGATCTGAAAAACTGGTGGGAAAGGAGGGGAAAAAACTTGGATGTTTTCCCCTTGGTGTGTATACATATGTAGAAATCTCAAGGAACACCATACTTATTTTTTCAGACTGTCTCAGGGAATTTTTTTGAGAAAAGGTGAAGTAAATATCTCAAGATATATGCCCCACTAAATCTTTCTCTTTAATTGAAGGCTGAATGTCATACCTTCATCAGGCACTTTCCCTTCTCCAAAACATTAAGTTGCTTGTGAAAATACAGCAGCAGAGACTGGAAGAGGCCTTTCCCAACAACCAGCATCCCTCAAGACTCAGAGAAGATGCCTCAAGAAAGGCATCAGAGGTAACTACCTAACTCTGCAGGAGGTGGTGCCATGGCCTGGCCACTGCATAGTGGTATCATCACCCAGATCATCATCCACATATGAGCCTCAGTTTCCCCAGTGGAGGCCAGCGACACAAAGAAAAAGAGGCAAAATGAAAAAACAAGTTATTGTAAAGCAGAGCCTGGGCAGCTCTCTGAGCTCCCCCATTGAGGTACAATCAAGTAGATCACAAAATGGCTGGCAAAGGCTGAAAAAAATCAGTTGTGCAGAGAGATGTTCTGACAGAGATAGCTGCTGCTGGCAGGAGGTGTGTCTCCCATTGCTTGCTGAGGCTCATATCATGTGGGGGGTTCGCCTCACATGAAGTCACACGGACCTCTGAGGTATTCTTGCAAAAGGGGCTTTTGAGAAAATCTGAGAAATGGAGCACAGCAGTGACAACATCACATGCCTGCTCTGCAACCGCTTCTCCATCACACAGAGGTGTTGAATTTCAGATCGGTGGCTCAGGGACCGGTTTGCTCTAGACAAGGGCTAGCATGCCCAGGGTGATTCCAGCTCTATACATGAGGGAATTCCCAGTGCAGGAGAATGCCAAAATGATGCAAGTTGCCCATCTTGTTAAATAAATACAGATATTTCCTTTTGAATCAAAGGACTCGCATCCTCAGTGTCCGTGTGTGATCACAGACCTCCACAACACATCGTGCTCAGGAGAAAACCCAGAACATTACATCCTGTCCACAGTGCAATCTGCCAACCTGTTTTGTTGTCCTGTTGCCTTTTTCCTCCCACTCCTCCTCCTCCATCCCATTTCCTTTTCCTGTGATGCTTACATGGCAGCTCCTGTACATGCGAATCAGTAAATCAAACCATTTACCAAGTATTATTTTCAATGTTATCTCTGCTCTGCAAAACATTTCCTGCTTTCCTGTCTGTGGCATTTCTCTAAGGTGCCCCTTGGCAATGAAGTCCCAGCACAGACATGCTGGGGATAATCCGCAAGCGCCTGCCAGTTCAAGCAGCAGTTTCCCCCAGCAGGGTACAAGTTTCCTAAAGCCACTTGCCCTCCGAGGGCTTGGTGCAGGTCTCCGAGGCAAACTGCCGGGGTCTTTGGTGTGGAGAGCTGGCAGTGAGGCTCCCTGACCTTCCTAGGAGGAGGTGTTTCAGTGTAAACACCAGAGCCCTTTGAATCTCTGCTGCATCAGCTTGGTCAAGCCTAGCTGCAGAGTAAACCATTGGAGGCTAAAGGGAAAACATCCGGAGTAAAATAAAGGTTTGGATATACAGCAGAAGTGTTTGAGTGGGACTTGGTAGATCCGAACCTCAGGTTTGTCCAAGGCACTTACTCTGTGTATGCCAATTGCCTGCCCTTCAGCCATTTACCCCACTGGGGGTTTCAAACAGAGGACAAATTTTATGGCTTCGTTTCCGTGGTTGACATAGTTTTTCTATAAACCCAAGATATAACAACCAAAACCAAAAGAACTATGCCCCACAGAGCTCGGGGTAGCCACATTAAAAAGTCATACCTCCTCAGTAAATCATCCCCTTAATGCATACTGAAATACTGTAATTTCATCAGCTTTTGGCTCTGTTACGGGAACCTTCCAAGTTAAAAACCAAGTGAGGCTTGAAATTACAGTACTATGCACAGAAGGTGCAAAAGCAGCTTGAATTTCTGTGTATTTGCACCACAGGGTAAATGTGGTTGCTCAGGAGTGTAGGTGATGCTATAGATACGTAACTGGCTCCCTTTTCCTCCCCCCATGTGCTAACAACTGTAATCTTTTGAACTGTGTGGGTGTTGAAGTTTCCTAGTATAAGGAGGTTTTTTATAAAAAAAACCCAAAACAGCCAGACATATCAGACATATCCGTCAAAATGCTGCAACCTGAGCTGCAAGCATGGCACGAGGGGCAGTCGTAGCGGCCAGGCAGTGATTGGTGTCTGCTACCTGAGACTATTTATAGTTTTTGGTTGCCTTTTATTCCAGTGGTTCGAGCTGAGAAGAACAACATGGAGGGGCTGGGATGTCTGGGGACATGTACATTCAGGATCGAGTTCGAAGCATGGAGCTGAATCCATTGTTGCTGCACCACACTCTCTCATCTCAGCTTCGGCTGTGGGTGCGTCGCTGGGAGCAGGCTTTCCCAAAAAGGCTGTTAGACATAATACAGCTGTGTACCCCACCAAATTCCAAGGACCCCTAAGTACAGACTGGCACCTCTTTACTCTTACCATACAGCAGGCAAATCTGTCATTGCCCCAGAGAAGTCAGTAGACTCAAAGGTCTCCAAGACCGTTGTCACCATGTGCCAACCAGCTGTGCCGTGCCAATGAGCTCTTGCCAGCGTACATATTAATCCCAGTGCATGAAGGGGTAGGACTGTCAAACATGATAGAGCTTTTCTCTTCGGGATGAGAGACTTTTGCTTGATGAGGGCATGATCAGTCAAATATTTGACTTACAGATTTCCACCCCTGAGGCACACAGTCCATCACTGCATCAGTGAAAACTGAGGACAACCAAAATTCTACACGCCATTCACAAAAACAGGCAAATCAAAAGCAGAAGGACTTTCAAGAGCAGATGTGGGATGCAGGCATTTATGCAGCCTGACAGACCAGAAGGAATCTGACAGTGTCATCCTGCCCTATGATAGTACAGCATGCATCACACATACAAAAGTCAGCGCATTGAAAATCTCAGCAGCTGATGCTTCTGTGTTTCATTTCCAGCAGCAGAACAGGAAGGTTTCTGCATTCCCTGCAGACTGTGTGCTATAAACTGAATGTGTATGGGAAGCCAGAAAGCCTTGTGAGGTCTGTGCTGGGCTCAGCTCAATGGTTTTGCCATTCAGCTGGCCTGATTGCCAGGGTGGAGCAGAGCTACACTGCGTGCGTTAAGGGGAAGACTCTGCAGGTAGGGGGTTGCTGGGAGGAAGCTGAGCTTTGGTTTTAACACAGAGCTCATCCCAAACTACCTAGCTTGAGTGATCCAACCTGTGGTTGATCCTGATATCAACTGCAAAAAACACCATGGGTGTTTGTCCCTGTCCCAGATCAACAGCATCACAGCTACTGTCAGATAAACCAGGTTTGAACCACAAGCTCTGAGATTCTTTATTAGGCACAGCTGTATATCATATCAGTGCAGGGGGACTTGTACAGTGCTTGGCTAGAGGACCACAGAGCTGAGCAGACTTCAGACCTCAGTGCTTCTTAGCCCCTGGCCACTGCTTTCCTACAGAGACTCTTGAGCACTTTTCTGCCTTGCTTTTATCATTAAGAAAGTCCTTGCTGCCGTCCTGTACATGCTGCATTCCCCAGACAGGTCTGCAGCTCAGTCCCCACTCAGTGTGCTGTCTGGTAACAAGAGAAGAGCTGGACATTCGGCTTTTTCCTACCAAGACCCGTACTTCAAGGAGCTGTTTGCATTTCCTCATTTCCCCTGCTGCAAAATGTAAAGCTGTATGCCATCATTTTCCAAGAAAAATGAGCTTCAGTTGCTTACAAAAAAGATGCACAACTGTACAAAAATTGTCTTCTTGGGTAATCTTTTGCAGACCTGTTTTGTGAGAGTGACTCTGTGTTCATTTGTAGGTGGAGGTAGGAGAGACAGATGATCTGAAGTTTCCTCCATTCATGGGTTCTTCTTGGTCATGACCAGGGAACATAATGCTAACACAGAGCATTTTCATGTGTGGTGGAACACAGAAATGCCAAATATCCTACCAGCTTTCCTCTGGATAGTTTCTAAATGAAAAAGGAATGAAAAACTCAGTCTGAAAGTCTTTCAAAGACACTGGACCCCATCAGACTTCTACAGTTATTTCTGTTTACTAGTCAATGGTGCACAAGCATTTTCTCTATCATAGTGCTGTGAAAATCCCCCCCCAAAAGATCTGTGTTATGCAGCAGTGAGCTAAAACAAAGCTGGACTCTTTTCTACCTTAGTCTTTGGACAGTCACTGTACCCCAGTAAGAAAATGATGAAGAGTCCAGAGAAGACATCTTGTATGCAGCTTAACTTGCTTAAACATTTTACCTTAAAGGCAACTATCTAAATAGCATCCAGCAATTAAAATGCAGAAAGAAATATGCTCAAAATGCCCAATCTAAACTCATTGAGGCTCAAAGAAACATTTCCATTTATTACAACTGGATGTAGACAGAGGCCAGAGGGATTTTGCCTTCTGCTATAAATGGTTCTTTATCTGATCTTTTTTCTGCCTGGATATGACATCTGCACAATACAACTCAGGCCAAAATTTATATTGCTGTACTGCTTGTGTTATCTCTACTGAATACAGACTAAACTTACTTGAAATGTTTGGTTTGTTTTTACCACCCACAGAACTGCTAGCTCTGTTTTCATCTCCAGTCACAGAAGATCTTGTCAAAAGTTTCTGAAAGCATCTTCAAATGTAAAATCTTGGCATCAGTCTTAGCTTGCTAGGGCAATGAATGTGGGTGATGTTGATTTGGGCCATATTACTGAGAAAAGCATGAAGCAGCAGTGACTCTAGTAATGTTTTTCAGGTCCATCTGGAAGATTCTAGGCTACAGAGACGTGTTGTCTTCCATTTCTTTATGGAGGACCACACAATTTTCAATGTTAAACCCCAAACAAAAAAAGAACCAACCAACCAAAGCCCCACAGAACCTATGCCAGACACAAACACAAAATAAATTGTAATGAAAAATTTAGGAACGGTCAGCATGACCGATGAACCTGAAGTACACCAACTAGGAGAAATTAGAATTGTTTTGTTCACACTGAAGAAAAACAAATGTTGAGGATGAGCAGGAATTTTCATTGATGAGTAGGAATTTCAAAATCAAAAGACACAGCAGAGTGGAGCACATCCACCACCCACATTTTTCAGTTCAACCAGCTGCTACACACTGACTAGCAGAAACACACAGAAATGACTCCTCGTAAGTTACAACTTTGTGAAGTACTACAGAAGTCAACCCGTGGGCTTTGACAGGCAGCATACCTCTTACTGCAGCAATTTTGTTCGGATCCAACGTTCTGCGCCCTCGTGCGCTCACTCCCATAATGCTGCACAACAACGTCTCCTTAGGGAACAAGACGCGAACCAAGTAGCGCGCCGCGTACTTCGGTTTGGTCTTCTGCCGAGCTTTCATCAAATAGTTTCCAAGAACTTTTACATTTCTCACTGGGTCACCAACAAACTCTTTTGGAAAACAAAAACATTTAAAGAAAAAAAATATAAATTAAACCCCCCAAGCAAGTTGTTAGAAAAAGAACACTTTCAACTCTTTCTCCTGACCCCTGTACTACTCCTGGTGCAGGTTCTCTACCACAGCTAATTCCACCACTTATCTTTGCTCCTACAAAAGCAGCTTTAAATTGGAATGGTAACAGAAATATATTTTTGATTCAAGTTAACCCGTACTGTAACTAACTGAAATAACACCCAAGAAAATACACTAGACACGTAACAACAGTCCAAAATGTCCAGACTGGCCTGTATTACACGTGTGCAGATACCACGAATGTTTTCAAGACAATGATGGGTGGCGAATGGCAAATCCATGCATAGCACTGCTAAATCCTACACTGTCTACAAACCTGAGGATAAGTATCTTGAGTATTTCACCTACTATTCGTTCAGCTGTACGCACTTATTTTTCAGACCAAAAGCAACCAAAAACTCCTAGCTCATCCTTCCACATAACTTAGGGCATTTATATTTTATAAGGATGCACATTCATTTTTAAAACATGGTGCTATTTTATATGTGCTTGTTTGTTATAATGCAATGATCTATGGAATTCTTCATTTTCTGTGGAATTAAGTATTTTGAAAGAAACCAAACACTGGAGGATTTGAGGATAGAAAGGATTTTTCACTGATAAAATCCTCCACAAGAAGAAAACAGGTATTTCCTTCACACAAATCAGGTAAGTTCCTTTCTTAAATGCAAGATATATACACAGGCAAACATTCCACTTCGCTTTACCACAATCTCTTCTGTCTTTTTACACATATGCATAGCATGCCTACACTGCTAGGATGGGTGGCATAGACATTTTGACTCATTCGCCTAGAAACAGTGGCAATCTCTTTTTGTGCACTGAGTCAGCTGG
>JANZLP010000032.1:14564112-14576149 GCA_026930925.1 Chelictinia riocourii | reverse complement strand
AAAAGTCCTTCTCTGGCTTTCCTGTAGGCTCCCTTTAAGTACTGGAAGGCTGCTATAAGGTCTCCCTGGAGCCTTTTCTTTTGCAGGCTGAACAACCCCAACTCTCTCAGCCAGTCTTCATAGCGGAGATGCTCCAGCCCCTTGATCATCTTTGTGGCCCTCCTCTGGACCCACTCAGAGGGCCATGAAGATGATTAGAGTGGTAGAGGGGAGATAAAATACCTTCTTACCTTCCCATGCTAATTGTTGTCACTATACTTATGTCTGTACAAAAAGAAAAAGCACCTTGCTTAAGTGAACTTCCAGCACTTGCTTAGGGAGTTCTTGACTTGCTTTCTTGTAAAGATGAACAGTGCTAAAAGTTTCTATCTTCTGTGTTACCCCAACTCTTAGGAAGTGACTTTTCCCCTTAAGTACTTAAGTATATCTTTGGCAGCATATTTCTAAATTAATCTGAATTGCGTGTGAATCTGGAATGTTTAAGTTGATGCTCTAGTAAGAATTGGTGCTTGAAATTTGATCCTTGTTTGTAAAGCAGACTGGGAATTTGTCAATCCCAAAAGCAAAACTTTTAATGAATTACATAATACTGTGCTCCCTGTGCTACTATTAAAAACCAAACACCAAATCCCACAAAACTGCCTTTTTTTCATACAGTATTATGCTAGAGATAGCTGTTGTCTCCTTGACAGCTCTTTTTGTACAGCTATTTCAAACAGTGGTTAAGTTTAACACACTGAATTTGGGCCCTTGACACTGATAGTGGAAGAAGGGAGGTGATACAGCTAGTCTAGACTTTGCCGCTTGGACAGACAGATGCTGCTTGAAATTATCAGAGAATTTTGAATACTTTGACTCCAAAGAAGCAGCAATCTTGCTCTCATGCACCAAGAGGTTTTATACAATGGCTAATACCTTTTTGACTATGTTAATATGTAAATCAATAGAGAAGCATACTTGCATTTTAATTAATTAGGTTTTAAACTTGGTATTTTCTTGAGATGAGTGCTTGTTGGAGATAGTGTAGGGAAGTCTGGGGAAGGTTTTCTATTTGCAAGGTTTTAATTGCATCTGATAATGGCTACAAAGTTAATTTTTATTATTTTTTTTTACTGAGAACTTATGTTCTGAGGCATGCTCGTATGCCACCTAATAGATTCTGAAGAAATAAGTGCTGTGATGGGTATATTCTTTAAGTTTATGCAAACAGAGGTCCACGTGGTTTGTTTATTGCTTTACAGAAGAACCTGGAATCACATGCAGCAGGTCTTATGCATTATTACATTGCATGGGAAAACTGTTTCCTTCTTTAGTATGTTAATAGATAGGCTGTGCTGGTCTGCCAACATCCCCTATGTCTTTTCATTTTTGGAGGTGATAATGGCTCTTTTGCCAAGAACTTGTGTGTTCACATCACCAGTCCCCTCCTCTATCAGTCTGCTATTTTGGGAGGCAGACCGTCAAAGCCTCTTCCTCTAAAATATTTTCATTTATTGTTCTTGTGAGTGCATCATCTTCATCTGTAGTTGGGGGGGGGGTTGGGTTTTTGTTTGGATGGGGTTTTCTTTAAACAAAGTTTATGCCCTTGTCACCTACCCGAAAACTATAAGCGTACCTATTGGGAATTCGGGGATTCAAATAGTTACTGTATACAGGCTGTCAGAGAGATTGCCCTTCGTTTATAGTGTTTTGAAAGTATAGCCAGGGAACAAAAACTTCTGAACTTTTATAGCATCATAAGGTGTTTGGCAGAAATAAGAAATAATTTATTGACTTGACACTATGATGTCTCACTGGAGTTGTAGTTCATATGCTTCATGACCCTGTCTTGTGTGTTGCTGTGAGCTCAGTCTGTATAAGAGAATGAGACTATGAGTTGGTTGAAATACCATTTCCATGACATAACAGCATTTTAGTCTGAATGTTTTGAGATCGAGTCAAAAGGTTTTGGCTTGAGAATGTTTAAGGTGGGGTTTTTGTTGTGGTATTGTAACAAGTATGCAGTTTCTTGAGAAAAATGTGTTTGGTGCCCATCCAAGTCCTTTGTCGACCATCTCCTTCCCTCTCAATTTTTTAAGCAAGTGCTCTTCAAGTGTATTTTACTACCAGCCACAATAGAAAATAAAATTAGATGCCCATATGCATCCTTTTTACTTGTTTCTTTTCTAGGTGTGTACTTGAGTTGCAGACACTGAACTGTCTTACTTTTCCAGACATGTCTGTACAATACATCTGAATTGTTTTCATATTTTATCATATAATTTTTTTATAGCCTCTTGAAACAGAGGATTCTTTTAGGTTTCAGTAATTAAATGAATTGTTGCATGTGTTTGGTAGTTGTATTTGGTATATGAAATCTTATTTTGCCTTAAATGTGTTTTAAAAACTCAGCCTTTATGGTTAAAACAATTTAATTACTGTTATTACTTTCATTATTGTCATCTTGCAAAGTAAATCTTAGTCATAGTTTCTGTGCTGGTAAAGGAAAATCCTCCCTGGTTTTGCTATGTTTCAGTTTTGTATTTGTATGTGCTTGTGCTTTTTCTCTAGATATTACAGCAAGACATGGTTTTGTACAGCAAAGGTGAAAACTATAGTTTTGTGATAAAAGTAATGAAGACTTGCTTTCAGTATGCTTTCGTGTGCGTTTAAATTTTTCAGATGATCGCTAAAGATTTTGTTTGCTCTTAAACGACAAAGGCATAGGGATAAGGGAGAGGCTGGTCCAAAGGTCAGGGTAACAGCCTAGGACTTGGACTTAAACTGGCAGTTTCCTTCTGTCACAGATTTTGGGTGTATTGTCAGGCAAATCACCTTTGTGCTCTAGCTGTAAATTGGGTTTAATAGTACTATTCAAGTTTGTAGGAGTGTTGTGAGGATAGAGATACTGAAACAATTGAAAAGAGATGTTTAAGTTTCTGAAATGGGAAACTGTTTTGTTCTGCATCTCCTGTACTTGTCTGACATCTTGCTTCCCGGTACTTGGTAGGTGGTGCTCTAACTTTTACTGTATGGACTCTTGCTCAGTAGCATGGGAGAAGAGGAAGGACTGCATCAAACACAATTACTGGTATGTAATTTTTTGCTTCTTAAATGAAACTGTAATCTAGTATTTTGTGCAGTCTCATGAACATGGTGACAACTGTTTTTATGATGCAAGATACTAATGGGAAGTAAGCGTTACAGAAAAAAAATCCAGTGAATGCTGTGAAACATTTACCTTTAAGAATCCGTAAACATTTTTTCCTCTGCTGCTACACACCCAGATGTATGTTTTCAAGTTTTCTGCTGTGTCATTTTCTTCTGTTGGTGTGCCTTAGAAGGCATTTAAATGCCAAATAGTAGATGTATGAAAACCAGGTTAACATTCAGTTGAAGTTTTAATTATTCTTCACAAGAATATAAGTTGAAATAAAAGAAGCTTCAAACTCTGCACAAAGTGTTTAATGTTTGATGACGCAGTCATACATGGTTGATTAGTAGTCCCAAAAGATATCTCTAGAGGTTAAGCTTCACATGGTGTTTGCGTATTTAGAAATCACTGTACATACAACTTTGTAGGAAAAATTAAATGGTATATCCTCTGATGGGAAGTTTGCAGGAATACCTAAAAATCTGGGAAAGGCCCTATCAAGAAAAACTTGGGTTGTATTTAATGAGAATAATGCAAATATGTTAGGTTACGGGAGAACCTTTTAAAAGAAACTTAGAAAGCTTTTAATACATTGGTAATCCTTGGAAAGCTTTGAGTAAGTATGAAAAATGACCATAAGACCAGTTCATATATTCTATATTGTGGTGTCTGCTTCATGATTTCTAAAGAGTTTTGTACCTTCAGTGGAAAGAAATCTTTAAGAGTTGGCAAATACAAAAAAATGTTATTTCATGGATACATACAGCAATGTAAGAAGTATTGTACGGAGTCAGACCAAATGTTTATCTGGCTGCTGTGCTATCACCAGGTTTTCAGAGTAGATAAGTATGTAGTGTATTTCGAAAGGAACAGTGGTGTTGCACTTCGGTGGATTTTTAGTGACTGAAAAAGCTGAGAGCGAACTCCCTGAAAATATGTGGAACGTACTGTAGCAACCTGAAAAGCAAGGCAGAGGTTAGGTCTTACCAAGGGAAACGGAAAATGATATAGAAAGACACTACAATAGTTTTTTGGGTTTATCACCTTTTAGTTGAAAAGCTTTGTTTTGTTTGGGTCACTACGTTTAAAAAAATACCCAAATATTGGGTAAACAAGAATTCTAAGGACAGAAGACTTGGAAGGGACATGGCAAAGGTACATAAATATAAAGATCAGGTACTAGCTTTCATCTGCAGCCTAATTTTTATAAGATGAAAAGAAGTGGCATCTATTTTAACTATTAACTATTTTTAAAAAAGTTAATTTGTGTTTCAAGAGATCAGCTGCAATATTTGCATGGGGCACTGTTGTCAAAATTAGAGCAATTCAGAAGAAGATCAGGCTATTGCTTGAAAGTCATACCAAAATTCAGCAAGTGATTTTTAGATGTAAATAATGAGAAGCCTGGATGTTCCCCACTTATTTTTAGCTGGAGAACCTAAACTAGGAATATGGGAATTTTGCTTTCTTACAGTCAACTGGGAAAGAAGTACTGAAACCCGTACACAGGATGACTATGCCTATTCTTATTGGACTTGCACAATTCATATTGGAATTACACAGTTCATTTACTTACCTGAGTAAGGGAACCAGAAGGACTGCTTTAGGCACCTCAGTTTAATATCTCAAGTTATATGGAACAAATGTAAATCTTATTCTCCCTGTAGCCAAAATAAGTTAACCTTTTCAAGTATGCTGCCCATGGTATTTCTTTTCAAGTTACTCTGTTAGGCATGTTGATGTTCTGGAGGGGTCAAAACTTTTAAAGATGGTGTGCCAGGTTGTATTTTTATTTCCAAAATTAGAGGTTAAGCATGCCAGTAGAAACTTGGGAGGAGCGAGGAGAAACTGCCTCTCCAGTAGGTGAAATACAGCCGTTGGGATGTTTGCTTCTATGCGAAGCAGCGGCTCCTGACTTCCATCCAGTGTGGAGCTCAATGGGAGCCAGGAGCTGGAAGCCCCTGCCTCTCTCCGATGCCATGACTTGTGGACCTGCTCACCCTTGGTTCCCGAGTGCCGTCTTTGGGACCCAGTCCACATGTTCCTGACCCCTGTTGTACCACACTGGCCATTCTATAACCTGGTATGACAATTCTGATGTTTCTATCTTAAAAGAATTTGCTGTTTAAAGTTTTCTGGTTTGTTTTTTAGTCTTGTTTTTCACCTCTCAAGCTGTTTACGTTGTACAAGATTTTTATTTTTTTTTTTAAACAGGACACAATGTTTGTGCGAGGACTAAAGAGAAAATGTTTTGATGGTGAAGAAGATATTGAAGGAACTCTGGCTGGTATTAAGGCTATTCCTTCATATAATCTTCAGCGGCAGTCACTTTTAGATATGTCCTTGGTTAAACTTCAGCTGTGTCACATGCTGGTTGAACCTAACCTTTGTCGTTCGGTACTTATAGCCAACACGGTACGGCAGATCCAAGAGGAAATGACTCAAGATGGGACTTGGCAGATGATAAATACACAGAGTACAGGGCAGGCATCCCTGGATCGTCTTGTTTCAACAGATATCCTCTGTCGTTCATCTAGGGAACAAGCTGAGGGAAAGCACGTTCCAGGCTATAGTACTTTTAATAAAGACTTTGAGGGTGACCAGGCACAAGATAATTCAGAAACTATGTCAACAGCCTCTTCAGTGCAAGTTCCAAGAAACCTGCAGAGCAATATGTGGGAAATGGAGAATCCACAAGAAAATAAAGGAAACTTTCAAAAATCATTAGATCAAATATTTGAAACACTGGAGAATAAAAGTCCTAATTCTGTTGAAGATCTGTTTTCGGAAGTTGACAATTCTTACTATGATCTTGATACTATGTTAACAGGCATGATGAGCAGCTCAAAAATGGGACACTGTGATGGGCTTGAAACATTTTCTTCTCCAACAGCTACAGCTTCTAACTCTAATTGTAAATCTGATCTTAATGAGCTTGATCATATTGTGGAAATCCTTGTTGAATCCTGAAACTCCTTGTGTAGGAGATAAAGATCTGTTAATAGGAAGAAAAGACTCGAGAAAGTTATTTCCACAGTTTGTTCTATCAAATCTGCACGTGTATTTTACAAATATCTATATATTATATAGATATATTAAAAAGCACTTCATATTGCAAAGGAGTGTTAACTCTTAAAGTTAACCTGCAACTTGTAGTGTAATAATCCGATTTATTGTCCATTGAACTGTAAGTACATACGGTAAATGTTTTTAAGTTTTGGGTCCAAGGCTGTTGAAATTGGGTTCCTTTTACCAATTTGTTTTAGCCTTTGATGGAGGATTTGTGCAGTGAGAGGGATTCTCTCATCTTTTTCTTATGCTTCTCCCAGTAAAAATGGTAATAAACATAGAGAGAAGTTGGATAACTGGTTTCCTATTTTCCTCCGGTTTCCACTTTGTTACACCACAAAACTCCTGCTGCTTCTGTTCTAAGTTGCTACATGGCTCTTAAAGAGCAGTATGCAATAGTTCCTGTTATCCTAGCTAGTGTATTCTGGTTTTTGCTACAATTTTTACTTCAAAAATAGTTTTTAAAGTGTTTATTGGTGTTTAGATTTTTCCAGGTATTTTCCTAAAATATATTTTTACTACAGATGTTATATCAGCTGCTAACTTAGTAACTTTTGATCATATCTGCAGTTGATGTATTTTTTGAATGATTTTCAAAAAGGGATGGTTGGGTTTTTTTACCGTGAGCTACCCAATGTAGTTCAGTAAAGTGTATGTAATTGTAAATATACGATTTTATACTTTACATTAAAATGTAAGAGCTGTTTTCATGATTCTGTTTTATAGAGTAGTGCTTTACTAAATTGAGAATTGTAAAATTATGCTTTTCATACCCCATATACTTGAGTATCATTAGAGGAAGAGCTTTGATCCAGCTAGATACAGTTACATTTAATTCATTTCAGACCATACTTTTTGTTAATTGCAAACCTAAATTACATAGGTTTTTATTTATGTGTATTTATATGTAAATGTCATCAAGTGAATTGTTTTATCACTGAAGTCTACCATCAAATATTTGTTTATGTGGGATAACTATCTTGCACTAATTACTACAAGAAGTGTTATTAGCGGCCTTTAAATCTCAACTGGTATGTCATGATGTCTTGTCATAATTAATATGCTCCACTCTTACCAAGGGTTTCTTCTTGGCTTTTTTTTAATAACAAAAGATAATACAACATGGGATGGTGTTTTTTTCTTCAAGTAGCCACATTCGTTTCAGAGTGTATATAATTAAGCTTGTTCCTATGAGACTTCTTCAGAGGAAAGGGATAGATGAAGTATGGTGTATGATTTTGTTATAAAATGACAAATATTTACCTTCGCAAGCTGGTACTGGGGAAGAGGCCTGAACTAGCAGGGAGGTGGAGAAGAAGGAAAAGATTGATTGGTTTCTGGAATGTGTTAGCATTGGTTGTGCCAGAGGAAGACGTCCGCCATCCACAACTTCTCTGGGCAACCTGTTCCAGTGTCTAATCACCGTTATTGTAAAAAATTTCTTCCTTACGTCTGATCTAAATCTACCCTCTTTCAGTTTGAAACTGTTCATTCAAATAATGACAAACAAATCTCTACAGCTCTGGAATAAGGAACGTAAATTATTATTCCCTTATCCATGAGTAAGAAAACATGTCTCAAAGAAGATGGGAAATTTTGTTCGGGATTACACAGAGAACACAGTCCAAGACTTCAGAACCCTTTTTCTCATTAAAAGAAGTTTGTACTTTCAGTTTGAATTTCAAATATTTCAATGCTGGTGACAATATAACTGATCTCCAAAATTCCCACATTCTATACTTCACAAAAAGCTGTATTTTTCTCATGACATTCAGTAAAAATATTTGATTAGCTCCTTTGTAAGAAAAAGAATTACTTACTGCCTTCCCATGTACAGTGTAAGAGATTCAATGCCCCCTCTACTCTTTTCCAGTGTTGAAGATGAAAGAAAGCATATGCTATTGCTTCACTGTCCCCTCTCTTCAGAATATGTTCAGGGGGCAGAATTAAGCTTTTCATTTCTAGTAGATACTGCAATAAAAAAGCAGAGCACAATTATTTCAGAGGTAGTAAAACCACAAAAAGCTGCCTGCAATTCTGCAGTGCACACTGAAAGGTCTATTTCCCTAAAGTACTTTCCCTCATAAGTGTTTCATCAAATGTGCAACATCACCAACTGCACTTGAAGATAATTATTTAATTATTCCCAAACACTAAGATATGCTGACAGATGGTTAATGTTCTGCTCTTCAGCTGTAGTAGGGGGACTACAGAGAATTTCAAAATGAGATGTCTCTTATCAAAGGAGATGGAAAAAAGGGCTCAAAGCAAAAAAGAGAATCTAATTACAAGAGCTTTTTAATTAAAACTGTTTATAATAAAATGAAGAAGACATTAAGCAGTTTGATGCACATAGTCTTTCTATGAGGAAACATGCAGTACTCATAGTTTGCAACTGGTTGCTTTGCTGTACTGAATTACCATCAACTGGTTGCAAGGTCCATGAATATGCAAGAATGGCAGCCACCTAAGTAGCTACCAACAACTTACAAAGTAAAAAAGTTACAAAATGTAACAAATACCTGATTTCCAGAAAAAAAGTACTGGATGTTTAAACTTGCTACTTGAAATAGTTACTGTAAATGGAAAGCACCCCTGACTAAACCCACAAGCAATTTTCCCCATTACTATATCCCACATAAGAGAAATGGATGAAACACATGGAGGGTTCATGCCACAGGAGAAGATAGAGGTCCTGCACAATACTCAAGCAGGTGATTTTTCCTCCTTCCCCAGCCCATGAACTAGATCACTACCAGTTCAGCACAGAATCTCATCACTGGTGTTACTACATTCCAGTTAGTGGAGGGGAAGATAGATCAGAGGAGCAAGATACATCCCTTGCTGGCATGCTTTACAGGGAAAAGAACAACAGACAGAAACCACAGGCTGCCGAATCAAGTCCTGTTTGTCAGCTCTCTGAGAAGTGTAGCATTTCCCAGCTGTGCACTGATCGCTCTTCAACAGCACAGGGAAACTGTCGCTCTTCTCCAGGATGCCCAAGAGCAAACGTTCTCCCCACCAGACTATTTAAGTTAACACAACAGGTGGCAGGTGATTCAGACAGTAGACCATCAGGCCCTAACACAAGTTTTGGAAAGGAAAGTTATGGTTAATCATTGGCAAAAGGAGAGCGAATGTGCAGCCCCTCCATTTCACCCTGCGCCTGCGCACTGGTCTGGCAGGAGGAGGACTGCAGGATGTAGGGACTGACAACCACCCAGTGCAGGCACCCGCAAGAAGGCAACCTGCCGCCAGAGGTGAAACAGAGGGAGGCATGGGTGGTGTTAATCTCCCACAGCTGCTGTTAAATGTGGACTTTTGTGAACGGGATGAGCTGGTGCAGAAAAGAGAAGAAAGGGCAAAAGAAATAAACGAGAACTGAAAATCAGCCTTGGGGAAAGGAAGAAGAAAGGCCAGAGGGAAATGAGCACCAATAGCAAGATGTCACAGAGGGCATCCAAGAGCTAGTCACCCCTTTGCCTGAAGGAGCCTGGAAGGAGCTAGCCAACAGGTGAAGAACTTGAAGAGACCATGATCAAAGCAGAAAACTGTCAACCCTGGGAAACAGACAAATACTTCAAAGAGGAAAGAGAATCATGCATGTTTATGATGCAGGTTAACAGTATTAAAGGGGGAGAAACTGAATTAGCAGTGGGAGTAAGAAGTGTGACACTTGGATTTTCTCTAAACCTTTTCAGAAAAATCTAAGAGCTGCAGAGCAGGTGGATTAATGGAGAAAGGTGCAATTTAGTAGGCAGGACAGGGGATTAAGAGTGACAGAGAGAACAGGATAAAGAGCTGACAAGAGGGAGGGAGCTGCCAGGCTTTACAGAGAGAGAGCAAACATTCTTACTCCCTGCCCTAATGAATGTGCCACCCTTTTAAAAACACATATTATACTTGTTGAGCAGAATGAAATACAGCTGCCAGAGCTGCAGGTTTCTATCTGTTTTATTAATTCAGAACATAACTCTTTATTTCCATATTTTTTAAAAAAGTAAATGAGAAAGTAAGTTCTCAATATTTAAATATTTCAATTAAAGGAAAAAAATACACACTCAAAGCCATGTCACTATTTGTAAGAACAGAAAAACCAGGAAGGAATGTCCTGTGTCTAGGAGTGTTGAGATGAAAACATGTTACTTTGATTCTTATGTATTGCTTGTTATCAGTGATTAAAAACAAATCAAGTGGAAATACCAGATGGAAGGATATATCTTGACACTTATCCCATGTGATCACAACAAAACAAGCTCTAGAAAAAGAGTGAAAGTTGCATCCATACCTTCTAGTCTGGACTGACAACACTGTTCTGTCTTCAGGAAGAGAAATCTGATGCAATTAAAAGCTGCATTTGGATTAGTGTTAGCACCCTGCTACACTCAGGAGAGTTACCTTCAACAGACTATGGCTTTCTCTTTGACATCAGTCAGCTCATCTCCAGCCTGACTGCTTATTCATTAGCACTCGATTTCCGCACAACTTTTGGAATGACTAAATTCACATTAATATGCTCCTTTGAGAAATACTCAATTTAAAACCCCCACTTTGTCCTGATGCTCTACACAGCCTTTTTTTGCCCTCGGCTGAACAAAAAAATTTGATGTTTCTCTGTCTGGACTTGTGAGGAAAAGTGTACAAGGTGCACACTAACATGAACTAACTCCACAGGCTGTGCACACCCTGAAAACCGGAACAGGAAGACAGTGTTCCAGGTTACCAGTTACTTAACAAACAAATCAAAAAAACATTAGTGAGAGTGCAGTCTGAGAAGGAGAGCAGACAGGAGTTGAAAGACCACCACCTAAAGCCAAGAGTATGAATGGCAGCTCTGTCAAAGGAAGTGGCATGCAGAAGATAAAGAGGAATTGCAGCCTGTTATAGCAGTGGTACAACTGGTAAGTAAATGCACATCAAACCAGGTAATATTCTTTATTCTTATAGCACTGGAATAAACTCTGTAGACTCTAGAGAATTAATTACATCAGCAAAACAAATTGTTTCCCCCAGCAGTATTTAGACTCCATGACAATGAAAGGCCAGCCAAGCAGCAGGCTCCACCTAAAATGAAACTTGTTGCATACTCCTCCTTTGGGGAATTTCATGCTTTAAAAAGGAGCCTGTTATTAAAAGCAGATGTTAAAAAAAAAAAAATCTATCTTACTTGCAAATAAAATCCTTTAAAGTTAATATTGTTTGTTTGACAGCATATTATGCCTGTTGTTTTGGAGTTTGTCCTGTTTCTGTGTTTTTTATTATTCAGTCATATAAGATATTTAAATATAGGATATGTGATGAATCACCCTTACCCACAAATCACTCAGATGACTGTAAAGCATTGGTAGCACCTAAATCCTGCACTTTTTGTTGTTGTTGTTTTTATTTTTATTTTAAAACTTGGCAAAGAAAGAAGGATATGGCAGGTAACACACACCACCCACTCCCACCCCCCGTGCCCAACCCAACACTAAACCATACTTTGAAAAAGTAATACAACGCCTAATTTAAGATTTTCTCATGACCTGAAATAACCAGTTTACTTCTGAAACATGAAAAAGAATAAGCTACAGGAAAAATGTTAAGATTAAGGCCTGCTGAAAATCCTTGGCAGAACAGCTTTCAGAAGAGCATTCAGCTTTTAGTACAAAAATGGCCACATCTTCAAGAAGCAATTCCATGAGTATTCCTTCAATATTCAGCTATTAAATTGAAACATTACTGACATAATCCAGTATCCAGTGTTCTGGTATAAGCAAGCAATTACATTAATGCCAACTCCCAAATTCAAGAAAGAACTGAGATCAAGAGTCAATTTGCCCTTTGAGAAGCTGC
>JANZLP010000032.1:14429336-14439807 GCA_026930925.1 Chelictinia riocourii | reverse complement strand
GAAGTCTAAGAATGAACAATAAAAAGAATAGAGGATCTCTTCTGGAAAGCTTACTCATGAAACCAAATCAGCAAAATTCCTCCTCTCTCCAGCTGTAAAATCTGTGGGATTGGTCCCAAGTAGGGGATGATGTGTTGCCAACCCCTCCTGTCCCAAGAGATGGACGAACCTGGTAGAGACATGTTTTGTCCAGGAACAGAAGTTTTAAGATGGAACAAACAGGGCCACTGAACTAAGTTGGGTAGCTAAGAAAATGTTGCAGTGGTTGGGAAGGAAGGACTGCTTCAGGCTCCTTCCCGTCTGTCTCATGTTGGCTTTATCAGGAATGCATACCCAACGGTCTCATCATCCCGGCTCTGGCCTGTTCTCCTGCTCTGCCTATTGCCTGGTCAGTCTGGACTTCATAAAGTGACTGTTTCTTAAAATTCATGGGCGGCCTTGCTGGTAAGGCTCTAGGTGACATCTGGTAGGATGACTTTTTCCTTTTTGCAGATCACTGGATGATGACCTTGATCTGCTGATTCCCAAACCCGTTCTGGTTCATAGGCACCACAAGTGCTGTTCTGCAGTGCTGCTCTGTTATAACTTGTTCCCTTCTTAAAAGTCAAAAGCTCCCCAGATTAAAAAAAGTGTAAACTAAGAAAATGAAATATTAATGCTGTAACTGACATTAATCTCTTTTCCAAGCTGTCTTTTAAGATCTTACTAAGGCTTCTCTGCCATGCAGTTATCCAGGACCAATTCATCCATGCCCTTGCCTCTGTGTCTCACAACCCTTGGTCCTTCTCTCTCCAAGTTTACTGGAAATTTAGGTAGGTGCTACAGAGTGCAAATAAATCTTCAAAGCTGTTGCTGGCATCCTCATTCTCCCTCCTTCCTCCAAATCAGTGCAGGGAGTTAGATTTGCAACTTGGGTGAAATTTAGGCATTTGTGAGGCTGTAAATAAAACATTGTTCAAACTTGTCTGCAGTATCCATGGTCGTCTGGATTTGCTGATTTTGCACTAGGCTCATGCTGCTGTTTAAAAGTGAATTGACTGCCCTGTCTCATCTCTTCCTGGATAGCATGACTCGCATTAGAAACCTCCTCATGGTTTTCTAATAACTTTATTATGGGGTGTGCACATGCAACATCTTTTTGATGGTCTCAGAGTTTGTGAGATGTGGCTAGATTTTCACAGAGACCACATATGATAATAAAACTGACTAATTGTGTATTTGGGATGTATCACTCCATTCCTTTGCCAGTTTTAAAGTTTCAGGTTGTTGCTTGGGGATTCCCCATTGCCTCCAAGGGCTTCTAATTTTCTGTAGTGCATGATCAGTTTGGAAATAGAGATGGTTAATGGGTCCTTCATTTCTTGCTGAAGAATCTTTAAGGAAGGAATAATTTTCAAAATCAGGGAGAGGACATCCATTATTTTCCCCAGAGAAAAAATCCTTTTCTCTTTGAGTGAGAATTCTGTATCTGAATATAAACTGTGTTTCATTTGCTTTTCCCTGTTGAAATTTTGCTGTTCAGCAGAAGGGTGAGGGAACCTTTTCAGCAAGGAGTGAGAGGATATTCAGGAAAGACAATCTTCAGCCTTTTTGCTGTGATTCCTTGGCAAAATGGGCTATAGAAATAGTCTAAAACAGGGAAAGAATAGTCCTAGGCCACAGCATTACAGGTGTGTTTCCAGAATTAGTCTTGGAGCTGAAAATGCTGAAAGCAAGGGAAGCAGAAAGCTTGTGTTTGAGGAGGACATGCTGGAAATGCTGAGCACCCGATGCAAGGTGTTCAGTCCCTCCAGCTCCCTCCTGCAGCTCAGCAGGAGGTAAGGTGGTCACATTCGTCTTTCTTACTGAACCCCTCCAATGAGAAGGGCTCAGAAAAGAGAGCGAAGGAGAAACCGTCTGAACCAACGTAACTGAAGATGAGAGGAGGAGGGAACACAAGACAGATCAAATCTGGTTAATTGTTGTTGTTATGTCATTGGGTTTATGTGCTAGGCAAAATCTGCTCTGCCATCTTATCCCCACGTTCACAGGGGCAGAACACAATGGCACCTCCCTCTGCCATCAGCGAGAGCTGAAAAGCACCTGGGGAAACAGATCTGGTGAACGAAGTCTCACCCAGGGTGCATGCGCCATTTTTGCCCGTGCATCGTTCAGGACTGAAAGACAAATATTGTTAATAAGCTGAATTATTAGCCCCTGTAGTTGTACTTACTTCTACAGAACTACAACCCTACACCCAGAGAGGCCCATTTTCCACACAGCATGAATCACTTGCTCAGGTTTTGTGCTCAGTAGTTTCACATTTTACTTTTCCATTCCTCTGGCTTTCTTCATGCAGATGAATAATGGACCATTTATAATACATCAACAATATCAGAGCATACGATTATGGCTTCAGTCCATGTAATCCCTTCAGATAGTTCGCAGAGCACGAACGCCTGTCGTGCAAAGCCACATCCTATTTGCACAAAGAAAACAGAAGGGGATGCCAGCCTGGCAGCTTCTCTCCTCTGCCACTTGAAATAGCTCTCAGGAGCTGAGTCATGAAGTGGAGCCCAGAATAATGAGCGATTCCTTTAACCCAGGGACAATCATCAGCTGTGCTAACAATTACAGATGGAAATGGGCTTCAGGCAGTAGTTTATCGTAACACATGCTGAGCCCTCCTATTGTTGTAAATAAATGCCTGGGTAAACGTTCTTCAAGTCCAACTAAATAAGGCTGTGTAATCGAACTTTATTCTGCTGCATTAGGGGCTGAGCCTGCTCCTGCTGCACGTAGCTGTGACGACTCCAGTGGGTCGCTGTGCAGAGGCAGCGCCGAGGACTGAGCCCGTGCTCTTTTCCCATGGCACTGCAGGGCCTGTACTGAGTACTGGCACATTCAGCATCCTTATCTTTCATGGATACTGCTTTAAGGGTAACATGCTTCTCTTCATGCATCCAAAGACCTTCATTAAGGACTAGCAGATCAGACTTCAGCATGTGACAGATGATAATTGCAGTTCTGCTCTTCTATTTCCTTATCACACCTTTTCCTCTGTCATGTATATGTTGAGTATTTGGAAATGGAATCATTTCCTGAAGCCAGGGTTTTGGGTTTGGAAACCTGTAGTGTCGGTGCTGCTTAACTGAATCACTCTATACATAGGCTGCAGTCAGCAGAAGGTGATGGATCATGTCTCTATGTAGTGTGAAATGGGAGGCCTTCGCAGAGCTGCTTGTGAGTTGTCACATGTGTTTGTTGCCCAAGTCACTTACGTTACTCAGAAACATAGGGATGCGGCACACGGGTCTGCCTGGGAAGGAGCCTGGTCCATGTGGGATCCTGCACCTGCCAGTGAGGCTCAGAGGAAGAGCTCAGGACCGTGTGAGCAGGAAGAATCACCTAAGTGATGCCATAAGGAGCACTATGGGCATCCATTTTAGTTCCTTGAGCAAGAACTTAGCAGCAGCTAAAAACTACATTTAAAAAATTCCCCGGTAACTTGTGTCTTGCCCATTTATCCATAGGCATATAAATATGTGAAATAAGAAACTTTTAAGGACACTTTTTCCCATTTTTTTAAAAAAAGAAAGGTGTTTAAACAAAGGTAACTTATAATTAAGCTGACCAATCATTATGTAGAAAACAGCAAAGCTACATCCCCTCTCCCTTTTTTGGTGCTGTATTTTTTCACTGGTTGATCTAGGTACTTCTTGGGATTCTTTTAATTGATAACATAATTTTGGGTAACTTCTTATTTGAAAAAAAGATAAAGAAAAAGCTGAACTATCATTATTTCTTGATTTAGCTTTCCAAATACTTTAATGAACATTGTGGAAAAACTTTTAAAATGCAATTCTCCTCCTACTCCCCAGATACTTCCAAAACTGCCTTTTTTAGGAAGAGGAAAACTAATTTTTTTTCCTTTACAAGCAAAGAAAGACTGAAAACACAAGCACTCATGTGAGATAACAGATTATGGAAGAATAGGACTCAACTGCTGACAGTGTTCAGTCTGCTGTGCTCCCAGAGAAAGTGCTTTTCTCTGCTCCTGACCCCCGGCCATTTTTGACAAAGATTGCATCAGAAACTGAAGAGCACTTCTGCTGTCAAAACTCCACAGTATATATAATGTCTCCTCTTAAAAAAAAATATGAGTTATTTGCTCTCATTTAATTGATTCCTATCTATGGGCAAATGCAGCCAGAACCAACACAGCACCATGTACTCTACAAGACTGAACAGAAACTTTGTTTACCTTTAGCATCATTAACAAATTAGGAGGAATTAATTATTGGGTTTGTTCGTTCAACCGAGCAGTTGGCAGCTGAACTCAAAGACATTAGCACAGTGGTGAGGAAAGGTTTTTTTTCAGTATGTCCCTGGTACCAGGGCTCCTTCCTTCTCTCCACTTCGCACACAAATGCTACCTTGCTACCGAGCACTTCACTGGAACCTGAGGAAATCCTGTTCATAGTGATCAGGTTGATTTTCTCTGTCAGCAGCATCAAATACAGTTTAGATTCAGTTTCTGGATGTGTATTGAGGAGCCAGGCAGCTTCAGCACTAACCATCAGTAATATTTCACTCTTCTCTGGCACTGGCCTCCTGAAAGGCAACATGAAGTATTTCTCACTCCTGACTGAGGTCGGTTCCTGTTGTTGTTCCCCCCCACCCCATTTTAGATGGAGAAAGTTAGGAATGAAGCATTAAAGGGCTCAACCTTGCTTCCATTTAAAGTCAGAGGCAAAACTCCAGCTGATTTCAGTGACAGCAAACAGGATGAAAAGGCCTGAATCTACAAAGCACTGAGACGCTAAGGTGCGCCTTAATGCCCAGAGATTTCATTGCAAGTTTGAGGATGCTGAGAAGGAGGAGTCTTTTTCTTACTCCCTTTTGGCTGCTGTTTCCCACAGGCTTCCTTTCTGGGGCACCAGTGAGCCAGTTCAGCCGAGTAAACTGAAGTGCAGAAGTCAGATAGCTATGCAGATTATCTGATTTTATTTACCCTGTACTTCTGGCTTTTCCCTTTCCTAGAGAAGGCTTGTGTGTAATGGGATGTAGGGCTTTGAGGTGAATTACATATCATTGGAAAATCAGTCTCAGCTCTGTAAGGGAGCCTGAGACCTCGCAGCCCCAGATGGAATTAACCAAATGTATTTTCATCTCTCATGGATGCTGTTTACACAGTGCAAGCCAGTCCACAGCAGTGAATGGTATATTTAAAACAAGGTCCTCTAACGTTTGGATCCACCCTATCACTCGAATTAACAGATAGTTGATACTGATCAGGTGACTCACTTCATTAAGAAATAAACCCTGCTGTGTTGCTGAGCTCTGATGGCAAACAGTGAGCCCCATTGTCATCTGCTGAGTCCTTTCTCTGTCCCAGCTCACGCCCTGAAGATGAACACCGAGTCACGGGCACAGCAGCAGCACTGACCTTGTTTTTCCACGGTGGTGTGTGCCAGCCACAGGCACACAGCAAACCCCAGTGTGCATGAAATACCCTCGTTTAATCCACCACAATGGGGTCATCACTCATGATCTGGAGGTTGACAGTTTATTTTATTAGCACGACAGGAGCTGGTGCTTGCTTGTTGCCAGTTTCAGGGAGTCCCTCCTGTTTTTCCCATTTACCTAGGCTTCTTGCTTGTGCTCGATGGCACCATCTGCCAGCTCCTGCCCACAGAGCAGGGCCCAATACTGGCCACAGGTAATCCAATAACAGGTGGTATTCAAATTGTGTGCAAGGGCCTAGGTTAAAGCAGCCTCAGAAAGAAGTTGGTGTATTAAATGTGCCCCCGTGCCCAGAGCCACTGCCAGCAAACAGCCCTTTCCTGAGCCAGACCGCCTGGGTACTGCCAGGTCCCCAGGTGAATATTTACACCCCTTCCACCACCAAGGATGGGTTTCACTGGGACCCCGGAGCCAGAGGAAAGGGATTATTTCAGTGCAGTTCCCAGTTACTCCTTTATCTGCTCCACTTCAACAAATGTACTAATCACTGCTAGTTCACTAAATGCCATGGAAACCCCAGGGCACATAGTGAGATCATCTGCCAGTACTTTTTTATTTTAAGATTTTTGTTTAAGAATTATTTTTTTTTTCCCAAAGCTTTAAAAACCAAACAAGGGAGGGTTCACTGAGAATCATTGCCACAGCTGGAAATAGACTTTCTCATAAGCCCTGATCATAAAAGCCCCCACAAAAAAACAAGAGATTATACCCCTCTATACAGTGAGTGGGAAAAAGGAAAAGAGCCAAAAAAAATCATAGTCAAGCAACTGAAATGTGCTTTGTTATAACAACTGAAAACTTTTGCTTTTTCAATGGCATCTGAACTACTATGTGAAATGTTTATACTTGCCTTTTATCAGCTTTTTATATGAGATCTAGAAACATCAGTGGCAACATCCTTTAACTTCCAATTTGATAGAAAAAAGTGTCTCGATCAAATACAACAAATGTCCCACAAAGATTCTTAAAAGTACTGTTCTCTTCAGAAAAATCCAAGTCAGTAGGCAGTCGCTTGAAAATACAGAGCTTGTGAATGTTGTATTCACAGTTTGGTAGGCTTTAGGGTTTTTTTTTCCCTGGATTTCCAAACTGAAGAAAAATGACCAACTTAGTGATAACTAGAATTACCAAAACTGTGACAAGAAAAGAGCTTAAGGCAGCATAATGACATTGCAGAAAGAGAAATAATTTGGTTCAGATCTTTAATTTTTCAGATACTTGAGCATTACTACCTAGTACAATCAGGTTATTTATGAGTAATTAACACCTATCTTTTCCAGCTTGAAAAGATGCTTCTTTTCTCATGGTGTTGGCTATTTGTCACTAATATTCACTTTTCAGGGAGTAGCCTGTTTCTGCTTTCTATCCAATACCATACGTTTTGCAATAGTAAAGTAATAGAGGTCCAGGGTCAGCCAGCTCTGAACTCCAATTGAGTGGGGAATTAAAAACAGCAGAGAGAAGGGAATGAGATGGTTGGGGGGAACATGGAGTAAATATTAACTTTTAATTAAAGCCCTCCACAGCACACAGTCCAGAGAGGGATCTCCGCAGGCAGAGGAGGAGGATGTTGGTTAGGTGACCTGTCAGGCCAGGGTGTGCAAGTTGTTTTGCAGGTGATGGCTCTGCTCTGCTCTGCTCCAAATGAGCTAATACGCAGCTGATGGGGCAGGAAGGCAGCATCTCCATGAGGACCATGGTTTTCTGCAATTCCTGTATGGGCCTTGCTAATTATAGCTGTTTCCCCCCGGTCTGTGGCCATGGCTGCATTGCCCCTTGGTCTGGCTGGCTTCTTTTTTTCTGGTTCATTCTGTCCAGGCTATTTTGGCTGCAGAAGGTCAATGCCAGCACTGTCAGGGGCAATGGAAATGCGTGGGGGACAAAGAGAGATGGAGCATATGCCCTAGGACAAAGTAAAAGAAACTGTCCAGAGTGAATCAGTTTCCTTTTTCTTCTCCTCCTGTTAGTGAAAGGATTGGTCTTGGAAATGTCTCATTTTGTTTAATTTCTAAATAATGCTTTCTCTGTTGTTGGTGGGTTTTTTTACTTATGCTGGTTGCGGATCAGCATTTTTAGCTTCTTTTTTTTTTTTTTTTTTTCATCAGCAAGAATATTAACCACTAAAGTGAAAAAATATGCATTTAGGAATCCTGGAAGAGAATATTTGACTTTCTGAAAACACACAACTCTTCATTGGGTTTGTTTGGGCTATTTTCCCTTGAGTTTGGCTTTTACTATTCCATCCCTGGATACTGTGGAGTTGACATTTGTTTATCTTCACAAAGGAGAAACCTATTGCTACATGAAATACTAGCAGTTGCAGCTTGCTGTTAGTGCAGCATGCGGGTAGTGTTAGTAGAACCTACCAAGAGCAGGTAGATACTGGAGCCTCTTTTGAGTAAATTCTCAGAAGAAAATGTTATAAAGAACACAAGACTAATCTATTTGGAGGACAGATTCCAGCTAGGTTACAAGATATGTGAATGACACCCATTAAAATCAAAACCTAAAATGATCAATGCCATCCCTTCTGATGCCAAGCGTGCACTGCGAAGCAACACAAACTATATTCAATACATCCCCAAGATCCTTTGAGCAAGCTTGGTGTCAAGTATTAGTCTAAAAAAAAAAATTAAGTATGCAGTAAAACCTCTACTTGTTAAGCATGTGGATTAAAATAATACTAGTGATTGACAGCTGGGTGGGATGGAGAAAGTTCAATTAGAAATTGACTATGGATAAATCAAACCTAGAAATGCAAACATCTTAAATAGTTAATGATTGACATAAAAGATTTACCTTAACAGTTAAGCAGATGTGATAACTTGTGCTCTACCTGAAGTTATGCAGCACACTTGCAATGAGGAATTGGTTATAGAACACTGAATCTTGACTCTTCTGTCAACAGAAACATGAATGAATGATTTCAGGAAAAGGATTATGCAGATATTGCAGTGAATGTTCTTAATAAAACATTCCAGTATGTATTTTCTCTTGAATGGTTTATGGTCACACATGCATATGTGTGTCACAGGTTTGGGGTATCACAGATGACCAGAATAATGTAAGAGAAAAACGTAGACTTGTATTGTGTATGTAACTTTTCTGCATTTTTCTAAACAGAGCAACATAGATGAAACACGAGTATTTCATATTTAAGCAGGGTAATAGATGAAAGTGGGGAAGACAATAAGAAGCAGAAAAACTTAGAAAATGCACATACTTGTTCCTTGCCCCTCCTAGGCAGGCTACAAGCCAACAGCTTGATATGCAGCACTCCAATCCAGAGTACGTCCAAGAGACAAAAGCTGTGCTGTAATGCATATGCATCTTTAAGGAACCAGCAGATCAAGATGCTGTAGGTCCCTCAGTTCGGTTCTTGGCATATTCCTGGTGCTGCCTCTCATTCTCCACATTGGAGCTGTGCAAAGCCAATGCTGAAACTAGTATAACCTGGTGACTTTCCTTTGCTACCTGTCTCCAATACATTCTCTTTATGGGACAGCAATACCATGGATAAAATTATTCTAATGTAAGAGCTGATAGATCTATTAGCGTAGCTAAATATCGCAGTGGTTAAAGTTGTTACTTTCCATACAGAACAGAACAAGGCCTGCAGTGGGTTTAAGGTTGTAATACCTCTAAAGTATTCCTAGGCATGAGCTACATACAATATCAAAGATGTACACAGTATAGTTCAGTAGCAGTATTTATTTTGGAATAACTTTATCCATAATGAAGCTGATAAACAGATGCAAAGTTGTGCTTGTTCGCTTTTCAGTATTTGCCTCATCTTTCTCATACCTTTGAAAGCTAACTTTTCACTGGAATGCTGACCTGAAGGGATAAATCTTATGTTCCCTGTGCTGAGACTATGTTTTAAAAACAAAACAAAAAACCTCACACAAAACACAACAACAGAAAAACACACAAATAAAATATTCTGAGGATCTCTGACTTCTACTGAGAGAGAACATCAGTACTACAGTTACCTGTCCAGTATTAAAGGACAGAAGGTGTTCTAACAGAAGTATAGAGATTTTTAATTTAAGACCGTAACTACTTACTTCATTTACTACAGAAATGTGGTTAAGGTCTTCAAAGTGTTTGTGCTGGTAGAACAACTTCCATTGGAAGGGTCTCCTGAGTTCTGATAAAGCCATGTTCTGCTACAAGTGAGTCCCATCTCCAACAAATCTTAACGCTCATGTTTTGTGTGATTAGGGTGAATATTTTGATCAGTCACATGTGGCTCTACCAAATGTTTCTAAGTTCTTCTTGCATCAAGCTCTGGAAGAGAGAGAAGCTGCAGAGGCTTTGATGAAGTATCAGCAAGAAAGAGGAGGCCATTACTGTTCTAAAACCATCCAGGTGGGTAGTAGACAACAAGCTTTCAAGCAGTTGCAATCCCCAGCAATTACTTTTAACTTCTTGCATTGTATTGTTGGTACTTCAGATCTCTGCATTCATCCACTATTAGATTTTCAGGTATAATTTCCCTGTCTTATTAGTGTACGGTTTTGTTCTTGACTGTGATGCCTAGAAGCTGTCAGACATACAGTCCTAATTCTACGTGGTTGCTTTTGAGCCTGAAAGAATATGAACAATGTCCCCCGTTTTCTTTCACTCAGCTGCAGACTGCTGTTTCTAGTGTGCTGTAATGGATTATGAGAGTCCTTAAACTGTGCTGCAACAGCCCACTTGTCTCCTTCACACTGAAACTAAATAGAAGCCTGGAAGCCATTAGCACCTAAGAGAAGTGGTAAGGAAGGAGGCAGGAGAAACATCCAGCTTGGGGTAGAAGTTGATTTGTTGGAGCACAGGTCAAGATAGAATATTAACTAGAGATCTGACTCGGGCTTGCATCGGCTTGTCCTCACCCGCCAGCGGTGGCCTATGCACAGGCGCAACAGCCCTGGGGATGCTGGCCTTGGCTGAGACGGGAGAGCTCGTGGCGCTCGGCCTC
>JANZLP010000032.1:14401351-14412593 GCA_026930925.1 Chelictinia riocourii | reverse complement strand
AAAATCTCTGTGTCTCCTCATCCCTACAGGACAGTGCCTTGGCTGTTAGAGATGCTCTAAGAAATCAGTCCTCTCCTGCTCCGGTCAGAGGGAAAGGGAGTCCAAGGCATATGCCGCGTGGTGCACTTTGGTTATTCCTGTGTGACCAAGGGGAGGACATGAGAAAGTGGGATGGTGAACCCACCTTTAAGCCAGAAGCCCATGTACGTGAACTGAGAGGGAAGACAGCTGTTAAGAAGGGGTCACCCACTGGTTACCTCAGTCCATATTACGTACCTGTCCTGTCTGCCTGTGTTCTTCACAAGTAGGCAGTGGCAATTCAGGGCTCTCAAAAGGAGGTTCTTTTTGCTGCCTTCCTGGAAACAGTCTGAAAATACACACCACGGTGAGTTGCTACGAGTGCAGGAACAGTTTCTTCTCCATCCTGTGCTCATGCTGCTCACCTGCTTTGGTAGCAGAGCAAGCTCACTTCACCCAATTGTCTTCCCCTCCACAGAGATAGGGATAACACTGAGCCATAACGCTCAGATGTGCCAACAAGGAAATCAAGGAGATGAGCTTTTTCCATAAGGAAGGCTCTGGGACACGCAGCCTGACACAGCCCTCTTGATGGCATGGGAGGATTTGCATCCTCTGCAGGGACAGGCACTCGGAGATACTGGTGTATCTCCCTCCTGGCCATTACACTGACCACTGCAAAGCAGTCCCAAATACCGTGGGTCTTCCCATCCAGCAAAGAAATGCACTCTGTGGTGACGTGTGTTAACAGCCCTTCCGAGTTAATACAAACACTGGGTCCAAAGGAAACAGGGGAACAGGTTTCTCAGCAGGCTTGGGCAGTCTGCATCCCTCAAGGCTTTGAAGACAAGACTGGATAAAGTTCTGAGCAACCTGGTCTGACCTCAGCTCATAGCTGAATCTGCTTGAAGCAGCTGGTTGGACTAGGACCTCCCAAGAGCCCTTCCATTATTGTATGAGCCTATAAAACATCCCCCACAAGCACTAAAGCGCAAGGCCACTCTAATCAAGTCCTTTCAGAGTCCCACCTGCCAGGAGGCTCTTTTCCCTCCATCTTCTCCTCTGCTTCTTCCTCCATCTCAGCTCTGGCTAAGCAGTCAGGAGAAACACATGTCTGCAGAAGGGGTAACTGAATCATTTAAAAACCACATGCAAAGATTCAAATAATTTTTTTTTCAAAAATAAAATGCAACAGAAGTTTATCATCTTCAGTTTTTCCTTCTATAACTTAACATGCACTTAAAATTCCAATGCTTTTCAGTCTTACATATCTAATTATTTCTAATTTCAAACAGTAAAGATTAAGTTCACAGATTTAATTTGTAAAAGAAGACAGTTATCAAACAGCAAGTTTAGAAAATGCTGAGGCAAGGTATACATCTGCTAGGGAAAGACATTCAAAAAAAGTGAGAACCCATGAGCCAAAATAAGGAGACAACATTTTTTAAAATTATTTGGTAGATCATCTGTTGAATTCTTTAGAAATCTGACATTTTTTGGACTGAAAACCAAGTTTATAGTCCATTTATTCAGATTTGAATTACATTAATATGAACAGAACTGTACTAATTAAATTATTTATCTGACTCAATAGATTAATTTATCTGTAAATGAGCTTTTGTGCTTTTGTAAACTCAGTCTGCATCCAGAAATTCTCTAATTTTAAAGGGACTCTTCTACACCACACAAAAAAAAAAAAAAGAGAAAATGAGCTGTGGCAAATACTATTTTGCTACTACCACTGTTTACTGACAGAAAATATTTTTATCTTAACAAAGTGAGGGAACTGCTAACTTTATCTTTGACATAAAATATTTTCCCATAATAATTTTCTGTCACCTTTTTCCCATATCTCTTGTATTACATATACATAAAGGAATTTAAAAGCTTAAAAGATATTTTCTTCTATGGTGATTTACATCCAAACAAGTTGCCCAGGGAATTTTCTCTCAAACTGAAAACCTGTTTCCAAGGGCAGATGTTTATATAAAAGCACCCATAAAAGGTTGTGGAAAAAAAATACAAGGTTTTTGCTGCATTCCTGTTTTGAGAGCGGCTATGCCCAGTATACCAGAGAGATGGCCAAAGTAACATCACTGCATTAATATTACTGCATCTGGGCACTTAATTTTGCACTAAATTTTATCGATGGAGAAAAGAGAAATAAAAGTCTTCCTAGACCACAAGGATCTTTAATGTGAACTCTCTCTCTCTCTCTCTCTCTGTATATGTTTGTATTTATATATAAATACAGAAATTTTTACTGTGCATTGATTCTGATGAGGATATTTTTAAGCAGTGGTTTTGAAGAGCAGTCTGGGCTGAAAAATCTGTTTCTAATTTGGAGTGGTAAGTGCCATTTATATAAAGCCTGTATCAGTTGCTTTGGGCTTTTTGTACAATGTTAGTAGATCCTCTCTTCTTATTCTTAAGACCTGTGCTTAGGGGACTAATGTGCTCTCTACCAAAAGCACCAAGAATTAGCATCTTCCTTTAATGTGTCAGAGAGAGGACAAAGAATAGACAACTTCCCCTGCTACCTCTCTGGGTCAGTACTGGCCTCCCTTAAGAGACAGCTTGGGGTTACGGCCACTGCTTCTCAGTACGGACTCTGCAGCCAGAGAAATTGAGTTTCCAGGGCTGTCAATCAAACTTACATGGGCAGAACTTTCATTTTTAATAAATGTACTCAATTTGATTCATTTCTGAATCGGAGCAGGGCTGTGCTTTGGCAGTGGAACAAGAAATCTGCTCTGGGAGAAGCCTGGATTCTTGGGGGGGTGAATCAGCGAGGAGAAGGAATGTAGGAAAGTTAATTTTTCGTGAGTTTTATGGGCCTTATCTGCAATAGGCACCCACCTCTGCTTCTAGGCAAGCCATGATAAGAGCCGAGTTCACAGCTATCTAACAGGGAGGATAGTAGGAATCAAATGCCCCTGGCTCTGAGAGGAAGACGGCTTTGCATTGACTTTCCAAGTCTAGTTTGTAATGTAGGTGAAGGGGTTTCTTTCAGGGGGACAAAAGCTGCAACATGCCTAATCAATATATTGGATAACCAAATAACTGCAGAGTAGTTTCTACTGGGGTTTCTGAAGCTGGTAAGCAAGTGAGAGCCCTTCACTTGCAACGTGCCCCTGAAGCACTTCTTGAAATCCAGACTATCCAGATGGACAGTGACACCCTGGGACATTTTAGCTGGGTATTCATGCAACTATTTACAGCACTGGTAGAGACTCAATCGCAAGTGAAAACAGTATATCTCAAGAAATAAAACTCTTGAGAGTCCCAGGAAATAAAACTGTTGAGGACCACAGTAGATTAGAGCAGTCTTTATTGCTTTATTTGGCTGTGAATCTCTAAATCACTTTTGCCCCATCCAAAAGGGTGGTAAGCAATTTTTGTTCAGTCTGGGAGCTAGGACATACGTAACAATTGCTAAAAAGTGTTTCCCTTCCCTTACTGACTTTGTGAGAATAGAGGACCCACAGTCCTGGAAAAAAAGTAATTGATAATTATCAGAGACGGTCCTAATGTCACGTCATCATCACAATAATTATACACCAGAACACTGTGGGAATTTATGCAGGAAGTAAAACACGCATTGGAAACCCATTCTGTCACGTAAAACCTGAGAGAGAGAAAAATTCCTGCCTAAGACAAGCAAACACACAGACACAGGGCAAGACATTACACCTACCCTCCAGGCAATTGATAATGCAGAACTTGTGCTTCTGAGACAGAACCATTCAGCAGGAGAAATAACACTGAACCTCTGGTCATCTGGTGGGTGCCGTGAGCATTTCTCCAGCTGCCTTTTTCACCCTGCCGCTTGCAGCTGTATTTTAGCTAGCAAGAGGGAGGAGGAACCAGGAGAGAGAAATTCAGGTATCAACCACTGCCACCTGCTTTTGCTGTCTCTTTTGGATATCATTCTAAACATGTTCTCACAACAAACTTTGGTTGAGAGCTTATTTTCAAACACTGTGTTACTCCTATGAAACATTATTCTTTTTCAGCAACAGGTGAAATATTGGACTAATAAAATATTTTAGTAAATATTTTGTTCTTGTATCAGAAGAGTTATGTGGATCTGGCCAAACTACATTTCCTATATAGCCAAGTAACCAAAAAATGGTGATAGCTAGATGAAACTCATTAACCCAGGATCTGGGAAATTTCAATTTGACAATTGCAAAAAAAATAGTCCCCTGTGCTTTTCATGTTTAAATATGACTCAAGCTGAGAAAGTCTGTGCAGAGCCCCACCAGAGTGATTTATTCTCAGGCTCTGAAAGGTCCTGTGGATTCTATTAAGTTTATCTTTACCATCAGAGGAAAGATGGACTGCTATAAGAATAAAGAGCTCCTTTCTGATCAGTCTCACTACAGGTTTTGCTACTATTGTGAAGTGTGAGCAGGCATGCTTTTAATAGTTTTAAATCTGTGGCAGAGCTTATCAATAAACACATGCTCACAGGAAAGCCATTCACTCTCCTTTGCATCTGGGGGATGTTAGTTTCTCTTTTTATGGTAGTGTTTATATCTCTTCTTAGTTGCCAGTGCTCTTCCACATCTTCCTTGATATTAGTCAACCTGTAGAAAATGCTCTGTAAAATCCTATAGAGCTCGGTATGGTCTGCAAGAAACGTAAATTCCCTAGACATTTCTCTACTTGGATGTATTTTGCAGAGCAGAGCACCGTTCCTTTTGATAAAAGTAGGAGCTAACTTCACAAACAGGTCTCCGGCTGGGCGAGGAGACTGATGATTGTAACTTACATATGTTTTCTCTTTTTGGGAGGTTTTGAGATGAGATGATTTGAAGGCTTTTAATGAAGTACTCTAACTGCCAACAAGGGCAGCTTAACATACCAAGGCATTGAATCAAAACATCTTGTTCATGCCTTGAATGGAAGGAAACTATTCATGCATTGGTTATTTGGGAGTAGCTGCTCCTTGAGCTCTGCTGTGCTACAAGCCCCTGCTTTTGGCTCCCGAGTCTGAGCTACATTCATGGCAGAAGTAGTATGCAGCTCGGTGACAGAGTGCAGCCGAGGGGCATTGCCAAACCAAACGCAAAACAAAGGCGGGAGTACAGCTTAAACGCAGGCAGGCCGAGCTGGTTCTGATAGCATCCTGCAGATAACAAGGCCTGTTAAACTCCTTTAACAGCAAAATCTTTATCTTCATGCCACAGACTAGTCCTTTGTCTTCATCCCAGAGAAACAGTTAGGGAGACCAGAATTTCAGGGCTTGGTGGGTAGGGTCCTACTCCCAGCACAGGGCAGAGCGTAAACGCTGAAGGGGAGGTGTTATTCCTCACTTTATCACTTTTTCTGAGGCAGAAAGGCTGCTTTTTCTTCTCTGGCAACCGTTCATTTCAGAGCTGACAAGCTGGTTCATCTAGGAGGAGCTACTGGGTGCCCTTGCTGTCCCACTGGCAGTGGTTCAAGTGAAGTAACGTTACATTCCTGAGATGGAGGGCTGGGAGAGGCAGCCTTCTCCATGACATCGCGCCCGCGTCTCCCCATTGCCACGTATCCTGCCCGGATAGAGTGACAGCCACAGCATTCCCGCTGCAGTCCTGCCGTGCCCCAAAGCCCTGCCCAGCAGTTGTTGTAACTCAGTCCGTGGGTTCTTGCAGGACAATGGAATGAATCCAGGTCTCTGGAATGTGCTAGGAAATCTCTGTAGAAGATGAACCTCTTGATTTTTTCACAGATGGTTTTCCCCAGCGTAGTTGGAGCTGCTTACTGGGAATGCCATGGGCATGCTGAAGCTCATGGTCAAGCCTACACAGACTGTGCAAGAGCCTGTGCCATGAGCTGTGCTTTAAACTTTGTGGCAGCTTCCTCAAGGAACACGGTGCATGCATAAAAGTGTATTTGCAGACACTTTCAGATTCTTATTCTGCCAACTGATGCTTGCAGGATTGTTTTCCTCCAGCATTGCTTGCTTGGAAGGACATGACTCCTCCACCAAACTGCCCAGGAGGATTTGGGTGGTGAGGACAATTGCCCAGAACTGCCACAGCCAAGCCGTGCTACAGTCAAGTGTTCCTAGTTGCTCTTGTTCATGGTCTTTACACTTGGTTACCTAGCATTTACACTTAAGGAAATTCACAGCAGAACCCAAGGTGTAGTGTTAGAGCAGATGCTCTTTGCTGTGTAGTCTCCAGACAGCAGTCCTGGACAACAACTCTGCCATGGTTTGTTTCTTTTTAACAATATACCTTGAAGCATTACAGTATTGCTAGGCTTTTAGTCTTCTTTAATGTAGCATTAGGTCACCACTTCCGTTTGTAACTCAAGCCAAGTTAAAAAAAAAAACTTTGGGGGGAAACAAAGGGAAAGAGTGAAATATTTCAGGCCGCTGCTGATACCGAGTAACTATTTTTGTGCTTGTACATATCATTTGCACAACATTTTTAGTGGGATTGGCAAATTCTGTCTTGTCAAGCTAACTGATGCAGTTAATAGAACACAAAGATCTGCTTGTGGATTCAGAGATCTTTAGCACAGCTGATTTTGGAAAGTGGTGAAAATATAGTTTTGTTAAGTGCCAAAAATTCATGTTCGTATCCAGAAAATGGTAGCTGAGATGGAAAAGGTGGTCCTTTTGCTCTCATCATAACTTTGTCTGTAAGGGCTTTTAAAACAATCTGATTCAGGTAATTTTCAGTCATGGGACCCTTAAGAAAACCAAACCAAGAACGCAGTAATTATATGCTTGATGGCACTGCCTAGCTGAAGTGACATTTTAATTAGCTGATTGATCTACATTTATTCATCAGTCACCAGTCTTCTGGGATATCTTGGGAAACCCAAAGAACACATTGCAAGGTGGATTAATTTAATAACTCATAAAAATAATAGACAGTGGATTGGGATGGGTATAAAAAAGATGTAGACATGAAAGCAGAAGCACTGAAGTTGCCAAAGAAAAAGTACAGTGTTTGAATTGCTGCCTTTTTGCCCATAATACTTCGCCTTGTCCTCACCTGCCACTAGTGGCCTATGCACAGGCACAACAGACCTGGGGATGCTGGGCTTGGCTGAGAAGGCAGAGCTCGTGGTGCTCGGACCTCGGCACAGGTTCTTTTTTTAATCATGTGCTAACGATATTTTAATCTGAATCTTGTTACTGCATTTTGCTCCTAAGAAGATAGTAAGCAGAAAGATGATCTCTGCTTAATTCATAATATATGAGGCTTGTTACATGACATTAAAGATATATTACATGCCTGTCTTTCCATAGTGTCCCGTTTAAAGTGAGGCTTGGTCAGAACTGAATTGTGTAGAGGTCACAGCAGGTAATTAGCACAGCCCATTTCTGATGCTAAGGCAGTTTGTGGTGCAGGGGACTCTACAACTTGCTCTTTTCTGGTTTGGTGTGTTCATAAATACTGCCAGCAGAGCTGAGTATCAATGACTACTCTCATGCTTCTCTGCTCCTAGGATTTACAAACTACTCAGGCTAGTGGTGTGGGGCTCAATCTTGTGAGAGTATCTCTCGAATGTGATAAAAGCACCCGTCATTGGTATACGACTTACATAATTCTATTAAATGTGGATTGGAGATAAAGTTGCTTTGTGTATCTATATGAACATTTATATTGCATTTGAAGTCTGGATTAGAAGTAAGATCTGACCTGTGAAGCACTCAGAGTTTTTATAGTCTAAAACTAGACTGTGGTTCCCATTACCTTGACTCTGGAGTCTGCCAGAATCACTGTGATCTGTCTGGTAAATTGAGGTATTATTTAATGCAGATACTAGATAAGCAACAGGCAGGTTCCTAGTAATGGGTGAATTAGTACTTGCCACTGTTATTTTGATTTTAAGTACAACAGCATAAATAAGAAGGGCAGACAGCAAAGTGGAGTTCTACCCCTTTTCTATGTTCTTACTCTTAGAAGCTATGAGCTGCCGTTGCTCAGATGCTTTGGGAAATGTGCCTCATCGTCATAAAGAGGAGGAGGAGAAATTTGCCAAATTCAGGAGTTCACCTCTCCTGTTCATGCTGTAACAAGGGCTGAGAGCCCAGCCACAAAATGATAGCAAAAGCCTTGAGAGCACAAGTGCAAGATAGTATCAGAGGCACCAAAGGTACAAATGCAAACCACAAATAATAAATTACTGGTCATTTAAAGAGTCCAAGCTCAAGATATGCAGAAGCGTTTTTAGGGAGCAACAAAGAAAACAATAAATATGTAAAAATACTTCATTTTTTGGTGGAAGCACAAAGTTATAGGATATAAAAAGCAGTTACATCATCTTCAAGCATGGGAAAGAAGGGAGAAGGGAGAATTATTCCTGCATCACCACTCAGCTAAGGGTAATGCATGTTATCAGTGGTTTTGCTTGCCAGTATCAGGCCCTTCCTTTCCCTTGCTGGAAAAAAAGCACTGCTTTCTGATTTGCTCTTCACCGTGTGTCCCTACTGCAGGTTCAGCAATCATATGTAAAGGTTTATCTTGATAAATGTATTTAAGTAAATTAGAAATACAAAGAATAATATATGTGTGTTCTGTGCTGTGACCTTCACATACAGGGTGATGCAGAGCATTAGTGGGAAGCAAACTGGGATGCAACACTGTCCAAGAGACAGGCTTGGAGTCAGTAAAGCAAAGCAGTGGTCACTGGTTCAGCTCATCCTGGAGTTTGTGTTGCAAGCATAGAGGGCAGGGCTGGGTGATTGCACACAGATTTTATTGGGGTTACTGAAACTTTTTCTTGCTCTGAGTAACAAGGGGGTAAGTAAATTCAGAGTGGTTGATGTTGGATGGGACGTCTGGAGATTGTTTAGCCCAACCCTCCTCTTCCAAGCAGGGTCAGCTAGAGCAAGTTGCTGAGGTCTGTTCAGCTGGGTTCTGAATATCTCCAAGGATAACTCACTGTGCTAAAGCTTAGGACTTATGTCTGTTTAATTTATACAGAAGCATTGTAATAAGAGTTTAGGATTTAGAACTTGTATTCATGTCTCCTAAATCTAAGCCCTAAACTACAGTCTTGACTGAAATTGAGAAATGATAATTTAACTTTTCCTATTGAATCCAAGGTCCTGTAGAACAGATAAGAAGTTTGCAAAATCAAGAAAGAAGCCACATGAAGAGCAGGCCTCTGGTTCCTGCCTTCATAATTCCACCTGCCTCCGCAGCCTTTGGCCAAAATCAGAACATAATCCTGGCGAACAAAATCCATTACTGGTCTGTGATACTATGCTCTACTTTATTGTGCTTGCTGTCTAATTTTGTTAATAGTTTGTTCTTGCTGCATATTGAAAGAAACAATATGGATTATGTCCCTAGCTTAGCCCTCCCTGTATCTTACTACTGTGACAGATCAGCTGAAAGGTCAAAATGAGAGATCACTGTGAAAGGAAAGCATATGAATTGGCTTTTCTCTTCTTCAGACTACTTCATAGAAAAGTAAGAGGTGACAATACTGTGTTCTTTGGTTGCCTTCTAAAATAAACCAACCAGTTCTCCATCCCCCAAAGGTCTATTTATGCATCTGAATCGCAGACAGACATAGACTGTTGTTTCCAGTTTCACATATGGAGTAGATTAGAAGTGCTGGAAAATTATATCATCAGGATGGAGGTTGTGGTTTAGATACCAAAGCAAGCAAAAGGAAACATTGAAGGTAAGAAATATCTGTTCTCAAGAGTCTAGCAAATAAGAATCACGTTTTAGGTACCTGAATTTCTTTATGCATTGTGTATAAGTCATTTAAATGCTTTAACATGGTTTAGCATTAAAGAGAGGATACCTGTTTCTGTTTATGGACTTGAGAGCTCCTGAATCTTGTAAGTACTGCCTTTGTCATATATGCATGAGCTTTTTTTTCTTTCTTTAAATTACTTGTACATGCTAATAAGTGCAAAAACAGTTGAACGTGTTATTACTCACCATCCTTGTCTGTCTTTGGTATTGAATTTAGTAGTTGCTTTATAAGGTCTAGTTAAACTGGTGTATGTGACTGGTAGTGATTATTATTAAATGATTGATTTGCAGATTCTGTTATTTGATAGGTACAAGCAACTAGACATCAAACCTAGCAATAATTATGTATTTGTGACTTAATGGATGTAACAGACTTTGAACTTCATGATAAAAATGCTTAGCATGTAACTCATGTTCCTTATGTTAACATGAATGTGTGCTAATGACAGTCCAGAAGAGACTGTGTGGTTAAGAACATAGGTAGTGTGTATGAGGGGAGTCAATCTTTAGGACTGCAGCTGCTGGATGGCTCTTTCCTAGTGTTTTGGTGGTTTGACCAGCAATAACTGGTGTTTTGCTGCTTGTTAGATGGTTCAAATGGGAAAGAAAATGAAGTGAAGATTCTGGTGGCAAATCAACTTTACAACTGGAGAGACACGACACCTCTAGGCAATGAGGGAGACAGACTACGGGACAAGAGGTCCAAGAAGGTTAAAACTAAGAGTATGAAGAAAGATATTTGATTTTTAACAGATTACCATATCATAATCTTGGGTTTTTAATGTAATAATGCTATAAAGACCAATATAATGTTCCTGCCTAGTTTTAAATTCAGCAAAATTAATGCACATGTTCTGGTTTCAGTATGGGAAATTCCATATAATACAGTAAAATAATATCATGCATAACATAATGAAATCCTAACTTTAGTCCTGTATATATCATTGACAAATCTCTTATATTCAGATTTGGCTAAGGTCCTTAAGGTTAAGTACTTGAATCAATTAAAAGCTTTAGAAATGTGCCTGTGCTTATCATTACATGCAGTAATAGTATGAAATCTATAAATGCATAGTTAAGCAATTACATGTCTCCTCAGAATTGGGATTTAATTTTCAAATTTAAGTCTCAGTAGATTTCATAAAGTTTCTAAAACTAATTCCTAATGGAAAAAGTGGTTTAGCTTTCCTTGAAACCAGTACTTTAGGCATACACAGGTCAGTCTTCAGACAAATACTTCTGATTTGTAAGGTGTGAACAGTTCCCAAAGCTTGTCTCAGATATCCTCTTCTCAAATTTAACTAGAAATATCCTTAATGTATTTCTGTCACAGTTATGGCAGCCATTAATACATCATCCAGCAATGGAGTTATAATGATGCATTGCTTATTCTATATACTCTGACTAGATACCAGTGATAGTAACATGTACAGAATTCTAAACCACTTAGTCCTTAATACTTGAATGAAACAAATATTTATTAAAAAAAAGAAAAAAAC
>JANZLP010000032.1:14301523-14313108 GCA_026930925.1 Chelictinia riocourii | reverse complement strand
TTTGCTTGGTTTTATTTTTTTATTTTGATATAAATTAAAAAAAAAAAAAAAAATCAGTATGGTAAAATTACAGAATTAGAACTGTGTCGAAGAACAAATTAATTTAAAATCTGTTTGTAGTTTAAGTATATAAATGAAATGCCTATCTTGTGGAATATTAACATAAAACAACCAACCAAAAATGCATATAAACTCAAGTTCTGTTTCCTTAGTAAGTAATTTTCAGTAAAAGCATTCCCAGAGGATTGGATAGAAATGTCTAGCCTTACATTTACTGTTGCAAATTCAAATTCACGCAGTGGTACTGGTAATTGAAAATAATGTAATTGTTCTTTTCTGGCACAGATGAATTTAGCAAACAATCTAAATACAGTTTGCACTGGACATACTGTTAAGATATATAACATCAAGATAATTGGCAAAAAACTGAAAATTCTGACAGTCACAGCAGATTAAGGAACTTGAATTTTTTCCACACGGGCTGAAACATGGTGAGCCTTTGTGTTTGAAGAAACTTTTACTTGAGTGGTGGGGTTTTTTTGTCTTAATTTCCAAATAAATTCAAAGCATGAACTTTTGTACCTTCCAGGAAAAACAGCATGCATTTAAAGCTATTAACTCTAATTTCATTTTGTTTCTGGATTATTTTTTAAGTTCCCTTTTTCTGAGAGGCATTTTGTCAGGCATAATTCAGTGACCCCATAAAAACACTTGTTTGAGACTTGCACACAAAGGGTATGGTAAGACCCTTTTTTTTTTTCTTTCAAATCTGGGTGTCAGGAACTCCTTGCATTACTGTTACATCAAGAGCTTAAATCAAACTGCTTGTGAACTGAAATAAGATACCATTGTAATAATCTGTGTGCTGCTACAATGACTGTGGCTGCTACGTGTTCTCAAAACAACAGAGGGTCCTGATGCAGCCCTGGAATTGCAAGGCGCTCACATAAATACCTATAGTACTTCTAAAGATGGCATTGGGATTTCTGTATACCTTCTCCTGGTTTTGTGTTCCTTTTTTGACAAAAATCCTGGGAAGGATTCTTTGTTTTCTTTCTCCTCTCACATGTGAAAATGTTTTTGAACTTTAAAGGAAAATTGCATTGGCCTCTTCTCTCTTCCCTGCCCCTTGATGGAGAGTGAAAGGCACTTCCAGAATTTAACTGAAGAATGGCTGATTCAGCTAGAAAATGCATGATGTTTCTAAGTAACCTTTTCTGGGAAGTTCTCTTTTTAGTAAGTAGTAGAGTTAAAGTTCAAAGTTGTAATTAAAAATATAACTTTTGACCATATCCAAGTGGGGATTTTCTTGTTGGTTTGGGGTTTGGTTGGTTGGCTGGTTTTTGGTTTGGTTTTGGTTTTTTGTTGTGTTTTTTTTAATACCTAGTAGGTATACTCCCTCATCTAAAGCCTTTGTGGTACTACACCAGTCATGTTGTGTCTTGGCTTTATTTGCTTGGGAGTAAGGTTGCTACTGAGGAATCCTGTAAATTAATAAACATCAGTCCTACAACAAAGCTTGTTTACATTTACGTGCTACGAGTGTAGACAAATCATTGTTTTTTCCAGAATTAGCTTTTAAAGAACAAAACCACCACAGGTATTTTTTCTGTTACTGTTATCTCCTTAAGGATACAAAAAAAAAAAGGAAGCAAAAATAGTTTATGAATTGAAGCCTTTTTATTTGCATCTTTGATGTAAGAGGACCATCAGGCTAGTGGCTTTCTAGTTAACCTTTTTCTGGTATGTTTGTAGTTCTCAGAATAACTGAAGAATGTGGGGTTTGGAAAATAGGATTATTCAGGGTGTTTTTTCTCCAGTTCCAAGCTGTGCTTAGGTTTCACCACTTTCCACTTGACTTTCAGCGGTAGTTTTAGGTACAGATCCTAATTCTCAAAGCAATTAAGTCTGTCAACTCAAGCCCCAAATCTCACCCTACAGCTCCTTGCTGTAGCAGGGTTTCTCTTGGACAATGCAGATCAGAGACCCTGTGACACAACACAGGAGGGCTGAGGACAAAACGTCCTGCTCTGGGATGGTGGGGTGAAGCCAGAACTTCAGTCTTTGGCTGACATCAGGAAGTTGTGCTAAGGCTTCCAGTTTGCAAACTGCCCACCTAATGGAATACTTGGAATTGAAATGCAGCTTTTTAATTCCAAAACCTCCACCTCCATCTTTCTAAAGAGAAACCCTCTCCCATACAATTCTGAAACTATGGGAAGCACCAGGCCCTCCATGCAGCATGCTGGAAACTTTCTAGCTGATGGTATATTAAAGGTGTTTTAAGGCTGTAGTATGAAAACACTAAAAATGAAACTGAGTCTGACCAGAACTTGTACTGCTAAATGTTGCCGTTTGCTGTGTTGTGCATGTAATGTGTTTTTCCACCTGCAGAAGCGTTGGCTGTACAAGTATGGCACCTAGGCTATCCCTTCCTCTTCTTTGGAGTGGAAGGAAAGGTAGGAAGACCCAGAAGTATCCGTAACCATCCCCAAAACAGTTTTAGGGGAGTGCAGTGGCAGCTGGCGGTGTACGAGACGGGTAATGCGGCCGCGGAGCGCTGGTACCGGTACACCCGACGCCGTCGCCTAATTAGCGTGCACGGGCCTTAGGTTTGACGGGAGCAGCAACCCCGCGCTCCCCTCCCCACCCTCCCGCGGACTCTGCCGGCGGTGCTGCCCCCGGCCGGCCCCCGCTGCACCTGCTACCGCGGCGGGGCCGGGGGAGCCGGGGCGAGGGCCCGTGCGTCCCCTCGAGCGCGGCCCTTCCCTGCCGCTGCCCTGCGCACCGATAAATCCTGAGAACACCACTCTACAGATGAAATGCAAAGACCATCTCGCATTCAACTCTTGCACAAGCAGCAAGAGTTTTCCATGCCTTCCCAAGCATGGGTGCTGCTACCACTTTCAGCTTTCAAGGAGTTGCCTCCTTACAGCTCATCCCTCCAGCACATTCCAGCCCCTCACAGGACCCCAAAGGCCTCCTATACCTGTTCCAAGAAAATTTTGTTTCCAAACGGGCAGAAGTGAGCTAAGAGAGCTCACATCCATCCTGCAGGACCCACTTCTTCCCAGAACCTGCTCCAGCCCCAAGATCTGTCCCCCACCTGCGTATTGAACACAGGAGCAGTATACTGCCTTTGCCCACCAGGAGCTTTTCTACTACAAGAAAAAGGCAGCTAGTGGAGCAAGACAGCCTTGGTCAGGCTTTTTCTGTTGATGGGGAACTTTGGAACTGCATGGAAAGCTGAAGGAAGAAAAGAGGATTTATAAAGAATAATGAGCCAGTTCCTCTGCCTTCTCAAATTTCCCCTTCTACTCTAAAAAGCCCCAGTAGGTGCTTGGAAATTCCCCAAATTCCCTCTCTTGACAAAAGTTAGCAGAAAGCCAAAACCCCAGGGCACATCAAGGAGCACCTACAGAGAGCACATCAGGTTAGCCAGAGCGCACAGACCTGGGGCCACCAGGGTGGGAGCCACTCCGTTGCACTCAATGCATGCCGGCAGAAGGTCCCTCCTGCCCCACCACACTGAGCTCATGTGGCCCCACCTGCAACACTGTGTTACAGAGTGTAATACATCTGCTCACTTTTGTGGGGGTTTTTTTCACTTTTTCCCTCTCCCAGCCTCCACGATAAACTGGACCTTCATTTTAAAGACTGCAAAAAGCACAGATGGAAAGCCAAGGAGTCAGTATCTTGCTATTTGGAGACAGTTTCAATATTTTAAGAGCAATTAATGTTTCCACTGAGACTTCATATTAATTTGCATTTTGAATAACATTATCAAGTGATACAGACACCCTCATTCTCAGTTACTGCTGAAAGTGGCCAGATCGAGAGCCAGATTAAAATTTCCCTGACTTCAGAGGACCTACATGAATTTGCTGCCTTGCTTATATCAGAAGCTTCTGTCCCTTCTAATTTGCCAGCACAACCAACCTGACACCTCTTGCCGCTCCAGCTCTAACACAACAATACTGTATAAAAATGGGAGGGGAAAAAAAAAGAAAAGCACGACAGGAAGGTAACTAAACCAGATGGCTGTGACAGAAGTGGGCCAGGGAGCAGCTACATATGCAGTTGTGCCAGGGGGCTTTGCTCTTCACCAGCTGGGATGCATTTTGGGTAGCAACCTCAACCTGGACCCACAGCATCCAGAGCAGCATGTCTGCCTGTGGCCCGAGACACACATACTACCCTGAAGCCACTGTCTGTCAGTTATATTTTAGTGTAAGATGGAAGCTCTTGCAAGAGCAGAGAGACTTGGGGCTTGCCCGAGTCAGCAGTGAAGCAAGGAACACCAATGAAAACTAACTGTTCAGTCATTTTAATGACATGAGACTTCCTCCAATTGATGGCAGCTCATTACCACCTCTCTCCACTCTGTGCCAGGCTACCCAGATGGTGCCAATTCATTTAGACATATTTCTTGGCTCATCAATTCAGGCAGACAGCCCGAAAACCATCCTTTTAGATAACTGAATTGAGGTCAGCACAAGCATTCAGCCAGACAAATACTGAGCTACCGGGGACAGTGTAATACAGGGAAGACCACTGCCACACACATGTTCTGCTCCTAGATTTCAGTCTTTGCAGCAGTCACTCAAAAGAAAAAATAAAGGCTGTTTTAGCGCAGAACAAGGGAGGTCTATTTGTTTAACAAGTCTGACAAGAACATAGCCTGTCAAATTAATACAGAACTATTGATTACCTGAAGGAGAGGCACCACAACAAGAGAAAATAAGACGTAAGGATGTATTTATGTGGAAGTGAATCACACAGCACAATACAAGGGTAGGACCAAACATAAAGTCCAGGTGATGAAAGGGAAAGGAGAAAGCCTGTGTTAATGCTGCCTACTATCAGCAAGTGGGTAGAAGAGCTTTCATGACAAGCACACAGCTCCCACTGCAGAGGGGTCTGATTTACTTTGAAGGTGTTTCCTGTGGTCAGGACAGGACTGAGGGCTGCGCTTCACCCAGGTCCTCACAAAGCTTCAAACTGTCACAAGAGAGACACAGACAGCAACAGCAAATTTCTTTGCTGACAGAAGCACGTGCAGCTTTGAAGCAGTCGAAAGTAAGTCATAACAAAAGCATGAGAAATCCAGCTTGCTTTAAGTCAACCTGGTTTTGATTCATTATTAATAACAATAATGTCCATCTTCAGAAGATGCAGAGTAGGCTTCTTATGGCAGAAGCCTTGGGGGGAAAAAAAAAGATGATCTAGCTGTAACAGTTTAAAATTAATTCCTTACATCTCTGCTTTTAACTCCTCTCCAAATCAGAGAATTCAGACCTAGCAGGAATAACCATAAAGCAATTCTCTGACTCTTTGCTACAGTATTTATTTCACATTTGTGTGTCAAACCTAAGCCCTGGTCTTTTGTACCTGCTGTGAACATACACAGATCCCAGAGGCTTTTAAATCAGGCTGATAATCACAAATTTATTTGTATCAATGACATGCTCAAACCTTTAACATGCTGCAGGTACCACCACCCTAGCTCAGATGAAAAGCAGATACACCACCACTGCTCCCCTAAATTAAAGGCTACAGTAGAGCTGTGCATCTAAATAGCCATTACCATGATCTCATAGGGAAAGCAGCCAAAGACTAGGGAAACCACTTCACAACTGGGCCCAACTCCCACTGCCTCCATCCACACTGCCTGCTGACCTCAGCCCCGGACACCAACAAGACTTTCAAGTTGGCCACTCTGTTGAGAAGACTCCCTAATGACACAGACGCTAACCTAGCGAGCAAGCCTATTTCACAGATCCCAGGAGAAGCTCAAGTCCAGCTCTTGCAGCTGGTGATGCCCAACAGCAGGCAGCTACCACCCCGGGGAACTCAGTCCTGCAGCAGTTATTCAGAGGTTAGTCATCAGGTTCAGCATTATCTAGTCCCATCAGCCTGTGAGGGCTTTTAAAAAAAAAAAAAAAAAAATTAAGATCAGCCTGAGGATTAACTATGTGTTGAGAACAGAAGACCATAAAGTAGCTTATCTCATCCAGTACCTCAACTCAGGTAGTAACAGATGGGGGATTGTGAGTCTTAAAACCTGCACAATTCAAGGCTGTACCTGGCCTCCTGATCACTTGAGGCTTTAAACATGAGAGCTGATGGCTATTTTTAGCACAAACTAGCTGACCTAGTGGGCACAGTTCTTATTCATATCCATATCCAACCCAAGCTCCCTGCCTCAGACATTTCACAGACTGATTGTTTTCTGCTTACAGGCAACATACATCCAAAAGCTGCAACTTCAACAGCATAGAGACTAAATGGCTGTTTCCCATTCATGCCACTGATCTCTTTATCCTCAGCCCCTCACCTCCTCCCATTTCTAAGCAGCTCTAATTGTTCACATTGTTTTGTTAAACCTCTTCCCTGAAAGCTTGCATTCCCTCTGCCTCTTTTCCACCCAGGCCCTGGGAAGCAATCCTTCTAAAGGCTTTTGTCACCACAGACCTTGCTTTAATTAGTCAATGCAAATTCCTAAATACCTACAGGGTTAGAAAAACAGCTCTTTCCCCAAAGCCTCTTTCTGCTGCCCACTAAGCAAGCCCACTCTCCGTACATTCTTCTTTCCACTAATCATTTTAAATTGCTGCCACTCCTCCGAGCAACCAAGGAGAAACTGTGCATGTGTGCAGCTGAAGACAAGGTGAATTAGTCACATTGCAGATGAAAAAGGGACCCACTGATCATTCTGCTCACATGACAGAGATGCTTTTTGGAGAACAAGGCGCTGATTTAATGCTCAGTCTCCCTCTCTTGCTTCTACAGGCTTCAATCCAGTCCAGCAAAATACTTCCAACAAAAAGTCCTGAATTCTGCCATCTTTCAGCAGGGTTAGCAGCACTCCACAGATTTTTTTTGTATCTGTCTGTCAGTCCCACTGCACATGGCATACTTCAGTACTGGCCCCCAGTAAGTACTCACAGCCCTTTTTGCTTTAGACCTATGGTCCGTGCCCGCTAACGATGACGGAAACATAATGCAGGTCTGCAAAACACATGCTAGAGAAATGGGTCACCTTACTGAAGAGTCACTCAATGTCCTGACTTTGAAGGTGTTCCAAATATCAACTGCTTACACTATGTAGGTTAAAACCAACCAGTGTGTATTTTGGAAGGTGGCAAGAATAAAAACAAGAATGTTCATACAAGCAGGCAGCAGCAAATACAAACTGGTTCCAGTTACTGGCAAACTGGCCCAGTTACCAGCAATGCTTTTCAAGACCCCCATGTCCCTTGAAAGGCAACTGGAGAGCTCTCTCCCCAGTGAGGTCTACCTTTTCTCACCCTCTGTGGTGTCATGGTTAATCATCACCAACTTCATCCCTTTAACTGCACACTTGCGAGGCAAAGGCACAAATGCTACATCCATGGGGGAGGGCAACACACAGACACAGCTAAAGCAACACAAAGAAAGGTTTTGCAGTGCAGAAAATGGGAGTCAGGCACATAGGTGTGTGCATGCACTTCCACACACAGCTGAAAGCAACAAGACCGGGGAAAAAAATTACACTGTTTTAGTACACTATGTCAGACAAAAATAGATTGTCATAAAGACAATACATGGGAGATTAAGGTCAGCCAACCCACTTCAATCACTTATCATGAAGCCTTAGTGGATTTACCCAAAGTTGTACACTTTTCTAGAAAGCTGCTGTATCTATCTCTAGGACATGTCACCCAAGATGCTGTCTCACTCTTTTACTTGCCCATCCTCCCCCCTTCATTCACCTCCCTGCTTCTTCCTCCACCAGACGCAGCAGGCAGACTCTGCTAACCCTAAAACTTTTCAATTGCTCTGCCATCCTGCTGCCACAAGGCCACCACTGGCAGTCAGCCATCACTGGGATGCTTCAAAACCATATTTGTTCCTCCCATGTATCATCAAGCTCTAGAAGGCCACCAACTGATACCTGAGCAGAACTGGGGAGAGACCTGCCAGAGCAGTACATTCAGGAGATAGAAATTTGGGTGAGACAAGACTGCCAGGGAGGTCTTGGCCCACCATGATGGGGAACAGGGAGGAAGCAAGTTTGACAAACAGTCTATAAAGGAAGGCAGCAGTGGGTAAAGAAATGGAGGACAGAAGGAATTTTTCAAATGGAAAAGGTTTGCAGCTGGGGAACAGTGAACCTGAAGCAGTTTGGCAGTCAGTTTCAAACCCACATATTGGCACGTTAGTAAATACAGCTATTTAAGACAATACAGGGCTTTTTGAAAGAAAGGGCTTGTTGCTTCTTTGCCTGCCTGCCAGCACCACACCACAGCAGCCATACATTTTCTACTCTGAGTCACCGTCTCTATTCAAACACCAGCTCACGATTAGGAAATTAAAAATAGACCAGACAGGTGCCAAAGAACTTACCAAACCTGCTCAGCCCACAGGTTTTCCAGTGCACACATAGTGACAAGTCTTGTGTGAGCCATACACCAGCTGATTTTTTTTGGAGGCTGAATCTCCAAAAACTGAGAGTCTGCAATACTCAGAGGTTTAGAAAGATGACCCTTCCAGAACTGCTCCTAGATGCAACCCACAACACTGTACCTTCAGAATCATGACCCCGTGCAGGACTCAAGCTGCACTTTGTTCTGAATCTTGATTAACTGGTTCCCGAGCAAGTACCTGTAATTGCTTTCCGCTCTCCTTTCTCCAGCTTTGCTTGCGGGGACTCAGTGTAGACACCATGCTCCATGGGCTGCTCCACCCTCTTCATTGCTGTGCCTTTGTAATTCATCTGAAGTTGGCTGGTGTACTTCTCATGCTGCAGAGACACAAGAAACAGTTGCAGGGTGCCGGTGTAACGTCTGTGCTAGCCCATGGAAAAGATAAACCACCCCTCCCTGCAAACAGATCTTGCAAAGGCAAATACTGCAGGTAAGTTCTGCAACAAAAAGAAATCACTCCTGAGTAGAGGCTACAGAACCGCAGAAATGCCAGCTGAGACGCTTTCAAATACCCCATTTGGGATACCATGGAAGACATTAAGTAACAACTCTAGTCCATGAGAAGGTCACTGTGACTTAGCTCTGCAAAACAGCTAATTAGGAATCCCTTTAAAGAATAAACTGAGAAGAATCAGAACTTAGGCCATTCTCCATTCAGAATTCAAATAATGAAATCCCCTTTGTTCTTAAAGCAACATCATAAATTCTTTCAGGGCACTCATCTGCATTATCTCAGTTTTTCAGCAAAGGCAATTAAAATTTATTTTAATTATTTCTCTCCAAACCCTCTCTCCAGCTAGGAAAGTGATTCTGCCTTAAAACAGGCTCCATATTAATATAGTAAATGAGCTATTTAAAAGTGGGTTTATTACATGTAAATTAGTAAGAGTGTACCCATCCAGATTTCCCTGAGAAAGTTCAATGCATCATTTGCCCAATTCTAGCTGTTACATTTCCAATCCTCTCCAAGTTCTAAACATGGAACCAGGGCTAAGATGACAGTATCGGCTAGCCAAGAGGTGATGCTTGACACTGATGGCCCACTTCCTCAGCTGAACATGAGAGCTTTCCTGCCCAGAGGGGGTTGCTTTTCTGCCTTAGATAAGAGGATGCTTGAATATTTTGTACCTGCTACTGAGCTCTTTGTTTAAAAACCACTTCACTCATAAGAGGACTGCTCAGTAAGTAAAAATGGGGAGCTTGAAGGCAAAAATGACATGACATACAGGAATAAATTAAGCAAACTTTAGCCTGCTGGAGGAATTGTGATGGAGCTGGCCTAAGTCACTATGCTCAGAAAAAGGCATCTGTGCTCCACTTCTGGGAGGGAACAAGTTCTGCTGTGCTTCACCCACAAGCTAATGTTCTGGCTGTTCTTGAATACATTACAGTTTTACTAACCTTTTTTGTTGCCAGTCATGAAAACATAAATAACTTCATCTACAAGTTAGCACAGGGATAAGAGAGATCAGAGCTAAGATAACTGGGAAATGTATCTTCTCCTCAAAGGAAGGTTTTATTAAGTCCCAATCCAAGAAGTCTCACATTGTAGAACATTTCACTGCTGTCAAAGGTATTTTAATATTTCAGTCTACTTGACCATTACTAAAGCACTTAAAAAAATTCTATTAAAAAAATACATCTGCATCCAGACACCCTTACCTTTAATGCTTCTTCTGGGACTTTGTGTTGAATTTGTTCCAGGACATACATGTTTGAATGTACAGAACTCATTAAGGAAACAGCAAAGGAATTCAATGGACAGATAATTCTAGCATTTAGTCACAGAAGAAAACAAGACAATAAAACCAGAGAAGCTTAAAATACACAGGGTCCTGGAAGTTGCCTGTGCTGTATCCCACCATGGTCTTTGTCATGCATGTTTTGCAAGACTGCATGCAATCACATCTGCTGGCCAGACCCATGCCAACTGAAGGGCAGCAAAGGGGAGCAAGGCAGGAGAAGCTTGGGAGAGCATTAGCAGCTCCATGCAGAGCCCAGGGGAGTAATCAGAGCCCTGACTCAACTCACACCATGCTCCTCTCCAGTCAGCTGGCAGCTCCAGGCAGACCACTCACTCCCCATGGTATCCTGCCCAAGATGGGGCAAATCACATGCATTCTGGACAAGGGAACAGTAGAGTTCAGCTCCCTGCAGAGATGCCTGGGACTCTGGTGCTCTCTTGCCCTGACAAGGCCTTTCAGCCAGTGTAGTTTCCTAGATGAAAAGTAAATTAGGTCATGAGCTGCTGTGACCTCTTAGGAAGGGAGGCATTCAACATGGTTGAGCCTAGGCAATAATCCTCAGCAACACTGTGTTAAAAAAAAAAAAAAAAAAAAAAAAAAAAAGGAAGCATCTGGCAATGTCATCATGAACAACCCAATCAGCACAGCACAGAGCAAAGGGGAGGAAAAAGGAAAGATGGAAAATATTAGACTAAAAATAAACCAAGTGATACTGGCATAGCAGGGAACCTCTGCAGTCTGTAAGTGAAACTGTAAATGGAAAAGAGACAAATGCTCTTATGCAACAGCGCACAGCTGACTCGGAGACCTCAGGAGATGCTGCCATCCACACCGAGCTGAACACGTGCAGTATGCACAGAAAGCACTGCTAAAGAGAGTGGCACTGAAGCAGCAAAAGAGAGAAAGACATTTTAACTGCCATAGCAACTACGCTGAAGTAAAAAGATGACTAAAACCTACTTTCTTTGAAGTTTCCTGTTGAGGGCAATAAATTCTACAATTCATAAATGCAATCACTCATTTCACATGAATAGCCATGTAAGGGCTGCAGGACTAAACAATTTAACTCAGCTGCTTAGCACTCAGAATTGCTTTCTGTAAAAAGTTTAAACCTGTAGCACAGCCATTAAAACCTACCCACGCTCTAGGCACTGGCTTATGCCTTTGTTAGACTGGAGTTCACAGCAAATCTCTACCAGCTTCCCCACACATCTAGAGACCAGAAGACACATGACCAGCTACATCAAAAAAAAACATTTACAAAGTTACAAAAAGCTAGAACTGAGGTTACCTATCCAAGAGGAAATAAGAGTGTATCATCTAGCAGTTTGTACAGTCACCTGGCAGAAGGAAATCTGCATACCACCCATTC
>JANZLP010000032.1:14065366-14077818 GCA_026930925.1 Chelictinia riocourii | reverse complement strand
AGAAGATCCACAAAGAAATTGCAGTGTATTCTTAAAGATTCTGGGACCTCTCCATGGCTTCTACATGTCCCAACCCCGGCTGCCACATGTCATCCCCTTCTATAAATAGGCATTACATTTTGCTGAGGAAGGTCAAAATGTGTGAGGGGTGTAAATACTGCAGCAGTCATCGTTAAGTCACGCATTGATTTATTCTTGGAAACCTAGAGCTGTGGAAGCAAGTCTGCCTTACAGAGCTGCAAGTCCCAAGTTCCTCAACAGATAACTACAGTAAAACTTTGGAAGTTACGATCACTGCATGAGCAGGAAGAAACATCTCAGGTTCACTGAGAAAACACAGCGTGCTGTCTCGGCCATGCTCTCCCCATGTGTTTTGCACCCTGAGGACCCTCTTCCTTCCACCTTTGCTCACTCCTTCCCTACTGCATAAAATAAAGACTGCACATCTGACAGTCTCCACAGGGATTGTCTGTTAGTACACAGAATATTTGAAAGAATTATTAGACAGGTCAACTTTCTCCAGTGTGGCCCCTCTACAGACGTAAGTTACTAGAATAGGGTCTGTGATAAAAATATTTTAGATGCTCCCCATTCATTTCAGTGGGCTATTAAAAAATCATTATATAAAAACTACAGATAATTGTGTTTGCTTTGCTTTGTGCAGTCAAACATACTGACCTAACTTCACCATATTTTAGAAACTGAAAATCTACATAATCCAACCAATTTAAGTACATGGTATCTGTCTTATTACTGCCAACCCAAATACATAGACATTGTAGCATTTGAAGTTGAAGAGCAAACCAAGCTTCACAATTCTAAAGTTACCCGGTAACTACTGGAAAAGGCTTAATACTGGTTTCAGCAAGAAGAAATAACTCTGTATGGATGTAACATACTTTTAAATAGTAACATGGCTCAAACTTAAAAAAATATTTTTTTCCTTATTTTGTTAAGAATATTTTATTTTTCTTTGATGATGGCCACCAAGGAGATTTTACACTGAATTTACTGAGAACTTAAAGATAAATAAAATGTTACAATACAGAATATATGTTTTCTTTCTATTCAATTCCTAGAAGAACATGTTGGTTTTAAATAGCATCTCCATTTAAAGAGGAAGCAGTAAGGAACAGATGAACACTAAATTGTGCTTCTCATCACTGAAGTTCTTAATTCGTTTAGAATAGCTGGATCATCGACTCTCTTGATTTTCCAACTCCGACCCATTTAACTAGGGAGGAAAACACATCTATTAGAACAATTACCAAGAGTAAATATTACAATCAATTAATTTGAATAATTTTCACCTTTCATCACGCTTCACTACAAACTGGCCAACTTTGTCCTGAAACACCATGCTAGGAAGTTCTACTGTCAAAAATCACTTTACTCCCACTGCATTACCAGACTAGAAGTGCAATATACTGAAGTTTGAAAGCATGAAATAATTATACCACAAACACAAAGCATTGCAGATGGAAGGCCTAACAGAAGGTTGAGTATCTTTTGTTGCAGGTTTAACTATCATTGTCTTGACTGATAGGATGTCTAGCTAATTCCATGTAGAGAGGAAGCGAGAGCTCTGCCAGACTGTGAAGATTTCTTCATGTGGACCAGGGGATAGTGATGCACACATGCTATAATATTATTAAATATAAGGCTGCAATTAAAAACATTTTCCAGTGTGAGTAGCTACCCCAAATACCATGCTACAATTGTTCCACCACAGTTTTTATTGCCCATGCATACTATAGAACTGACTGTAGGTAGGTCTCCTGTAGCCACCAAGGCAACTAGCTTACACTCACCAAATGTGACTTTTGAGGTGCTTTATGGAAAACAAAAGCACACATGCCAGCTTTCTACATTTGCTACTGGGGAAATTCTCTTTCAAACTCCACCATTCACACCACACCTAGTTCTTGGCACCTCTAGAGCTCTAGCAATTAGATTTGAAAAAAAAATGGATGGCTAAACCTTTGGAGACTGATCATGTTAAGATTCTCATTTTTCCAAAAAGGCAAAATTGGGCTAAACAATCTTCCATTTTTCCAAAAAGGCAAAATTGGGCTAAACAATCTTCTATCCATTATGCAACCCATCTGCTTATATGGGTAAGTATGGAAGAGATAAACAAAAAAAAAGGAAAAGAAAGACAAGTCTATATTCAAACAGGGATGCAGCGCAGGAAGTAAAGGGAAGACATTAGTAAAGTGAGGACATTAGACTAACTATGCACGAAGCATGGTGATGTAAGAGATCCCTAAGTTTTCACTGACAGAAAGCAGTAGTTTGCCAAGAACAATACCCATTTATCTTTCCTCTGATTAAGTCCTTGTCAGCAGCAGCTTGGAGCTCTCTGCAACACTGCAGACCTGCCCGCAGAACACCACCCTTTGCTGCTTCGTGACAGCCTGTCATTTACCATCAGCAGCCCAACCACAGGTACCTCCACTGCCTCCTGCCCAAATCAAGCCACTCCCTGACTAACGAACTGAGCACTTTTACAGAGCTGTTCCTGTCTGCTGTGGCACCCTCAAATGTACATCTACAGAAAGATTTACCTGGCACTCCAACATGGTTCTCCACGCAGCGAATGTAATTCTGGGCCTTGGGTGGGAGGTCCTCCCATTTTCGTGCACCAGTTGTGTCAGTCTTCCACCCAGGCATTGTTTCATACTCTACTTCCACCTTCTGTAGTATCTCCTGATTAGCTGTGGGAGAACAAATTTTATCACAGTTGATTTTAGCTGCTCCACCTTAAAAGAACACACCTATGGTTCTTGGCCAACAAAGTCTTTTGACAACATTTAAAATCTAATAAATACCCCACCCCCGTATTTCTACTGGTTGGTTAATTGATTTATTCTTAATTTAGATTAATTTCTGTTACTTAGGAAGATAACTGTGATTCAAGAGAATCTAGTAATCCAGTTTCCTCTTGTCAAAACCTTAGGATGCACTCTATGTTGTCAGAAGACTACACCAGTATTTTTAAGGAAACAAATTATTTGAAGTTCACAGTAGTTCCACTTTTTGGTTCAGATTTGCACATAATAAAATAGAAGTCCTCCTGTAGACAAGGCACAGCTTCCTCAAAAATTTTTACCTTCATGGAACAGGGTTGAATCAGGCTTGCTAAAAACTTAAATGTCTGCAAGCCTTTCCCCACTGGAATTCTCACTGTGCTACTGTCCACAGCCAGCAACTACCATCAGTGGTGGGAAGGCTGGTGGCTGCTGCCAGCCCTCCCTGTGCCTCCAGAATCCCCCATTTCAACAGAACACCCCTCTCATCTTGGCATAGACTGTTACAGGTATCTTGAAAACATCATTAATGTATGAAAAATACATATTATTACATCTTAAAAGTTTTACCATGAAGCATATTCAGGAGGCAACGTGTATTTTTATTAACCACAATGTTGTTGCTGTTAATTAAAGTTATATGATGGTAGCCAATAAGCAGCTTTATTCTGCTTGTATTCATCTTATTTTTTCACAGCTTAAGCACTGATTTTATTTTTACTTTAAATCATTAAAGGCTATTGCCAAAGATACACACTGACTTGACTCTTACTGACTTTCAGACCCTTTGGTTGTCAATAAAAAAAATCTAACGGGACAAGATATAGAGACCCTAACACAAGATTTTATCTGCTCTGAACTGCTTGTCATCATACATACAGATGCAAGGTGACTAAAAAATGCTAACATACTGATACAGTAGTCTATATACTGGTATCACAGTTCTGCAAATTTCTATAGAAGGTCTAGTGAAAAAGAAATCAAGCCTGATTTTAAAAAGCAATCAGTCTTTCCCAACAGGTATGACTTAACAGAAAGAGGAAGATGAACACAGATATTGAACAACATACCTGGAAAATATGGAATTCTTTTTCCACCCAATTTGTAAGCAACACCAATTTTAATCTCATCAAGGACATCAAGAATATCCAGTTTTGTTAATGCCAAACTGTACAGAAAAACATTGGTCAGTTACACACACAATGAATCTCCTCTTTAATACTCTCCACCTGTCTTTTTTTTTTTTTTTTCTTTCTAGTTTTGTATTCACAAATCCAGCTCAGGCAACCCAGCAAGCAGAAATACACAAATATATTAAACTATGAACATTGTTAATTGAATTCACACCTCTCAGATGAATACATGACTGAGTTACTAAGACACATTCCCAAATGCTTGGCTGCTCCTACAGGTGTACAGTGTTCAGTTCAGCACATGAAAATACAAGCTGACTCTGTATTACACTTACAGACCTAGCTTGGGTGTGTATGACAGCATGTCACTTTGCATCACTACTAGCGATTGTTTCTGCTACTCCTACTGATTCACAACAACTGTAAGACAGACTTATTTACTAACTTACACTTTTAAAAAAGACTTCAGAAGTATAATCTGGCTATTGAAATCACATATACAGTTCAGTAGGAAGGATCCCAGCCTGCCTTTCAGTGCCCGGGCTGTGCTACCAGGGTTGTCAGTTTAATGAACCTTTTTCTTCCTGAGAATGAACACAGTGGAACACAAAAATGGAACCTCAGAAAGACACTGTAGTATTCACTGATCTGAATAAAACTGCATTTTAGAACTAGTAAAATTCTCTAGAAACAATATGCCAGACCTTGCTGGTAAAAATATGAGTAGCTAAGGATTTAGACATACATTTAGGTATATACATAAAAGTCCATGCTATATGTGCTCAGTAAGTATATGATGAATGCAATGATTAAATGAAAAGACCTTTGGGAAAGAAGCAGCACAGAGCCAGTTCTTCAACTTTTTTGAAGTTTTTATCTCCCCATGTTTTTTAACTGTCACACTTACCAGAAACTATATAGTTTTGTTGATAGAAGTACAGTAATTGTATAGAACCGAAATGGAAGGAAACATAATGCCTTCCTAATACTATTTCCACATAAATTAGAGCTATGTAAGTTAAAGCAAAATATAAATCCAAGTAAAAAGAAATATTTGAAAAACCTTCTGATAAATTAATGAACAAAAATCATCGTTCCTTTGCAACATTTAGTAGTATAAACAATATTAAGTCTCAGTTTATAAGATATTAAAAAGTCCAGGGTCACGTGTTTGCATATGTGAACAAGTTTGCCTGAATGCATGAGTAAGTCTACACTTTACATGAACAAAACTGTAATGAAACTTTTACAACTTTTTCTGAAAATACAGATTGGTAATTAGTACAAATTAATGGCTTGTGATAGTTACTAGCATTTTAGCATTAGACATAAGATAGCTTGATGGCATTATCTTCTTGAACAGTTCCTTTAGACAGCTACTTTTACTTTAAAATGTCAATTTAGTATATATTTTTAATTATAAAACAATTTATCAACCAAGTAAGTCGCTCAGTCCCAACGAAAATAAAACTCAGCCCGTTAAAAGCAGAATTTATAATACAATAATAGACCACATCTTTGTAAATAAATGAACCTGTAGGGACTGGAATGAAACCTGCGCCAGTTGCTGTACACTTTGTGTCATCCCACTTAATTCACGTAAAGAGGTAGTGGTTCCAAATGATGCAGAATTGGTCCTGCAAGTATGATCCACTAGAGTCAACCAAAGCTTAAAGCCAGCGGGTTTTAGATCACGACATAAGTCAGTATGAAAGCACTGCACCAAGAACACTAGAGTAAACTCTTAAAAACCTGATATATTGGTCCAATCTACATTTGCCATCTGATGTAAGCAAAGTGAAAACATGTAGGAAAAAACCCCACTGCTATGATGTTGTAAAATCACTGGATTTGAAAAAAAAGTCAAAGGAATTAGATTATTATTATTAGCATTAAGACAATTCTCAGTTGCCCATTATGAATTATTTTATTGCTTAAAATGTAACACTTTACTGGACTTATATTAATGTTACCTACATATTTATTCTGCGAAGCACAAAATTATCACTTCCAAATGTAGCGCAAAATCTGTGATGCTTACGCAGTGAATCCGTTGATCATATGAGCATATTTCAAAATGACAAGATCTAACCAGCCACAACGTCTCTTTCTGCCTGTAGTTACTCCCCATTCATGGCCACGGGACTGTAAAAGATCTCCAATTTCCTAAAAGAAGACAGAAAGAATGCTCATGGTATTTCACTGAAAAATAGCAGGACAACAAATGTAAACAAATATAGATGAATAGCAAAAAAAAAATAATTGTTCAATTCCAAGGCTTTTTTGTAGGAAAAAAAGAAAAAAAGAATTAAGTTTTATTAGGAGGGGACTAAGGCAGAGAATAAAGCCCCTCATGCACAGGATTTCTGTATTTCAATCACTAGTATTTCCAAAATACTTATTAAATATGACTTTTTCATGTTCCAAGGAGACACTTTTCGTCCTTCTTCCTTCTTCCTTCTTCACCTGATAGGAAGATTTCCTTGACAATTCAGCCCTGGTTTTAATTTTGTTTGCATTTGCTTTTTTCATCTGGTATTTTGGCATCTGTTGTTTTGGGGGGCCAAGACTGTAAATGCCTGGGACGAGACCAATGCTTGTACAATGTCAAGGTCAACAGCTTCCTTGACCATGCCTAGCGCTCCTAGGTTCTACCACAGCATGAGACTGCCAAGCGTTCCCTTCAGGCGGGCAGCATTTATAATGCATTAAAAATGAAGAAGAAAGAAACTTTACACTCATGATTCATAAAACTAAAGGATATCACCAATTCATTTGAGCCATTAGAGAAAGGAATTTAGTGACTAAATCCTTAAATTAGACTTGGATCACTGACCTAGAGATTGCTGTGTGCATAGCTTATAATCAATACCTTGAGCTTTCTAGTTTCTTGATAATGAAAATACAGCAGACAGTTTAAAAGAATCAAAATAACTCCCCTTCTTTTTATTGATCAATTTGTGCATGACTGGCTGATGCACACACCACATTTATTCTATAAATCGCACAGAACACAGGCTGTTAAGCTCAGAAGTTGTATCTTGTAATTTAAGTTTTCCTGTGATACACTGACAGTTCCAGCCTACAACAAACTCTCGCCACTGAAATGGACCTAATGATATTACAAAAAATGATGAAATCTATTTTCACATCATTCATTACAACAGAAGTGTCATCACTGTGATATAACATCATCACACTTGTTTTTCCCTCCTCTGAAGAAAAATACCTTAAGTTTATAATGTACTTCTCTCTTCATGAGTGCAATTGCTTGGCATTATTATTAAGGTGCTTATTTATCATTTGTGTACCCTTACCCCATTCCATTGACCTTGTTTTTTGGCAACTGTATCTACTGCATTTTGTAACATTAAACCTACATTAATCTGCTCAGTGGGGAAGGCTCCAATTCCCACCCGAGTAGTGTACGCCTTCACCACACCATACACATCACCGACATGCTGGGGAGGAACACCAAGTCCAGTGCACACACCACCTACGGTGCAGTTCGATGAAGTCACGAAAGGGTAGGTGCCTGTGTAGAAAAACAAGAGCACAACCCTGTTTCAGCAATGATAAAAAACAAAGACTGATTTTCCTTTATGAGTTGAAAGGAGATTTTCACCTGTGTATTTGGCTTTAAAGCTAAGCTGAAACAGCAGCCAAAGAGCAGGGCAAATTCTTACTACATACCCCCATTTTATTTTGAAGAGAACGAATTAAGCTGTTCTTCCCCAAATTGCTTCCTCCTGTAGTGAGTATGTATTTAGATTGCTAAAGCTACACAGAAACTCCTCAAAATGAAGGATTTTTTCCACTCAAATAGCTGACTCACCCTCGCAATTTGTATAAGCATATTATTAGTGAGCAAGAAGTTCACACAGGCGAATAAGAAAATATACTACTTTCTTATACTTAAGGAGGTATCAAATATGTGCTATCTGCTCCAACGCGGAAGCTTTTCTGCATTCATCCTTTGCGACTTTCACCAAGGATTACCCCCAAGGGAGAAATTTAAAAGCATCTCAATACTACCATTAGGCACTGGATCTACTCTAGGATGCTGCTGCTGTGTAAAGGTTTTTTCACTGTCCTGTGTATCACAGAAAGTGTTTCTGCTACATCCGCAGAGAGCCTGGTGTAGTAAAGGTCACAGTCTGACATTCCCAGTCCTCTACACAACCAGCTCTGAGTACCTGCAGCAAATTTTCTAAGTCTTAAGAGGTTATTCATGATCTCTATGCTGTGACTCTGGATTGCAGAATCTCTCCAGTTCTTCATTTCATCTTCATGGAGACCTAAGTGGCTTAATTAACCTTTGGTAAGAGGGCAGAGCAGAGATCAACTGAGGCAGCTAGATTTACAGGTTATCTGCACCAGTTTAATCCTCCCTCCACTGCAGAGGAATTATCTCAGCAGCACTGCAATGGGTGCCTGGAATGTACAGCAATGTGCACACACATTTAGAAGTAATAAAGACAAGAATATCTGCGTGAAATTGCAACTCCCCTGGAAAAAACTTCAGTAAAAATCAGTATTTAAACCCCAAGCACTCAATCCTGTTAATGATACAATCTCTGGCTTACTGTGCTTTACTTTTGGGAAATCTGTTCCTATTAAAGGAAAGACTATTTTGTTTCTCTATTTTTCAGAGGTTTGCAAAGCTGACATAAACACAAATCAAAATAAAAGTAATCTCTTAGGAGTTAAACTGAGTTTAGAATTTAACTTACCAAAGTCAATATCAAGTAATGCTGCATTGGCTCCCTCAACAAGGATCTTCTTTGGGGAGCCATGAAGAGCTTCATACATAAAATACACACCATCTCGAACCATGGGCCTTATTTTTTCAGCATATCCCTGCAAATTTGCATAGAAATGTTAGTTTCCCCAGACAATGGCTGGAAGCAGGGAACACTGTGTTCACTTCTGAAACACAAAACACAGACAACCCTAACATGCCAGCCTCAATAACTGTGTTTTACCTGAAAAATACAACCATTACCTTATATTCTATTGAAAACAAATCAATGATTGATTCATATAAGAAAACATGACTTGTTATGGCATTGGAATGCCACAATTTCTGTACCATCTCTATTCAGAGATGTTGTATACCTACCTCATTTTGTTGATACAGTCTCTCTATACCGTGTCTACAGTCTAGACGCACTGAGAGTGGGACTTAAAAATAGTGCAAGCTCCAAAATAAAATAAAAAAAAATCACTACCAACAAATACTAAAAAATATCTTTAAAGTTATGGTGTCAGCTCTGAACAAGTACCAGACAAAACTTGGGAAAGGTAAGAGATTTTTTTAGCATCCTCTTTTCTTGCATATTCATCAAAGAACATGTTTTACCAGCAGCTCTTCTGAATTTATTTATGAAAAGACATTTTTCTTGTAATATCAGTATCTTGAAACACAGCTTCCACAAACAATTCTTCAGTAAGCGTGGAAGTCTCTCTGACAGACTAGATCTGTTATGGCTGGAGACTGATAACTGCAACTGTCACCCTGCATCCTCTTGGCTACTTTAATACAACAGTTATTTTATGTCAAAAAAGTAAAATATTATAGGAGAATTAAATCATCCACAAAATTTATTTTAATGCCCACAAGAAAAGAACATTCTATTAAGAAGCATAGCTACTGCTTATTGAAAGATTTAATAATAATGAAGATACGCATTTTTCATTTATATTAATTAATTAGTTTAATACATAGTAGTTCTGGTACACTTAATTTTTACTTTTAAAATTAAATATTACTGTTTTCTTCTATACTTTCCCTGAAACTGAACAAAATTTACAAGTGTTAAATCCTTACCTTTAGCTTTTTCAATTGTCCTTCTATATCTATTTCCAATGTGGGAAACATTGATTTGTATTGTTGTGCCAGATTTTTAAATCTGTAAAATATTGAAATTGTATCTATGAAGAACATAGTTACTGTTTATAGAACCTTTGGCAAAAACTCAGTTTACATTGTACACAGTATATACTGAGAACTACAGGGAGAAAATACCTAGAACTTCGGTACCCCAACCAGTGCATTTCCCAATGTACAAAATTACATTTTAAATTATGAGAAACTCTGTGAGGTACAGGAAATATACACATATACACACACATTCTTTCCAGTTTTCTTCTCCTTCTAGACAATTTATATACAAAATTCAGACACATATTTAAAAATGTCTCCTTAAAAGCAAATGTCAGCCAAAATGTATCACTCTTTAACATAATATTTAGAAATGGAAATAGTTGTACCTTGAAGAAAATTCATCAAAGTCAGAAAGGAGGTCACAAATTCGAAGGCCTGTTCGTGCAGCTTTGGAAGAATATGTTGGTCCAATCCCCTTCTTTGTTGTGCCAATACTAATTAAAAATAAACCCCCCAAACATGTATAATTATATGCAAAAATACGCTTTATGCTAAGTAATTTTGTTAAAGCTCTTCAATACACCATATACTGGGCAGGAGGTCTGAGACATAAACTAAAGTTCTATAATAGTAAATATATAGCAACTTTCATGGTTCAGTGGATTTGCATAAATATTGCTAATATTCATGGCGTGCAGTAAAGCATTAAGACTTGGGTCTGGCTGACACAAGCTTAGTTGAAACAATGTGCATATATACGTATATTATACAGTAATAATGGTTACTATACTATCCTGTAGTACTACTACATCCCATACCACAAATAATAGGAAACAAATGTCATTTTCACATTTTTACAGTTGCAGTACTGTCTATAGTTGTAAACAACAACCAGTTCTGTGAGTGATCAAACTGGTTTCCTATGGCTTTGGCATTATTCATACCACCTCTGTCCCTATGAACTGTTACAGTCTTTATCCTGATGAGGATAAAAATGAAACTGTTTCCCTACCTGCATGCATATTTTCATATGCATTTTTAGAAATTTTGAGATCTCTATTTGTATGTCAAGTTTGGCTGAAATTGTCCAATGGGATCAAAAACTAATAGACTAACAGAGAGAAAAATACAGTGTGTTCAGATAAACCTTTGTTCTTTCAGAAACCAGAATAATGAAGTATGAATAGTTACATACTGTGCTAAAGTCTAAGATTAAAATTAAAGTAGAAACTAATATCTCCATGAAGTATAAGTGAATATACAATAAACTATTACAAGTGTGGAACCTAATTGCGCCAACACTTCAGACCTGATTCAAAAGAGCATCATTAGTCTGATATCAAACTGGACTGGAAGCATCATTTTAACGGAAATGAGTTTTGGGGATTTGGTAGGTATTTCAAAATGTCTTTATATGTTGCAGAGAACTGGAAAATGGAAATATGTAGGAACTCATACCCTGCCTTTTCAGTAATACCTCAGGGTTTGCTCACTAACATAAGTACGAGCAGAACAGTCACAGAATTAGTAACACCAGCAAGGCTCTTTAGAGATACACTGCATTTCTGTTTTCCAAAATTACACCAATTTTTCAAATTTGCATAATTATTAATGAAATGAAGGTACTGAAAATACTTACTTTTTTCCTTCTTGTGCTTGACGTTGCACTTCCTGGAGCCCATCTACTGCCTGGTGAAAGTCAAACACTGCAATGGAAAAACAAATGGACATAGTGCAAGACCAAAGGAGAAAAGCATTCTTTAAATCAGAGACATGTCTAATTTCAAGACAAAGTTCCATTGTTATAACTGATATTGCACAGGCCTCCTCATGTGAAAACAGAGCAAGTAGTCCTTAAACATTGTGAAAACATGTAAAACATCACTCTTAGTGGATACAAACACCATTATTATGCTTCAGATATACAACACATAGAGCTGTATTAGATCAAATACATGACTGCTCTGTGGAGTAATAAGGTAGTTTAGTGCTATGAGCCAAGCAGTCATTCTGAGTTTTTTCCCCCTTCAATCATCACTTACCTATATGTGCTCTATCTGATATAATCAGTCTTTTTTCCCAATCTTTTAAACCTGTCAGAAGATACAAAGGAAAGTAGGATTTCAGCTGCGCTGATTGGTCAAACCTTGAGATTTGCTTTTAGTTTTTCTGTCTTTCTTCTAGTTTATATAGCTTCATGTTAAGAAGACTGTAGACAAAATGGGTAAATCATAAGTGAATATCAAATAACAGCAATATTTTTGTTAACAAACTTTTCTCATTTTTTACCTTTTCAGCTTTCTCATTGTGATATGAACAAAGATACTCACCACTTCTTCTTAAGCCCAGAATGCTGTGGCTTACACACAATTCTTATTTTAAGGAAAGATTCTTGTTTAACTCGCTCTATGATAAATCACTGAAACTCCATTTGTGCCTCAGAAAAGAGAATTTATATATATAATCACAAAACAATTTAAAAAGTAAGGGACCTTAGAAAGTCATCTGGTCCAAAGCCTCGCTCAAAGCACAACCAACTGCTTATACTTGGGGCACGGAAATGGGGACACAGAAACTCTGGCTTAAATCATCTCAGTTTGAGGCCAAAGGCAGCTTTGTGCC
>JANZLP010000032.1:13761968-13772877 GCA_026930925.1 Chelictinia riocourii | reverse complement strand
ATATTCCTCACTGTTGAAGATTTTCCAATAAAACTGAAGTGCCTCTGTTTAAAAAAAATAAATTAACAAAAAGGTATTCTTGATTGCATCAGGTGTCATGAGTTAGCACAGGCGTTAGCCTGAACAGTAATGTGTCTTTGGGATATTTTTTTCCTCAAGCCAAAAGGAGACAGAGGGAGGAGGAACAAGCAACAACACTGTCACAGCTGTGATTACAGCTGAGAAAAAACATTCCCTTAATGAAGCTGGGCATTACCCTCTCCAAGTACGTGTCCATCGTACGTTTCACAGCTTGTGCTCAAAAATACTGCAGTAAAATGACTGGTATTTCCAGAGCTAGCTAATTTAAAGCTACTTCAGATACATCTTCACTCTGATCCCTTTTATAAGGACTGCATAACCAGAGGAAGATAGAATAGATTTGTTTTCTAAGCAAAATAAACTACTCTATCATTTTAGACCCATCTCTTGGATCAAGATAACAACTAGTACTCCTGCATTTCACTGCTGCAGAGCTGATTTGGATGCAGTGGATAATGAAAGAGAACTACTACCATGAAACAACATAATCAAAATCATGCCCTTTTTCAGGGGGAGGCAAATAAAAACCCATTCACATTGGGCCTTACATTTATATCATTTTATATGATTTAAAGTCAGGCTGGTAGATGAATGATGACTGAAATTTATTTGATTTTAGTGTGACCAGATTCAGGCCTACCTGAACAATGAAATTAAGTGATTTTATGTACATGTGTCTAGATAGCTTTAATGAGAGTCTTTATTAAATATAAAATTACACAATAAAATATGTATTTGTTCTTTACAACATCACACACATTTTTTTTTAGCATAATCTGATTTCTATCCTATGGTGGTGCTAAATAGAAAAAAAAAATGCATTTCACTTCAATTCTGAACATGTCTATATTTTCCAAGAGCAATTCTTAGAAAATTGCAAGAGGTTATGTCTAAGGTCATATGGACCTACAACAGTGGATTTCTTTATGGTATGAAATAGAGATCGCAGAATTGCAAGTAATAAATATGATTTTGATAAGCACTTCCACACAGGAAAATAAGAAATTCCTAAAAAGTTTTCTGTGAAGCACCTTCCTCTTCATGTCCTGTATTACTCTATGCTTATAAATAATAAAAAAGGAGACTGATAACAGTAGCTTTATGTAAGCAAGCTTAGAAATCACACTCAGATAAGTGCTTTTGACCTAAATCTTGTAGCGCCTCGATCTGACATATAACCCCACAACTGTGAAATTCTGTATGAGATTTAGCAGTTTGAAGCTGCCAACTGACCCAGCCATAAAGCAGCCAGAGATAAGGATTTAAGGTACGATATGATACAATTAGACATTCACCTCCTATGTATTTCAGTCCATTTCAGTATTTAAGCCACTTAAAAGTTGCAAGCTTTTTATTAAAATGTAAATGGCAGTGTGCCGTATATTTATAGGCAGCTAACAACAACAAGAAAAGACTCTCATAAATTAGATGTCTATGAATGAAAAGGATAAACAGGAGATGCTTCTGCAAAACTCTTCTAGACATGCAGAGATAAAGGATGGTTCTACCACACAAAATAATCAGATACAAAAATAGCTGTTCAGAAACAGCACACCTAAGGAGTACTTTAATCAAACATTTAGGTTACCTGCCAAAAGGACCATGATCTCTTCAAAATGCAATGCGGATTAAAGTGTTATCTAACACAAGCAGAAAACTAACCTTGGAGTGGAAGTTCGAAATGTGTTCATCATAATTTTCATGTCTTTGGATAGAGAAACCAGCTTTTTCAGCTAGATTGCAAAACTGGTTTAAAGTATTCCCTCGGAGTGGAGCAAATACCATTGCTTTTCCCTGGAATATTAAAAAGAGAATTCATACATTTTTAAAACTGGAAGGGAACCAGATATAACATACACCTGACTAAGCTTTTAATATACTCAAGCTGGAAAAGTCAATTGTTCTCTTGGTAAAATACTAAAATAGAGTAACACAAATAATTGTTCAAAATATGCAAGATTTCTGTCATTAAACAAATGCAAAATAGAAAGTAATAAATAAGTATTTTCTTTAGAAAATTGCCAGCCGCCATACATCTGCTCCTTTTCATGTAATAATGGTGGCTATGAATTACCAAAATAAAACACAGAAAAAGCATGCAAAACATAGACCCAATGCAAAATCTATTTATTAGCTCATGACCATGCAAAGACTGTAAATAATGATTTTCCTTTTTCACTCTCTCACATAGAAGAGTACCTCCCATTTGCTGTCAGTGGAATTACAACAGTGTAAAACAAGGCAAAATGGGAGGCAAATCAGACCCGATTATTAATTTTTTAAAGATATTTTAAACTACCTGAGCAGTGCAACCAAATTTGACCTTAAATTGGTAAACAGCATTTAAAGCAGGACTTAATGTTCTTGCATAGTAATTCTGAAACTTTCAAGACGATCAGGCCATTTATGATGCCTAGGCAATACATTATGGTCCATTAGCTAATTTTTTGTTCATCCTTCTGTATTTAAGAAAACAAAAATGACCGTACCTTAAACTGATAGATTTTACACTCTGTGCAAAGTACAAGCCCCAAACCTAACCTACTTGATATAGCATCTCTTGAAATCTTATTTACAGAATTAATTCTAATTGGCTGAATACCGTGTTCTGTCACATGGAATGAAAACTGGTTGAAGAGCTGTAAACAAAGGTTAATATCAGCCAACAGCATATCACACCAAGGGGAGCCACAAAATTTAATGTGAGCTCTTGTATTTAACTTCTATATTAATGAGCGCTAAGACAAATTTGTGAGGTGCTGTAATCAACCGAAAAGACAAAAAATACTTTTAGGGATTTGAAGAAGTTGTAAAATGATAAGACACTGTAGAATAATGTTTGGCTTGAGAAAATGCAATCTTGCATACCACAGGAAAAAAGTAATCAGAAGAGAGAACTTCAGTGGGAACTCTGGAAAGTTACAGTGCTGACACAGACAGTGTGGAGGATAGGGAACAAGTCTGTGTGTTACAGCTCACGCACACACACGCTGAGATAACATGCAGTGATGCAGCAATAAAAACTACGTCAGTATCTATGGTACTAATGCCTACTTAAAAGACTTCAGCCATTAATACCACAGCACTGTACTTATTCTCACAATGCCTCTGTGAGATAGGGAAATACTGTTATCCTCACCTTTTTCATGGGAAATTCAAGCACAAAGGAGACTGAGAGCAATATCCAAAGCATAGCATGTATTGGGGAAAACACAACACAATTTAGCAATACCATTTTGAACAGCCCTGTGAGGGTGGTTATTCAAAGGAGGTGGGACCAGATGGGTTAATGTGGTCAAGTGAGAGGATCCAACATGTGAGCAGGGAGGGAGTAGCCCTGCCTGGCACAAACCCCATCACTGTGGGGGTGGGAAAGTGGCCTGGGCTTGGCCAGACTGAAATAAAGGAGGTTCAGGTGTGGGAGGATGGAGAGGAGAGTCAAGGGAGAATAAGTGTGAGAGAGCACAGACAAAGGAGTTGTCAGTGCAAATACAAGGGAGACACCTTAACTGTCATCCCAAGCTAACACATAATTTAATGTCTTAAACCCCCCTGGGTTTTGGGTAACTGGCACTTAAATCTTCTACTTGTGTCAGGCCAACAAAGTTGTTGCTGCACAGAGAGCGTTTCTCTTCTAAGGGCAATTACCCCCTCGCTGCCATCAGCGGCGATGCAGTCAATCAGGTGGCGGAGGGGACGGAAACCAGCCTTAGGCTGAATGGTCTCACTCCTCATTGCAGAGCTGGAATCCAAGCAGGCTCAAACAGCAATCCAAAGTGGATTGCCTTCATGGTGAGGAGTCCCCAGGGGTCACGGGTGGTAGGGGCACCCACTCACCACGTGCCCCAGGAGCGTTTGCCTGGGTGACACTGGGTGTTGCAGTCGTCATCACAGAAACTTCTGCTGGGCAGCCCACTGCCGGCACGCGGCAGAGCGAAGAGTGGCGGAGAAGCCATGGTGGTTTGTTTCTCGGCTGAGGTTCTTATTGTGACAAGTGAATCATCAGGAATGAATCTAACAAAGATAGTGTCGTAAACAGAAAAAATTATATCCCTCTGGGTATGTGTTAAGTTTTGAGAATAAACTGAAGAACAAACCATTCCTCAGTTTAATCCATCTCCTCTGTTTGCCTGAGAAAAAAATACAAACCTTACACGTTTTGTTTTCTCATTTCCATGTAACCTGCCTTTATGAAAGTTGAGACTATGACAGCCCTTGTTACCCTTGCTCCCTTAAAAATTTTCAGAAGTACAGACTGTCCATGATTTTTTTTATTCTCTGCCTCTTCAAAGACCTCTCTTGGGAGGGATGAAAGGTCCAGACTGATGCCAGCAAGCTGGTTCTGCCACAAGTACCCCCTCATCTGAAGCTCACTTACCATGCAGTGACCAATGCACTTGGTTTGCAGATCCCGAATTTTTTAGTGACAATAATACCAAGGTCAACCCCAACTCTGATACTGTTGCTGAAGGATAGAGTTAAGGTCCTCCTCCCAGCTTTGAGGGGACTTCGGAGACTCAGCAAGTCTGCTGACATCTTTGTGATGCTGCATGTACCTGTGTCAACTAGATATGGCTATGGTGCTTTTTATTCTGTTAAGTAGGCTATAGTTTACTCTGCCTGCCCTTTTTAATATTAAAAAAACCCAAACAAACAGGTATTGGTTTCATGGCATTATCACCACCAAAACCCAGCAAAACTCAGGTGGATGACATGAAAGACAGTGGCAAAGCTGTACAAAGAAAATGCCAGATACAAGGCATAGGCCTTTCCAGGTATTACAAATCCATATACGGAAGAAAAAAACCCGCTAGATAAATGCTCTTATCTTAGCTGGCTGTGGCTAGTTTGCTCACCTTCTAACAGAAAGACTGGCTGGGAATTAAAAAACACTCCAAGCTTAGAAATGTCATAGTCTCCCCCACAACATCCACTAGAGAGCAAGTTACAGGCATACAGAGCTCCATCTCTGCCCTCCTCTCCCCTTCCCCTGTCCTCCAGAAACACACAGCCAGGGCATTATCCAAATCATTACACAGGAGGGGAAAAAAAAGTTTATTTCCATTAAGCATAATTTGTTTAAAGTTTTGGGGTTGTTTTTCTCCAGAACACTGGCAATCTATCTATATTGCAGGGACAGGGTGAGTGCCTGGCAGAGTGCCACAGCTCTCCACTGGTCCCAACTGCAATCCCACATGCATGCATTTCTGGAAGCCGTGTTTAAAAATAAAACTATGTCCAAGTGAAAAAATCTGGATTTGTTCACTCAGAGAAAAAAAAACAAACCCAAGCAACTGCAAATGTTGGATTTAGCAAAAAGAATTATCATTTACCTAAATGGTTAAAAATAGTGTTGTATTTTTTGTTTTATTCAGTGTTTCCAGTTCATGCTATCATCAACTGTGTTTCAGAATCTGGCTGAACTGGATTTGGTTTTTTTTAAAAGCTCTCCTTCAGAAATAGTTTTTGGATTATCATTCACTTGAAATGAATTCTTAATACTAACCTGTTCTGTTCTCTGAACTGAAGGCAGATCTGTCCACTGCTGTATCCCCGAGGAATTTAGAACACATCTCTCCTTTTCTATTTATCCTCACTTTTCTCTTAAAATATTTTCATTTAAAAAAAAAAAGACTCATAAATCTATTGTTTAAGCATTTTGCTCCCACTCTCCAATTGCCTAACAAACTCCACTCACCAGGATGCTGCACTAAGTTCTTGCTATGTTTCAGTTTATTTGATGTGCTGCTTAGAAGCAACAGGAATGCACGTATCTCCATAGCAGCCTGTCTTGCTGCACGAGGAGGAAGCTCATGAAACTTTCACCCAAAGGAGGTGAACAAAAAGAAGAAGAAAATCATCAGAGATGACAGGTTTGTTCTGAGCCTTCTCACTAGGCAGATACCATCAAATCATCAGATGTTATCTCGAGTGCTAGAAAGCCTAATAAAATGCCACAAAAGGGAAAGAAACCAACCAATTTTTCAGTAGGGACCTGTCAATGCTCTGCCACACATTTCACAAATCACAGTCCAAAAGTCCCTTTGTGATAATTTAACCATTTTCCTCTCTGTGAACTAGACGTACAGCACCCACCTGACCTGATCTCTCTGTTCCCTGACTCCTGAAGCTGTATATTGAATTTTCTACACTAATCTATTGCATCCTGTTATTCAGATACTCAGTTAAGGCTGGACTGACCCCAAAACATGTGAGGTATCATTACTTCTCCCATATTACACATCTCAGACCCTGCTTCTTACAAGAAAAGGCCACAGACAATAACATTCCCCTTCAGCAACCCATCAAACTCATGTTATGTCTCCAACACTCCAAAAAAAAATGAATTCTCTGCCACAGAGTAGCTAGAAGTCAGACTTCTTATAAAAAGAAAAAGGCATTGTGCTAAAACAGTGCTTCATGTATAAACTGAATTGGCCCACCACAAATTAGCACAATTTCATAAAAAATGTCTCCTGTGCAATACAGACATAGTATCCTATAACGAACATCTAATTGGCGTAATATTGAAATCATCATTACTTTTTTACAGTAATGTTCTGAAGCTGCATGACTTGTAACATAACAGTATAATAACTACATTACTTCTAAACATAGCATTTCATAGCCACATATACATATATATTTACATATATATATTTATATATATATATATACAGAGACACACTTGCACTTATGTATGATGCACTTCAGGTTTCTGCAGTAGAAGACCTTTTACTCAACAGGATTTGTGTCAGCTCATCTCATCTATCTGAAGGCTGCAGATCTGCTGAAGAATTCATCTCTCCAGATCACAGAGGACCTATTCCATGGAAACGGCTGCAATTAACAACTTGCACTGTGTCAGAGCAGCGGCAGCCAACAATATGTTGCGGTCCAGCTATGCAAAAGCAGAAGCCTGTCCACATGGAGGGAGCCTAGAAGAAACAGTCCTTCAATCCCCTGTTGAATAAATGACTTACATGGCTGTGCAGCTGCTCACATGCCACCCTGATAAAGGCAAACATCTGCAGCGGTCACTTTTTAAACACCGTGCACATGGAGGTTTTATCTGGTTGGTTGGTTCACACTTTTTTTTCAGATGTTTCATAACAGTGCAGTAATAAAAATGAAAGCGCTTTTTTTTTCCTGCATAAAACAGGACTGCAGAGCAAGATTACATTTGCCAGGAATGATGTATCTTTGCCTCCATACAATAGACTGTCTTCTTGACAAAAAACCCCATCCTGATAGTGTCACAAGTCTGCACAGGTGTGATGGAGTGCTGCTTTTCATGCAGAGCTCTGATTTCTCTCGCTGCAATGAAAAAAGCCACAAGTAGGACGGCAGTTTCGGAGTGACCCCTCTGCAGACACAGAGGAACACGGGCCTCTCCGGCTGGGAACAACGTAAATGACATTTCTGCATGTGGCAGTGCCACTGCCATAGCTATCGCAGGGCTCGATCCCACCCTGGCTGCTCACATCCCGCTGACTGAAATGAAGGTGGGGAAGAGCCTGAAGGGAAGCAGAGTTCACTCTTCATGGACATAGGTGAACACTTCATCTTTTACATCCTGGATAAAAAATTATCATGCAGTCTAAGTCGTGTTTTTCATGTATACAAACAACAACACATATTTGTATGGACCCAAAGATGAGCACTTTTAAAGAAGGGCAAGTGTTTTGTCACAGCATCCTGACTATGGAGAGAATCCCACTCAAACCGCTGAACATTTTAACTATGTCATTCTTAGGGAGCAAAACACTATAGAGCTGACCTTACTACATGGGCCAGCTAGAAACAGGGTTTCAGGGATGGAAAATTCTCTCTTGTATTACTCACTGAGGCAGTAAAAGTGACAGCAGCAAAAGTCACCTTTTTTGCTGTACAATTCTTGATGAACCTTCTCGGAACACATGATCAGAAAGATATAACAATTTAACATTGCAAAGATCAGATGAAAAAAAAGCACAGTGGATCTGCTCGTGTTAGGCTGCTTGCAGTGAAGCGGCAGTAACTGAAAGAAGGAAATTTCAGGAGCATTTAAGACACTTCAGACTTGATGTAGACATGACAGCAGGATTTTTCCTTCTTCTCCTGAACTCAGTGGGCCCTAAGGGTGCTCCGCACCTTGCAGGAACCAGTCCTTTCCTTCCTCTGCTTGCCAGAGATCTCCGCCTTCCAGATATTCTCTGCTGCCTCTATGGCTTCTCCCTGCTACCCCTCCATCCTGAAACATGCGGTATTTAGGGATGTGTTCCAGTGCGTGCCGTAGGCAGCTCTGCTCACACCCTAGCTGTTGGTTTTCTTGACAAAACACGTACACCTCGCATTTTCCGTGGTTTTTGCCTGAGCACAGCAGCGTTCCCACATTGAAGTGCCCAGACCCTTCCTCCCCGCACCCCTCCCGGGTGCCAGGCAAACACGGAGCCATTGTAATTCCCTGCTAGGAGAAGCCACCTGGATGAACTATTAACTTTTTTTCAAGATAAATCCACACTTACCATGTCAAAAGCAGCACCATAAACAATATCCTCTATTTCTAGCCATGAGAGAGAAGCAAGGTGAATGGAAAACTGCAAATGCCAGGCTGCCAGAGCTTCCTTTATTGCTCAGCACCCTCTTTAACTTCTGCTTTTATGACCAAAAGAAGATTCATAGTCTCCTGTTCCTGGTTAGCTTTACTGAAGGAGAAGTGAAAGGTTGATGTTGTCAATAAATGGCCCTAACACCCATCAGTGATACAGAGATGGAGGCCACAAAGAAATTCTGGAGGGCTGAAAGGAATTAAGACTGTAGCTTAAAAAAAGGGCAAAGTGCAGCTACAGAGAGAGCACAGAAATAAAACTCAGTCTGTATTTTACTCTGTGAATTATGAACCAGTGCAACGATGCCGTAGGAACTCTGATGTGCCTCTGGCTTTCAGTCATTTTAGTACTATTCCTGTAGTTTTGTCTCTTTAAACTCTTACCAGCACTTGTGTAGCAACATTTTGCTGGTACCATAAACGGGGAGAAAAGGGTTGGGGAGAGTCACACTCACTGCCTGTTTTTTCATGTTATTCCCTCCTGCCACCCCCAAAATACCATTTTATGACACAAGTTCAAAGTTGAAAGTTTATGATTGGCTTATGACATAAAAGTTCAGGGAATAAAAATAATGACAAGTCAATGAAATAATTATGCTTGTATTCTATTTCTTTTTTTCTTTTGAGATTCTGCTAGCTGGGATCTTTCTCCAAAATTTGCCAGGGTTGGTATCTGATTGTATTCCTCTTTAAGTATAACATTTCCACTATGTCTTGTCTCACCCAATATTAATTTACTTATGTTTTATGCATATACAGTAACATTGACTGATAAGCTCTACTGGAGGCCTCCAAGCACTAAAAGCTGGCTGAAGGAAGAAAACTGGGGTAACTATTAGGATTTGGGTTACAAAAACACCTCCTTGGGGACTTAAGAACCAAATACTCATTTGCAGAAGCAGGTAGGTGCTAATGTCACCCTACTTTAGTACCTAAAGTTGTTAGCTAATTTAGGTGAAGAGTTTCTCTCCTGCTCAGAGGTCTCCCTTACTGACGTAAGACCAATCCTCATTTGCTTCTGGTGGCGGTGCTGGACACAGCACCCTTTGAGGAGTCACAAGCCTTTGGGGAGTCACTGCACCTGGTACTTAGCACTGGGGGGAAATTCATGGGGAACTTGACCTCTGATGGACACAACTCATCCAAAATCTGGCAATTCCACACACCAACATAAACTCCCCCTTAGAAAAGAGAAAAACCAGCATGCAGAAGTGGAGAAATGTTGCACTGCTGAGACACTGGGCATTTGTACGTTAACCAGCTTGGAGACACAGGCAAGTCCCTGTAACGTTCTGATTGTACCAATTGCAGGATTATGCAGCATCTACATCGTATGACAAAAATAACATCTGCAGCATGGCCCAGGTAACTGCTCTTTCACCATGTTTTCCTTCCAGCCCTCCAGTACCTCCCTACCCATAACTCAGCAACAGCAGGTGAATTCACAGCCTTACATTGACAACAGCCCAGAAGCAAGAGACACAAACGGCAACCTGAAGAACAAAAAACACCACTGGTATTTATTAACATAGCCTTGTAAATCAAAACAGTCTGCCTGTCTGGTGTCTTGTCCAGAAATTATTGGCTCATTCATCTTAGCCATATTAAGCAGGCCACATTTATCAAGGTCGCATAAAAAGAGATATATAAAGAGATATATATTCCTGGACAATAGTTACATGCAGGTATCATGCCTACAGCAACTGCCCATTTTGTAGGGATGTACCAGTTGTTTGGCACTCCCATGTTGTAGAGAAGGAGAGAGAAAAGGTGCTTAGTTTCTCTGCATAGGTGTACAGGTGGGGATACAAAAAGAGGTGAAATGCAGAAAAACTTCAAAACTCAGGTCAAAATAATGGCATTGGCTGAAACTCACTGAATTCAAGGACCTCACTGTAGTTGTGTGAATGTTTTAGCAAATATTTTGTGCAACTGCATCAGGTAATAGCAATGTGCTCCCTATCCTCCCAGTAAACTGCCATGAAATACTGGGAACACAGGGCTGTACTGTATATAAATTGTCAGAAACATCTGGAATAAACTTTGTTTGCTGCCGTTTACTCAGTTGTTAAAGCAATTGTCAGCAATGCTTTAATTTGGATAAACTTCCAGCAGGGCACAGGCTGCATCTCACCAGAGCCAGCTGCCAAGCACTCTCCCATTCTTGGCTGCTCGGTGGCCAGATCCCTCAAGTAGCTTTTTAGCCACCTGAATAAAGACATGGCCATTTTTCCACTG